>VIIQ02000761.1:0-350601 GCA_007449985.2 Desmodesmus armatus
ACAATCCCCCCCCCCCCCCCCCTCTCTTACACCCCCCCCCCCCCACACACACACACACACACACTGCAGTGATGTTGTTGCTGTTGAGCTGCTGCCAGAGTCTAAATAACAGAAGACAAGCAAGCCAAGTGACGCATGTTCCTCCCTCCCCCCCCCCACCACCACCACTGGCCCCCCCCCCCCCACACACACACACACTGCAGGTGATGTTGTTGCTGTTGAGCTGCTGCCAGAGTCTAATAACAGAAGACAAGCAAGCCAACTGACGCATGTTCCTCCCTCCCCCCCCCCCAACCACCACCGCCCCCACACACACACACACACACACACTGCAGGTGATGTTGTTGCTGTTGAGCTGCTGCCAGAGTCAGAGTGGAAGCGCCCCAGCAAGGTGCTGCCAGGGGCAAAGGGCGAAGCAGCAGCAGCAGCAGGTGATGGTGAAGCGACAACGCCAGACTCACCCGGTGACGCTGCTGCTGCTGCTGCTGCTGCTGCTGCTGCTGCTGACGCTGCTGCTGAGCAGCCGGTGGAGATGTTCAGTGTGAGTGGCACATTCGCAACACAACACGGCAGCCATGCTGGGCCGTCGTGCCGCAAGTTCAGCTGTGTGCATGGTGTTGTGCATGTCAAATACACGTATTACCTTGGGTGCAAGGACACCATGTACGTAGAGCCAGTGACAGTGTTTGTCAACACGCCTTTAGACACACACTACATGGTTTCCGCAGTGAGTTCTTGTCCTGCCGATATCATACCCCCTTGCACAACACGGTGTCCGCACCCCCCCACCCCTCTCCCGCAGGGTCCTGAGGCAGCTGAGCCGTCTGATGCAGTGAGCAGCAGCAGCAGCAGTAAGCCAGGGGCAGCGGGGGCTGCACGGCCCACTGGACGGGTGGTGGCCATCACTAAGCGCAACTGGAGGACTAGGTGTGTGGGGGGGGGGGGGGGGGTTGGGGGGTGGGGGGGGGGTATGGGTGGGTGGATGGGGGATGGGGGGGGGCTATGGTTGGGGTGGTGGGGACGGGGATATGGGTGGGTGGGTGGGTGGGTGGTGGTGGTGGTGATGGGGCCATCACCCATAGTGGGGACGGGTGGGCGCCATCACTAAGCGCTCCTGGAGGACGGTTTGTAGGGGGTTGGTGGCGGTGGGGTGGGTGGGTGGGTGGGCGGGGTTACTGATGATCAAACTCCACTCAATCCCACGCGCATGCAAACACAGCTGTTCACCAGTCTCTGAATCATTCAGTGCCATCTCCCCCCCCCCCCCCGTTGTTGCGCCTGTAGGGGTTACTGTGGCAGCCTTCAGCCCCAGGAATTACCTCCAGGCAGCTGCACCCAGTCACTACTGGTGGTGCCTGTGGACAGGAGGCACCCCATGATACGGTGAGGTTTTTTGGGGGGCGGGGTGCTTTGGGGGGGGGGTGTTCACAAGACAATGATGTCCTATGCAAAAGTACAGAACCCCACAGACAAATCAAATGTGCCAAGCGAACAGATGCAAACTTTGCAGATGCACCATTGGCAGCTTCACCCAGTCACTGCTGGTGGTGCCTGTGGACAGGAGGTACCCTATGATACGGTTAGGGGGTTATATAGTGTGTGTGGTGGTGGGGGGGGGAGAGGGGGGTAGGCAGGGGGGTCTTGCATTTGCACCCCCCCCTCCGGCCCCGCGGCGTGCATTCCAAAGGTTGGAGAAGGGCTTGTGTCTGCATGCAATTACTTCACTGTCACGCGGCGTGCGTGGGCTAAGGGGTGCCAACATGGTGTAACACATGCAGTGCTGGTGGTGGGGTAGGGTTCAGGCAACACCATCCTTAGGTGTGATGGGGAGGTGCAACTCACACAGTGTGTGTGAACACTTGAGTGGCTCCGTGACCTAACAGGTACATGTCTTGTGTAAGGGGATCGTTGGCAAGTACACGCATACAAGTTGCATAGCAATCGCATGATGAACAAGGTTTAGGAGGTTATGTTTTACTTTTTGTGTGCAGCCGTCAACAGCAGGTTCGGACTGTGACTCATCTGTGCAACAGTATCCGTGTGGCTGTCACTGCTCCTGCAGGATTCACACCCGCCAGGGTGCTGCCCTCATGGACAAGCCCTGAACCTCAGGCTTGTCAACCGATTGTTAGAGTGACCGTCATTTCACTGGAACAGTTACTGTTGTTCATCAGGTTGTTGGGGACCGCCATCTCACTCTTATGACTACTGTATCTGATGTCCCCTTGCAGGATCCACACCCGTCAGGGAGCTGCTCTGATGGACAAGCGCATCGTTGTGTCGCTGGATGGTTGGGATGCTGACAGCATGTACCCCAGCGGGCACTACGTGCGCACACTGGGGAGATAGGCAAGGTGGAGACAGAGACGGTGAGCGGCCACGAACTTTGTCGGGTTGGCAATCTAGGGTTGAAAACCAAATCCCGTCACCCTTGGACCCCTCAGCTTGTGACCTCTCAGCTGCCTGCAAGCTTAAGCTGCTGAGTTGACCCCCCCCACCCCCACCCCCCCCCCCCGGGGCCCCCAAGCACAAGCCTGTCCCCTTCACTCTCATTTTGTGTGTGTGTGGGGGGGGGGGGGGGGATAACTGTTCAGTTGTGCGCACACCGGCAAATTTTCAGCAGCCCCCACCTCCCACCATCTGCAGCATTGCTGTGGCTGTACGGTGCAGAGGGGACAAACAGGCATGCGCACTGTGCAAGCTTATCCCCCTCTTCTTGACACACAAGCCTTTGTCTGAAGGTGTGCAAATGTATGTCTGATTTCTGCAGGAGGTGCTGCTGATAGAGAATGACATCAACACCTCCCCCTTCTCCCCAGCTGTGCACGAGTGTGTGCCGCCACTGCCATGGGCGGTCACTGAGGCAGACGTGGCAGACCCCAACAGGTGAGGGCAGTCGCTGTTTTTTTTAGCAAAAAGAACTTTTTATGCGCCAGAGGGGGGGGGATGCTTCGTGGCAGCAGGGATAGACAAGGGGGCAGCTAGGAGAGGATGACCCCTCCAGTGCATGTGCACGAGTGTGTGCCGCCATTGCCATGGGCGGTCACTGAGGCGGATGTGGCAGACGCCTGACATTGCCCCGTAAGGGGCCATCACGGAGGTAGATGCGGAGTGGGGGTGGCAGGGGGGGGGGGGCGTTTGGTTTCAAAACGTGATGGGTGGGGGTAAGCCCTGCCACAGGGTAGATATGGCACAAACTGCAAGTCATCCTGCTGCCAACACTCAAAACAATGCACAATGCTAAAAATGCACAATGCCCCACCCCAATGCTGCAGACTGGTGCATGTCTGATCGGCTTTGCATGCTGCATGCAATGCCTGTTGTGTAGGGAGGATCTTCGTCACCTGTGGGTGTGCTCAGTGGACCCCCCAGGCTGCAAAGACATTGACGACGCACTGCACGTCAGGTATGTGCGGGTGGTGTGGGGGGGGGGGGGAGTTGAGGGGGGGGGGAGTCTGGCATGCGTGTAGGGCCCAGGGGGGGGGGGGGTGGCGTGTGTGTACACGTGGTGTGATCGGGGCTGAAACATGTGATGTGCCGGGGGTTGGGAAGCGGGGGGAGGGGGCGGGATTGTACTTGCAAGGGGATGGAAAGGGTGGACCCCCCAGGCTGCAAGGACATTGATGACGCACTGCACGTCAGGTACGAAGTGGGGGGTGCAAGGGGAGTTTCGTGCTTGTGAAACACGTGATATCTGAGGAATGGGGAGGCAGAGGAAGGGGGGGGGGGGGGAGAGGGAGTGCACTTGCACCGTCCCAGCCTGTTCCATGGATAGTCTCACGGCGCTCCCAAACGGCAACCTTGAGATGGGTGTGCACAACCAGGCATGCCACAGTTCAACAGCCCCCCCCCCCCAACACTTTGCCTGCACATCACCCATGTTTGCTTCTGTTCCCCTCCTCGCACTTCCCCCCATACGCAGGGAGCTGCCCAACGGCAACCTTGAAGTTGGGGTGTACATCACGGACGTGACACACTTTGTCAAGTCAGCCAGCCCCCCCCCCCCCACCCTCCTATCGCATGGCCACCTTCCGAGCCCCCCCCCCTTCTTATTCCCTGATCCCCATCCCTGAGCTGCCTTTTGTCCCCCCTCTCTGCAGGGAGCTGCCCAACGGCAATCTGGAGGTTGGTGTGCACATCGCTGATGTGACTCACTTTGTCAAGTCCACCACCCCCATCGACAGTGAGGCCTCCAGTCGTGCAACCACTACATACTTAGTGGACAGGCGCATTGATATGCTGCCTAAACCACTGACAGAAGACATATGCAGTCTCAGGTGGGTGTGTATAGGGGGGGTGCTGTTTGTAGTGTTGTGTGTGTAGACACAGGAAGTGCATCCAGCCAAGTGTGTTTGTGTGTGTGGGGGGGGGGGGGGAATGAGGGGTGTGGGTGAGGTTTTGGGGACAGGCAAAGGGGGAACAAAGGATAGTGTGCGTTGTAGAGCAGAGGCGTGTGTGTGTCAGCAGAGGGAGTATTTGCGTACTCATGCATGCTCACTAGGATCCGTGTGTGGGGGGGGGGAGGGGGCGTAAGCAGTGTCATGCTGTCCTAACCTCTAATGGCAGACATCCATATCCACAGGGGGTGTATGCCTGGTGGGCGTTCTGAATATGGCTGCTTATATAGCTGCGAGGGTTTGTGTGTGACACATACTCCAGACATGTGAAGAGTTGGTTTCTGGTGCTTGCTGGATGTGAACATGGGGAACTTTGCAGGCTGAGTTCCCTCTGTTCACACTCAGCAAGTGTGGGAGATCAACCCCATACATGTTTGAAGTGTGTATCACACAACAGTCACACAATTAGTGATGCCTCCAACTGTGCCCCTACCACCCACCTTGTTGACATGAGCATTAGGGTTGAGGATATCACATGTCATCCAACTGATAGACTGCATGTACGTATGCCGTGTTGGGTGGTGGTGCGGTTAGCAGATATTGTATAGACTTGACAAGCTATGCTGTGCTGCACCACGTGCTGCTGCTGCTGCTGCTGCTGCTGCTGCTGCTGCTGCTGCTGCTGCTGCTGCTGCGTCAGGGGTGGTGTTGAGCGGCTGGCCTTCAGTGCCCTGTGGGAGATGACACCAGACGCAGACGTGAGTGTGGGCATGTGTGTTGAGGGGGGGGGGGCAGCGGGGGCCGTTCATCGAAAGGCAGGGACTGAGGAAGAGGAGCGGGGGTTGGAGTGTTTACAGTGATGCACATGGCATAGAGAGGGGGGTGTAATGCTGACAAGTTGTTTGTTGGGTGGTGTGGGGGGGCATGAGGGGGGGGGGGGGGTGCAGCGGCAGTTGAGACGGGCCAGCTTCGCAGTGGGACTTCAGTGCCCTGTGGGAGTTGACACCAGACGCAGACGTGAGTGTGCATAGCAGCGCGCTATCATGTGGCGTCGCAATGTTTTGTCGGGTGGAGGGGGGCTTTTGTCTTAGGCCGCGGGCAGCAGCAAGCTCACTGAAGGAGACATGTCGTAGAGACCCAGATGAGCTGGTGCAGTTTCATTCTACGCCCCACACAGGCAAGAGTCTGTGTGTCCTGGCGCTGATCCTTCGTGTGTGCTGTTTGGCAGCCGTTACAACAGCACACACCAATCCCTTGTTCGTCTGCAGCCCAAAGGCTTCAAAGACAGTGTCGGTGACACCCCCCCCCCCCCCGCCCTTTCTCTTTACGTGCGTTCAGGTTGTGTCGACTCGCTTCACCAAGTCGGTGATCGCCAGTCGTGCTGCGTTGACGTACAAGCAGGCCCAGGAGCGCATCGACAACAAAGAACTAACCGACGAGGTCACACTGGGTGAGATTGCAACCATTCGTGTTGTTACTTACTCCGGCAATAGCACCGCAGGAGCCGTTGCAATCCCGGTTGATGCTTGCGTTTTGCTAGCGCCGCTGCTCTTGCCGATATGTCATGCGGACGGCATCGCATACCTCACCGCTGTCATGGTGCATTTATCCAAGGTTGTTGGTCACCCCCGATCCCTACCGCAATTTCTCAACCTTTCCGTCCCTCCTGTCGCCTGCCCCCCCCCCCCCCCCCCCCCCCCCCCCCCCCCCCCCCCCCACACACACACACACACACACACACACACACACACACACACACACACTCCTACAGGTCTGCGTCACCTGCTGCGTCTGTCAAAGGTCCTGAAGGCGCGCCGCACGGCAGCAGGTGGGTGTCTCAAGATTTGGGGTTCAACACCGTGTTGCCGTCAACACCGCGTTGGCTTTATGCTTGAGATGTCTCTGTGCTCCCACCAGTTGAGGCACTCCCTTTACCAGCTTTTTTCCGGGCACGTAGCAGCATGTATCGCACTTCAAGTGCTTATGTATACTGACGGCACAACTGGGGAAGCTTCAGCTGGACAAGGCATAGTCTAAACGTCTGAACATGTACACCATTGAACATGTACTCACGTCCACAGGTGCGCTGCAGCTTGCCAGTCCTGAGGTGAAGTTCCAGCTGGACAAGGCCGCCAAGGCTCAGGGGGGTGACGCTGCTGCTGCAGCTGCTGAGGGCAATGTGGATGAGATGAAGCAGACCAGCGACAGCATGGACATGGGCATGTACCAGGTGGGGGGGGGGGGTAGGTGTGTCGGGGGGGGGGGGGGGGCTGCTGCTGCAGCTGAGGGCAATGTAGATGATATACAGCATGGACATAGGCATGTACCAGGTTGGGGGAGAGGTGGTAGTGGTGGTGGTAGTGGCGGTGGTGGTGTGTGTGTAGACACAGGGAGTGTGTGTGGGGGGGGGGGGCTTGCCGTGGGAAACGTGGATGACATGAAACTGATCAGCGACAACATGGACATGGCCATGTACCAGGTGGGTGGGTGGGGGGGGGCAGGCAACGTGGTCACACCATACTCATGGTACGACTTTTGGGCAGACAAGGGGCACCTTCTCAGCTGCATAGTGCAACTGGTTGGCAACCACAAGTTGAAACTGCACAGCAGCAGGTGGGTTGAGGAGATGATGTTGCTTGTCAATAGATCACCCCCTCGCCCCGCAAGCAAACACAACCCCAACATGTCCCTAATCCCCCCCACCCCTTCCGTTTGTATCCTCAGACTCACGAGACCAACAGTACTACTGTTGCATAGTATGGGCAAGAGATGATGTTGTTTGTTGACGCCACCCCCTTTTCCAAACACGACAGCAACACTCACCCACTCCCCGCTGCCCCCCCCCCCCCTTCCCCCCAAAACAGACTCATGAGACCAACAGCATGGTAGAGGAGATGATGTTGCTGGCCAACGTGTCAGTGGCTCAGGCCATCGTCAACCGCTTCCCAAGCTGCAGCTTGCTCAGGAGACACCAGACACCAGGTGCGGTGGCGGTGGTGGTGATGGCAGTGGTGGTGGTTTTTTTGTGTTTGTGTGTCGACAGAGAGACTGCATGCGTGCACATGCATGCTGTGTGTGTGTGTGGGGGGGGGGATGAGTCAGCTGCCTTTGGTGCTGTTGTTGCTGAATGTTTTGCAGCAGCCAGTCTCATGCGTTGCCCCCGCCCCCCAATCCAGCTGCAGCCTTGAGACACCAGACACCACCTTGACAAGTCGCTGCTGCTGCTGCTGCTGCTGCTGCTGCTGCTGCTGCTGCTGCTGCTGCTGCTGCTGCTGCTGCTGCTGCAGAGCCTCGTCAGTTTGAGCCGCTGCTTGCTGCTGCCGCGTCTGCCGGCTTTGCGCTTGATGTGAGCAGCAGCAAGGCGCTGGCTGACAGCCTGGATGGAGCGGCACGGGGGGACGACAAGTACTTCAACACACTCGTGCGCATGATGGCAACACGGTGAGGATGTTGCTTGTCGGGTTTTCATTGTTGTCTTGCATGTCACCCTGCAATGAGTGGGGTAGTTGTGCAGTGCAGCATGCACATTCGTCACCATGATGACATCCAATAGTACAGTACAGTACAGCACAGTAACTGGGGACAGCGCCCCAACCTCAGCGCTAGCCAGCGAGCCAGGGGCTCATGAGGGTGCCCAGAGGGCCTACTAACGTACCGCAGTCTCTCAGGTCGAGTGTGAGGGCGACTGAAATCACCACCAAGCCAGCCATCAACTTCAGCAGCACTTTACTCCCTGTGGTGTGCCTAGCACCGGTGGTATACCCCCCAGTGCACCGCGGCAGCAATCACTGGACACACCACGGGGGATCACAAGTATCATTGGTGTGTGTGAGCATGACAAATCAGTGTGTCTGGGCTGTGGTGTGTTCCAGGTGCATGACTCAGGCCCGCTACTTTGGCAGTGGTGAGGTTGCTCCTGTTGACTACTACCACTACGGCCTGGCATCACCCATCTACACACACTTCACTTCACCCATCAGGAGGTGAGAAGGGGCGGGGTGGAGGGGCCAGAGAGGGGGTCGCACAAGGTTGTAAACAATAATCTGCCTCCAATATATATGTGTGTCTGTGGGGGGGGGGGGGGGCGGATTGTATGCTGGTCCAATGGAGATCTGTGTCGGCTCCTGTGGTGTAAGCAAGCAAGCGCTCCTTGCCAACCGCCAGCATCTGTAAACCTTTATGTCACAATCACCAACGCCCCCTGTTTTGAACACCCCTGATCACATGCTGCCAGCTGTCACTGCTGTCATTCAGTGCTTGCTTTGTGCTGCTGCTGCCGCTGTCACTGCTGTCGCTATTGCCTGTTGCTTGCTTGCGCCAGGTACGCTGATGTTGTGGTTCATCGGCTGCTGGCTGCAGCGATTGGCATTGCACCCCTGCCTGACGACCTCAGGGACCAGGAGCTGCTGCATGACTGCTCAGGTAACAGCCAGGGCGGGGACA
Organism: Desmodesmus armatus; assembly: GCA_007449985.2. Taxonomy (NCBI): domain Eukaryota; kingdom Viridiplantae; phylum Chlorophyta; class Chlorophyceae; order Sphaeropleales; family Scenedesmaceae; genus Desmodesmus; species Desmodesmus armatus. The sequence continues at coordinate 8,781 of VIIQ02000761.1, forward strand.
GGGGGGTAGGGGGGGCAAGGTGAATGTAGAGAGGGGGGGAGGGGGGGGGTAAGGGGTAGGGTGGCAGGGACGCCCAAGGTGAAGTGTGCGAGGGGGGGGGGGGGGTGTTTGGGAAGGGGGGGGATTTGAGTGCAGCACGGCCAAGCCCTGATGTTGTCTGGTTGACTCACTTACCTGAATTGTTGTCATGCACTGATGTCATGCGTTGAGGTTCATGGGTTCAAATCCTGCTGGCGGCCACCAACATCCATTTCGTCCCCGTCCATCTCACTCCTCCCTGGTGTTTGTTCCGTATGTGTGTGCAGACAACCTCAACACTCGGCACCGCAACGCGCAGCAGGCTGGTCGTGCCAGCATAGAGCTGTACACCCTCATATACTTCTACGGCAAGGAGGTCACAGCGGACGCACGCGTGCTGCAGGTGCGGCATGATGTTGTTGGGGTGGGGTTATTATACACTTACAAACAGCACGGCTTGGCAACATTCAGGTTTGAGTTGCCACCCAACCAGTCATCACTCAGCAGGCTTCAACAAAACCCGCTGCTGAGTTGCAAAAAGCAAAAAGCAAAACTGTTGCAACCAGTTGTCGTCCAAATCACTTTGATACTGCTGTCGCAGGTGAAGGCCAACGGGCTCGTGGTGTTTGTGCCGCGCTACGGTATTGAGGGTCCCGTCTTCCTCACAGACAAAGACGGCAACAGCCTCGTAGGTGGAGCAGCAGAAGAACAGCAGCAGCAACCGCAGTTCGTGCTGGACGAAGACAAGCAGACGGTCGTGGCAGCAGACGGGTCTGCTCGCTACAGCGTGTTTGACAAGTGTGCTGTGCGCATATCTGTCGTGGATGGTGCAGCTCGCAGGCGGTCGGTCAAGCTGGCGCTGGTGCCGCGCAGCGAGCTAGCGCCGGAAGATATCGTGGGCTGAGGAACGTTTTGGTGTGCGTAACGTTTTGATGTGCATAAATCGACCTTGTCTGGTTGGTCTGGCCCAGCGGACTGAGTGATTCATGGGCTGTTGAGGCTCGGCTGGTGCTGGTGGTGCCGCTGCGGGCAGTGCTAGGCAGTGGGAACACTCCATCGGTGGGATTGCCCGCGCTTTGTAATGAAGCCACTCCAGCAGCTGGGTGAGTCTGTATGCTGATACACCCTGCAATCACACGTTGGCATGTCGTCTACTTCAGTGATGGAGGCAATGGCACCGTTTAAATGCCACTGAGCAGAACCCGCTGTGGCACATCATGCGCGAGCAGCGCGGGCGCTTTTCGTGTGGAACTGGTATGTTGTGTGAGGCTGGTGCCTGACGAGGGATTGTTTTTGTTCCAGAGGAGAGGGAAGAGAGGGATTTGGATTTTAGGAGTGTGGCGGAGACAGGGACGGGGGTCGCAGACCTGGCGTTTCCGGGTGTTCAAGTCACACTTGGTGCACCATGCTGCTTTGCACTCCGCAGCTGGGCCCCAGCCAAGTTGGCACTGCAGCGCCAGGATGCTGATCGTCAGCAGCAGGTGCTGTGGCCCGTGAGACACAGCTACAGCAATCTGTGAATGGTGTGCAAGTATCCTGCTGAGTTCCAGCCTCATCATACAACGGCTGACGAGGAAAACCGACGTTTGAAAAAACCACAGGGTTTAGACACTGCGTGCTTACCAAGGCATCCCACATACCAATAGTGCACTGAGGCATGATTTGTGAAATACAGCTTTCTGCAAAATCTCCTAAGCTTCGCCTGGCACCGTGTCAGATTTTGTGCGGTCTCTCTGCAGGGCAGCCTGCGCTGTATCTGACGGTTTCAAGTCCTTTGCAAGCTGCAATGACATCTCGCGTCATCATCGGCCCACTCGACAACCTCGCGACAGCAGTTGCCACAACAGCAGCATCAGGTATGGTTCGTTTTCTGGCTCCTGCGCCACGAAACGGGGTTGGAACGCTCACCATTTAGCTAGATCTCACAACTTGGCTCACTAGCATGTTGCGGAGTCGGTCCAATGAAAAATGCATGGCAACCCCAACCTGCGCCACTCACGATGACACGCAGAGACGCAGCTGCCCACTGTACAATGACCACCCACTTGCTGAGCGTGTTCTCTGCTTTGCAGGTTGCATGCCTCCCACACACCAACCTGAATGGTCTCAACTCCCCAAGGAGGTGCTCTCGGCCATCCTGCAGCATGTCAGCCTGCAGCACAGGTTCAGCGCCTGCGCCCTCGTCAGCAAAGCATGGCAGGCAGCCGCTGCTGCAGTGCCCGTCACCACCCTCAGCACACAGCGACCCTCAGCAGCAGCCCTGAAGTCTGTATGGGAGGCCCAGGCGCGCAGCTTTGGGCCCCAGCTGACGTGTCTGAGCCTGCAGATGAAAGATAAGCTCATGTCAGGAGCATATGATTACCCCATCCTGCAGCTGCCCTGCCCAGGCCTACGCGGGCTAGACCTGGAAAGCCTGGCAGTGAACCTCGCCCAGGACACAGCAGGCCCCGCAGAAGGCAGTGCTGCATTCTCTTCGCTACCCCTCAGCACAGTTGCATCTCTCACCAAGTTGCACATGCAGCATGTGGTGCTTCTGGGACAGCGGCAGCAGCGCCTTGCAGCCTGGGCAGCACTGACGGGCCTCCAGCATCTGCATGCAAAGGAGGCGCAGCATGCAATCGTGGTCACAGAAGCTGGCCGTGGGTTCCCTGGAGAAAACGAACCTCTGCTGCCAGATGGGCTGCTTTCTCATCTGCAGCAGCTTACCTACCTTCACATCGAGGGGCCAGCCTGGTCGCCGACGGTCGGCACATACTACCTGGGTCCAGCAGTGTCCCCTGCTGGCTTGCAGGATGTCACCCGCCTCACTGGCTTGCAGCACCTTGGACTGAGCCTGTCCGCACACTACGATGATGTGGTTGCAGCGCCGGAAGGGATTGCAGGGCTCAAGGGGCTTACACACGTCATGCTGCGCTCGGTTGATGGGAGCAGCCTGCCCAACCTTGCGCCATTGGCCGCACTGCAGCACCTTCATCTGGCCTGGTGCGGCCCGCTGCAGGCCGCAGCCCTGACTGGCTTGACTGGTCTGCATCATGTGCATCTGGAGATGTTCAGCTTCCATGGTGAAGACGACGTGGTGGCCTTCTTGTCATGGCCGCAGCAGCAGCGCCACATGACATACTTGTTCCTCGAAACAAGTCTGATTCTAGAAGACTTTGAAGACATCGCAGATCTGCCGGAAGATGCGCAAGCCCTGTATGCTGCAGTAACAGGCCTACCGGCTCAGCCAGTGGCAGCAGCCAATGCCAGTGGCAGCAAGCTGCAGCAGCTGACGCTGAACCACATCCTGCCGCCCTCAGCTTGGCAGCATGTCTTCCCTGCAGGACAGCAGTGCCTCGCCCTCACATCCCTCGAGATCGGGTCTAACCAAGGCCCTGCGAGCAACGCGCCATGGCAATGCCTTGCTGCTGCCTGCCCAAACTTACAAAAGCTCTCCTTGTGCGCGGAATATGAAGAACTTGAGAACATGTGCCCTATATCAGAGCTCCAGCCCCTCACAGCGCTCACCAGTTTGACCACGTGTGGACTGAGTGAAGACCAGATGCCGCACCTGTTGCAGCTGACCCGGTTGCAGGACTTGGCCCTCTACGACACATCCATCAGTGAAGCGTGTGTGGGGCAGCTGACAAAGATGCAGCAGCTGACAAAGCTGAAGGTGGAGCGTAATGATCGTGATGATTACGAATGGTCAAAGGTCTGATCAGTTATTCAACATGGGGGTCTTTGCTTGTGCATACCATTTATTATACAGTATCAAGCATGCATGATGGTATGCAGCATGCAGTCACCGTGACAATCAAGCCGCGAGGCTGCGTTGGCTGCAGGTGAGCTGCTGCTGTTTAGGCCGGTTTGGTTCAGCCGGTGTCAGCTTCATGGATGCGTTCCTCATCCACCCAGGAGCCTTCGGTAGTCAGACGATAGTGTGCTTGGGCCAAACAATGGTTGCTTGCAGGTCTGGTTGAGACAGTCGCTGCAGAGGCTGCTGCGGCAGCAGCCACTCAGTTCTTGTTGGTTGTGCCTCAGCTGGGAGGCATGGTGTGCTCAGCAGGCTCTGGTGCGAGCGCCATGCATGTGCCTGGCTGCCTTCCTGCTTGTGGGTGTGCACAGCTTCTTGCACAATTGTGACTGGTGGCATCACATGTCATGCTGCGGCGATGGTTGCCAGTGTCTTCTGGGCGCTTGGGATTCGGCCCAAAACCGCAACACAGAGCCTGTGCATGTGAGGGTCGGTTGTTTCAAGCAACCTGGTTTTGAGTTGGTTGGCTGGCTGTTGGATTGATTGGCCCGCATCAAATGAGTTAGTCTTGGGCCATAACACTTACTATTGATTGCAGCACGCTGTTTTAGGCAACCATGCGCCCCGCACAGTCTACATAGGCTGTACATGCCTGTTGTCAGCCTCAGGCCCAAACTGGGCGTCGCTCTGGTACATGAGCAAGAAGCACCCAGAAATTTGCTTTGGCCAGGCTGTCGTGAACTGAGCATGACTTTGGGCCATGCGTGTCCTGGCCACTGTCACCACCACCGCACTGCTTTGGCACGCCAACAGTTGCAGCTGCAACTGTCAGGCCCTGAGGGAGCCTGCCGATGTGGCAACGGCAGTATATGTACCTTTGTTTTGTATATTTACAAACCGGTATGGCACTCACATGTTTGGACAGAGCAGAGTGGGAGAGGAGGTGCCGGGAAGTGAGCTAGCTCCCAGAATCAGTCAGCTTGCCATGGCCGGCCACACCCACACCTCTGAAAGCGTGTGCACTCTCTGTAGTCCTCTGCAGAACGAGCGTGACAGACACTTCTTGAAAGTTGAGTTGTGAGGTGGGGTCTTGCCTGCAGGGGTAGTACCCCTGGCTTGCCTGTGATGCATACGAGTTTGAAATTCAAACCAGACCAATGCGACCGTAGGCGAAGAGGCCACCCTGAGGCGTGTTGCTCTTATTCTTTGATCACAGGGAGGGTGTATCACGCCTGAAGGATCCACACGTCCCTCGCTCGGCAGCTCAGCACCAAACAAACGCCAACAACGAACCCCTCCACACGCTGGTGAAGCACCAGCCTTGACCAGCGACTAATAAAAGGGCCATCAGTACAGTCGGCAAGGCGCAAGCCGGATGCCTGGGCCTACAGGTGGGAGCTGAACAGCGCATTCCAGTGATCTGATGCAGTTGCCACAGCAGCACATCCATGCGTGAAGCAGACACTGTTTTGGCCGCTGCTTCAGTGTGTTTTGTTACCATCATTTTCAACAGGTGTTGCGTGAACAGACCCACGGCTGACAAACACCGATGGTCCCATAGCCAGCAGTCCCAGCACATGCCCGTACTGGCAATCCTGCATCAGTTCTCCCTGTGCTCTTGCCTGCCTGCTGCAGCTGCTGACGCCATGGACGTCGACACGCATCCAACGAAGGATGTGTCAGAGCCAACGGTAAGGTCAAAAACATGCTGCATGGACACCTACTAGGCTAGCAACCACCACCACCAACTGCCATGATAGGCCCTGTTGTGTGTTGCTTTCAGGACACACCTGCTGCTGTACCATCAACTTCTGTCTTTGCTGGTGTTCGGAAGAAACCACCACAGCATAGTAACAGTCACCATGATCTTGCGAATGGCATGGCACCTGGCATTATGGAGTTGGTTGGTTGCCTGGCCAGCAGGGACATTCAGGGGCAGCCCCAGACCTCAGATACTTGGTAGTCAGGTGTAACACGCACTGCAGGAAATATGACCACAGGTTCCCAGGCCAGCACACATGGCCTTTGCACCATGGTCTATCCTTCTCGCACCGATCTCATCCTCACCCTCACACTCACACTCGCACTCAACCTACACCCCACAATTGGTTGGTGCCGCACGACCCCACGACTGTGTATCTGCTGCTGCATGTGCAGGACAAGCCCACCAAGCACCCTGCAGCAGCTGCAGACAAGCCCAGCAGCCCTTACCAGCAGCATCAACAGCCGCCGCAGCAGCAGAGAGCAGGCCTAGGCAGCGCCCTGAAGTCAGCCCTCACTGGCCTGTTGCGCCGCAGCTATGGCGTGGCAAAAGCTGACCCTGCTGGTGCTGGTGCTGGTCCTGCTGATGCGCAGCACAACACAGTGCAGCACTCTGGGCCAGCAGATGTGCCACCAGCTGGAGCTGATGCTGATGCTGCTGCACGCGCAGACACAACAGAGCCAAAATGTGCAGTGCCAGCGCAGCAGCAGGAGCAGTGTGCACGCAAGGAAGCCCCTACTGCTGAACCTGCAGTGCGCGCAGGCAAGGCATGCACAGAGGCTCCTGTGGCGCAGCAGCCAGCAGCAGCAGCGGCGGCAGCAGGGGACAGCAGCGGTCCAGCAGCCGCCTCCAAGGCTAAGCCCAAGCACAAGGAAGCAGCGACCTCAGCAGCAGCACTGGCAGCAGCTCCAGCAAGCAGCAGTGGCCCAGCAGCAGCCGGCACGTCAAGGCCCAAGCGTAGTGAAGCAGCAGCCCCAGCAAGGGCAGCAGCCCCAGCAGCCCCAGCAAGCAGCAGTGGCCCAGCAGCCGCCGCCCCGCCCAGGCCTAAGCGCAAGGCAGCAGAGACAGCCAAGGCAGACATCGCGGCACAGGCAGCAGGCAAGCTGACTCAGCAGCAGCAGCACGAGCTGCTGCTGCTGCAGGAGGCTCAGGCTGATCAGCAGGCGCGCAAGAAGCTCGCGCAGGACAAAGCCAGGGCTGAAGCAGAAGCAGCAGCTGCTGCCGCTGCCGCTGCAGCCGCAGCCGCCGCTGCTGCTGCCGCTGCTGCCAGCAAGAAGCGAAAGCTTGAAGCTTCTGCCGCTGCTGCTGCCGCCGCCGCCGCTGGAGGTTGTGGTGATGACGACGCCCCGACAGCTGCCAACAACCCAGCCAAACGGCGCAAGTCCTCAAAACCCGCCAAGCCTGCCAACCGGCCGGCATCGCAGCAGCAGCAAAGTGAGGGCACTGGCGACCAGCAGCAGCAGCAGCAGAAGGCAGCCGCTAAGGCACCTGCGTCCAAGAGGCGCAACGGGGTGCCACCCTACACCCCTGCAGGCACGCTGGAGGCAGCGTACTGGCAGGGTGTGGCTGAGTCTGTGCGGGACCCTGAGGCCATTGGGCGTGCTGCTCTGTGGGCAGAGGAGGTGCTGATGGCAAAGGGCGGGAAGGTGCCGCTGTGGAAGGAGGAGGAGAGAAACCTCAAGGTAGGTGATGGTGGGTTGGGATGGGTTTGGCGCATGAATCTGTGAGGGACTCGGAGGCTGTTGGGCGTGCTGCTGGGGGGGGGGGCTGAGGAGGCCTTGATGGCAAAGGGCGGGAAGGTACCCTGTGGAAGGAGGAGGAGAAGAATTTGAAGGTAGGTGACTGTGGGTCGAACGGCTGCTATAACACTCACTCATGTGTAAGGGAGGTGTGTCCTGACATGTGGGTCCAGGTAGGCCGAAGCAAGCAGGGGGTTGGCAGCGGAGCACTTGGATGCTCAGTATGTTGGCTTGCTGCTATCGTAGGCATGTGTGTGCAGCCTAGCGCGAGAGTACTGTGATGGGACAGACCCGGGGCGCAGCACATTTTTGAAATCCTGAGAGTACTGAGCAACCCTGGGATATAAAAGCAGGAGAATGTGACCACCTGCTTACCCGTCTGTCTGTCTGTCCGTCCGTCCGTCCCGCAGCATTTCAAGATAATGGACCAGGCTCATGCTTACCTCAAGAGCAGTGGGGCCAGGTGAGCTTTGTTTCCGCCAACAGCTTGTGTTCTCAGGCATCCTAATAAGTGCCACCGGCTCCACAGGTTTCTGTTTACGATGTCAACCACAACACAAACATGCTGTGTGTCTTGGCAACCTCCAGCTGCACCCTGTTGCTGCCAACGCCTCATTTGCACAGACGTGTAGGTCTCAAGAGGCCTGTCTGTTTTTTCCTGATGTGCATGCATGCGGCTGCTGCTGTGCCTGCTTTCCTGCAACTCGGTCACCCGCTGCGCAACAACCCCTGGGAGTAGCGCGGCCATCCCAGACGGCAAGCAACCCTACCACAGGTATGTACTGTTTATTTTTGTCACCAGTCAACAGGTCCAGACAGGCTTGCAGCTTGCTCTGGCTTTCCTCTATTGCTTTCTTGTGTGTGCGCAGTACAATTTGCGCAGTACAACCTTGAATAGACAGCAACAGCATGCTGCTCCATCCACGGGCTGCAGGTACAGCTGTATAACAGTTGACAGCTTGGGGCATGGCACCTTTATGCCCCAGCGGTCGCAGGGCAAACACCGCACAAGCCTACACAACAATAGACACACCATCAGTAGCAAATGCCCTGCATTCTCACAAACCAGCACCTTGCCCTACGCCGTGGATGTCGGCTCCGTCCAACGACCTGTATCTAGGTATATTCTGCCCGAGCCACTCATGGAGGCCGCCATTGCAGTCGCCTCCTCCGTCAAGAAGAACTCCCGCGCCTACAACCCGCGGACACAGCAGTAACAACTCTCCATAGTCTGACAGAACCCTTCTGTTGCGCTGCTGCCGATGTGGATTCCATCGGCATGTTGCAATTGCTAGGTATGTCCTGCCAGAGCCCCTCATGAATGCAGCCATCGCAGTCGCTGAGGCAGCAGGCTCCTCCAGCAAGAAGAAGAACTCCCGCGCCCACAAAGACGCCGTTGCGGCATTCGCAGCAGCAGCAGCGGCGCTAGCAAAGCAGGACAGCAGGAGGGGCAAGGCACCAACGGGCAGCGCGGCAGCAGCTACCGCAAAAGCTGCAAAGGATGCAGCAGCAGAGGCTGGGGTGGCAGAGGGTATCGACCTGCAGCGGCATGTCCTGTTTGTGCAGGTGCGTGGGTCCCTAGACGAGTCTGGTGTGGCAATGTTTTCACAACCATTGCCTGTAGGGTTTTGGGTTAGGAGTTGAGGCTACACCCCAACCCTCACCAGCAGCAATCCTTGAATTGCTGCACTTACCATTTCGTTGCCTCCAGCTTGCGAGGAGTCATATGGTGTTTCGTGATGTATGTGGTTGATCAAACAACTTGATTCCAAACCCAGAGTAACATGTGTGATGCCGTCTTTTTGCAGAAGAATGAGTACAAGGACCCCAAGGGTGACCTGTCTGCGGCTATCAGCTCAGCAGACAAGACCTTCTGGAGGCTGTTCCAGGAGGTGAGGTGTACAGGCCACACAAGGACAGTACTTTGGCTTGGTATCCAGTGGTGCACCTGCCCAGCACCACACTGCCTAACACACTCGATGCAAGTCACATATCGACCAGTATCAGGCACGGGATAACCCTCTGAAGTATTGGGAATAGACTTGTATATTGAATAGACATTGAAAAGACAGGGCAGGTAGCCAATCACCATGTAATAACACCCATGTTCCCTGCAGGCCAGCGGCAGCTGTTGTGTTAGAGAAGGAGCAGTCAATGACCTGACCCGAACCCAAGCACGTCACCGACCCTCAACGCCCGACCTGCTAAATTTCACGATCACCTGTCCCCCGTGTTGCAATAACCGTGTTGCGTGCAGGCGAACGCGACAGAGCTTGAGCGCTTCAACGTAACCACCCTGGCCCGCATGGTGGCCGAGGACCAGCTGCCAGACCCTGGGGAGGCCAATGCCTCAGACGTGGCAGCAGCAGTGGCCTACGCGCTGCTTTACAAGAAGGACATCGCCGCCGCGGCTGCTGCTGCATGCACAAACATTGAAGAAGAAGAAACAGACGCAGCAGGTGTGGATGCAGTCACGGACACAAATGATGCAGCAGCAGCAGCAGCAGCAGGTGGGGCTGTGGGGCCCTCCTCTTCCTCTGGCTTGACTGACAAGAAGAGAGGGGGCGAGGCGGGGCAGGATGCTGAGCAGCAGCAGGAGCAGCAGCAGGAGCAGGGTGATGGTGTGTTGAGCTGGCCGCAGCTGCTGGAGAGGGCTCGGGGAGGGCAGGTGAAGAAGCCTTGCCAGCGGCCTGACCGTGTGGCGGAGTCCAAGTGCCTGTCTGAGGGCAAGGTGGTGAATGCGCTGGACATGATCGGGCACCTGCCTGGTTTGCCCGTCAATCACAAGTGAGGAATGGCAGTGGGGATGGCAGTACGGATGGAAGCGGGGTTGCTAGGATTTTGGTCCCTTGTCCTTGCGCTGCACCCTTTTGTTCCTGCCAACCATTTGCAGTGTAGCTCCGTGATCACGGTGTGACACTCTCTTCTCTCACAGGTTTGAACTATTGTCCACCCAGGGAGCGTATGGCACTTGGCTGCATATGGAAATATGGTGCACCCTCGCGCCACGCACACCCCTTACTTGACAGCTGTTGCCGCCCCTGTGTGTTTTGAATATTTCCAATATTGTACTGCAGGTTCATCTCCCGCTCGCAGGGCTTGGTGCTGGGGATCCACAGGTCACCCATGGCAGGCATCAAGAAGGCAACCCTGCCAATCACAGTGGGTGAGTGGCAAGCCTGCTTGGCGTGCAACAAGATTGTTACCACACACACACACTTGCCTTTGAAAGTCACAACTGCATGCTGTCTGTCTGTCAACACACACACGGTGACAGTTGACACAATCACATGTGTAGAGATTGTGTGGGGGCTGTATGGTTTTTGCGAACACATGTGGACAGAAAGAGACAACCACCAAAGCCAGGCAGGACTGTGCACCCAGAAGAGCAGAACAACCCAACTTGGTGATACGCAAGGCAAAGCAAGGTTGCGGGGGGTTTTCTGCATATTGGCATATATAATATTGGCATATATAATTGCCCCCCCCCCCCCCACACACACACACTCTGATGGACTAAGTGCGGCATAGACCTTGCAAAGTTCGGGGGGTTTTCTGCACCTTGGCATAGCTCGTTCTGACCTTACCCAAAGCTGCAGGCAAGACGTCAGATGGCATTGACATGGCTGCATGCAATCCAGTGGTCTCCTCTGACATGGGATGCTCACACTGTCGTACTGCATCCCTGCGTGCACTCCCTCTGCTGACACGCTGCCCTGTCTGCACTCCTGCCCTGCTATCCTTGGCATGTCGTGCAGAGCTGGGCGGCACGGTGTACAAGGGTGTGGATGTTGCGGCATGCATCGTCATCAGCTCCATCTACCAAGCTGATGCAGATGCAGGGGCGGACGACATCATCGTGTACACCGGTGAGCACAATACTGTGTTACCAGGCTGTCGCGCGATACCAGCACACAGGATGCAGGCTCTTCTGTGCTGTCGGCAACGTTCAAGCGTACTGCCACTGATTTGTGGGGAAGGCACTACAGAGATTTCATACTGTCCAAAGTGGTAGGATGCTTGCCAGCCATCTGATGCAATGCAAGCATTCAGCCTGCATATCATCGCTGCAGGGTTGCAAAGGAGCACACCCTTGCAGGCGCCCCCATGTATCATCCACATCGCGTGTTTGGCTGCATCTGTGTTTCTGCACCGGCTGGCGGCAACGACCTTGACGCAACAAACAGCAAAGCAACAGACCGGACTAATTCTACTCAATGAGCAGAAGATTGCCCAGAACAGTATGAACGCCCTTGTAGCGGCAGACTTGCATTCTGACCATGCCTTCCCGTGTCATGTGCGTATGTGGCTGCAACTGTACCTGCAGGTGCGGGTGGCAACGACCTCAACGGCAATAAGCTCCAGAAAGCTGATCAGACATTGACGGATGTCAACCGCTCCATGCTGGGCGCCATGGCGCTGCGGACACCCGTGCGCGCGCTGCGCCGCAACAACGCGCCCGGCTCTATCTATGGGAGTGCGTTATTCTACGATGGCCTGTACTTCGTGGTGAGTGGCTGGCTTTGGGCACAGAACAACCGCATCACAGCCTCCGGGACAGAGCTTCTTCAAGCATTATTGCTGTTGGGTTTGGGTTTTCTGGCTCTGTGGAAGACTGTGAAAGCGTGCTGTGTAGCTGTGGACAGTAAGTACAGCAGAATTCAGGGACATGACACCTTGTGAAGATACATGCAAGCAGTCCATTCAAGTCTCGCTTTGGCTGTGCAAATATTTGAGCCCGGCTGCTGCTGTGTCCTGCACCCCGTTTCCTGCAGGTGTCCGCCTGCACCACGCTTACAGAGAATGGCAAGAAGGTCATCCTGTTTGGCCTCAAGCGCATGGAGGGCCAGCCCGAGTCACAGTCAGAGCTCGTGAGTCAACGTAGCGGGAATGCTGCATCTGGCTGCCTGAATCAGTAATTGGATGTTACACAGAACATCGCCCGTTTGGGGAGCCAACAAAAGGCTCATTGGGCCGATCGTTGAGCATCGCAGTGCGCACTTCAATATGCTCCTGTCATAGTCGATGTCTGACTTAGGATGAGCCCATGATACCCCAGACACTGCAGGGCTTGTCAGTCATCGAACGGCGTAACAGCCACGTTTGCAAGAAGCATCAAGGTATACGTGCAATGTCAGTGTGTAACGCGTGCTACATCATGATGCCTGATGGTTGGTGGTGCATGTGTTTTGGTTGCAGATCAAGGGCTTCATGGCGATGCGTGCTGCCAACAAGAGCCAGGATGCGCGGCCCGGCTACATCGTGAAGGACCTGAGCAGGGGCTCGGAGAGGCTGCCGGTGCCGGTTGTCAACGAGGTGGGGCGGATTGCTGCGTGTTAGTCGGCATCTGAGGGTCAAAAAAAAGGTTCCAGGGTGTAGACCGGCAAGTGCGACCTGCCCACTCTGGGCACGCGTTGGATGGGTACTGTCGAGGCCAATGGTAGACGGCTCCCCCCCATGTGGCTGGTCAAAAAGCAAGCAGGCTGCTGAGAAAGTCACATTCTTGTTGACAGCTACCACCGCTGCTGCTGTGTTGTGCTGCTGTCCTGACAGGTGAACAACGAGCTGCCGCCGGGGCTGGACCCACTGGTGGATGCCAAGTACCTCGTGCACCCGGAGACTGCTGGGTGAGCATGCTACTGGCCATTTTTTTGGGGCCCGGGGTGGGGGTTGGTTTGGCGTAATGTTGCATGGGTGTTTTTGCCGCACACCAATGGCGTTGCTCACCAGGGTGGGCGTGGTGAACCTTATGAGTGTTGAACCACTTCGTACACTGCAGCACATTGCAGTACAACAGCTTGCTGGGCTGAAGTTGCCGACAGCACTTGGTGGGTGCAGGCACTGTCTGAGCTGAGCTAGTGGATGCTGGGACTGGGAGTTCAGGAGTGCGCAACGCCTTGGCGCTGAAATGTTTCTGCTGTGTGCATGGGCAAGAGCCCAAGACCTCACGTGTGCCACCGTAATGGTGGCACATGATTAGTAATGCGGGGCAGCATGCAGCTTGGGCTCAGCCAATCTCTTGCACAATCAGCCAAGGCCCCCTCTGAGTGGCAGCCTGGTGGCGCCCTGCAGGCGGGTTCCGCTGCTTGCTCTGTGACAGTATGATAAATATCTGACAGTGGAGAACATTCTTATGTGCTTGCAGGGAGCTGCAGAAGAGCCCGCTGTCTTTGGAGTGGATCATGGAGAATGTGTACGAGCCTTACCCAGGCATGTCAGAGGAGGTCCTGCCCCCCAAGGCACCCACTGTGCTGCTCAAGGACTCAGATGACCGCAGGGTATGACCGTGCTGGGGTGTCACGTGTGGCAATTACTGCCGATATCTTACATATCAGCAAACAAAGCCGTCAAAACACGTTGTTTGTAGCATTCATGTTCCACTTCCAGCCCTGCGCGGGAGAGCCCGATCGTGACGATCTGCACTAGAAGCCGGCGGATCGTGACGATCGCAACTGTGCGGCATTACCGTATATGTTGACGTAAACGCTGTAGGCGACACCGGTGTACAAAAATATAGCATCGTGTTGCTGACTTGCAGGAGCGGGAAGAGGCTGCGCGGGTGGAGCAGCAGCTGCTGGAGAAGGCTGCGATCATCAAGCAGTGGCGCCAGTCGGGCAACGAGGGGGAGGTGGACACCAGCGGCTGCGGCAGCTACACTGGCGGCATCCTGTATGACAAAAATCACGTCATACTGACCAAGAAGCAGCTGCAGAACCCGCACGGCGTGCTCAAGGCGATGAACTTTGGGTTCCTGCCGTACGCAGGCAAGCAGGTGCGTCACCACCAAGCGGCTTATTGCTTTTGTGAGGTCGCTGTCGCTGTCACATGGTTCAGGCGGGTGCCTGAAGACATCTTAGGCAGCCAGCAAGACCCCCCACATGCCTTTGTGTTTGGTTCGGCTTCACTTGTTCTTGTGCTGTTCCATGACTGCAACCTACTGTACATATATCCTGAAACAGAATATGCAATGTACTGCGGCCACTTCCCGCAGGCCTCCACTGTGGACCGCGTGCTGTTTGAGTGTGCTGACTGGATGGGGTGCAAGCTGGGCGCCAGCTGCCCACAGCGCCAGGTGTGTGCGTGTGCATCCAGCAGCCCAAGGGTGTGCGAGCCTGCAAGCCAGCATGCTCCAAACGTGCTGTAGACCACTTTGATCTGACTGATTCTGAGTACTAGCAGCACCATAATTGATCAGAGCGCCCAGAAAACAAAAGTGCTGCATGCCGCTTGCGCATTCACGTGTGATCTCTTTGCGCCCAGCCTTTGGCTGCCTTGGCCTAAGAAACGCTGCTGAGCCGCATCATGCACTTGCACGTGTGTCAGTCCTCAATGCAGCTTTGTGTACCGCACTGCATTTTACTGCACCATTCTGCACTTTGTGACTATGTGTGTTGTACCCCGTTATACCATCTGCCTGCTCAGGTGCAGCACGGGCTTCAGGTGAAGCTGGAGGTGTTCAGGTGTCCTGCTGACAAGGGCTGGGGGGTGCGGCCACAGAGGGACATCCCCAGCACAGGCGCCCTGGTGGCTGTCATGTACGGCCGCATCATGAGGTGGGTGCGGTGGGCTGATTACAGTACAGTACAGTATTTTGGGGACAGGGTCCCAACCTCAGCACCAGCCAGCGAGCCAAGGGCTGTTCGGGTTGATTGAGGGCTGTTCGGAGCGCCCCAACACACATCGTAGTGGATCCAACTGAGTGTGTGCTTGCTTGCGCAAGCATGTGGTCACTGCCTGCCGGGCTTTAGCGCTGTGGTGGTAGTTGGGGTAGCTTGCTGGAGAGTTTTCAAGAGCAAGTCAAAGCATGAGTGGATACAAATTGAGTGGCATGGTAATTCATTGGCACAAGGGTTGACTGGATGTCCAGGCAAAGGCCCCACAGGGCTTGTATGCGCTGGGCTTGTCAGCCCGTGCACTCATTCATCAACTGCATGCATCTTGCTGTTTGGCATTGCCGCCATGTGTTGACACAACCTGTGCAGGCAGCGGGATGAGGCGTGCTGTTGTGTGCTTGTGCAGTCTTCCACCATCTGTAATGCACCTCGCTATTTTCACTACCACCACCCACATCACCAATGCAATCTTTGCAGAGAGCGGAATGAAAGCCTGGGATGAAGTGCACTTTGCCGCTACAACTCAAGTCCATGGTGTCGTCATTGTTACATGCCGAATGTATCTTGTGCAGGGAGCGGGACGAGGGACCTTACGAGAGGCAGACGGGCAAGAGCTCGTATTTCTTCTCGATGACGCCCCGTGATGACATGCGGGATGACGGCACACAAGTGCCAGAGGGGGAGAAGGTCCGCCGCCACCTCAAGTGAGTCCCTCAGATTGGATCGGACAGCAAGGCTAGCAAGGCACAACCTGACTGTGCCTGTGGCCAGCTGGTCCCCTTGAATTGAGGGCTGCCTGGCTGCCTCTGGCTGCTGGTGCTGCTGCTGCCCAGTTGTGCACTTTGACATTGGTGTCACGGCCTGTGCAATGTTGGACGTCAGCTTAGCATGTGCGGTGTGAATTCACACCAGTGGGCCATCGGCTGCAGAGAGCACTCACTGTACGATGTCGCTGTTGCCCTGTGCAGGTTTGTGCTGTGTGCACGTGACAAGGGGAACGTAGCGAGGTTCATCAACCACAGCTGCGACCCCAACTTATACGTGCAGCCCATCTGCAGTGGGCACACGGACACGGACATGGTGGCGATCGGCCTGTTCTCCATGCGACCCATCGCTGCAGGGGAGGAGCTCACGTGAGTACCCTGAGCGTCCCGTGTGCCACAAAGTAGTATGCATATGCCTGCCAAACTGATTGCGCATGACCCCGCTCATGTGCCAGCAACGCGATCATCATGATTGCCAACCTGTGGCAACACACTGAGTGAGAGTGGGGTGTATGTGGCAGGTTATGTTGTCAGCCGAAAATGTAGTAGTCTGTACCTTGTAGCCTGATGATGTTCACTGCGTGTGTTGTTTGCCGCTGCAGGTATGACTACGGGAGCTCCTACTTTGGGAACCACAAGCTGACGTGCTGCTGCAAAGCGGGCAACTGCATGCACCGCAACGGCCAGCAGTAGGGGCAAATATCCAATCAGTTATTGCGGTGGCTTGAGCCGCCGTAAAGCACGTTGCGCGCATGTGCATGCGTGTCGTCCCAGCCCTGATGTTATCTGCAATAGTTTGCAACCCGGGCTGCTGTGTTGACTCATCTTTGCGCTGCAAGAATTAGTCAGGCTGGTGGTTGGCATGTCATTTGATCCATGTCTGGATGTGGTGCATTCAGCACTTGTACATAGCTTGTGAAGCATCTTTTGCAGCAGCAGTATGAGGCGCATGCTCAATCATGCCGCGGCTTGCTGGGCGGTTGTGCGTCTCCTTGCAGCTATGCATGGGCTGTCTGTTTGCTACGGGCAATGTCCTGGACAGGTCACACTTTTGGGGATTGTCACACTGTGCAGCAAACCCCTTGTGTGTGTTAGCCAGCCGGTGCGCGGTGCGCCCCCCCCCCCCCCCCCTGGGAAACTGCAACAGAAACCCGTCTTTCTTACAGGAGAGTGAGTGGCTCATGCTTGTAGTGTGTGCACAGTTGACGTCTTGGCTTGTTGGCAAAGGCATGCTTTCTGAGGTACCGCTGTCCTACAAACAGTTCTGCCAACAACGGATCTCAAGCTTTGCTCACGCCATCTGCACATGCAGCCAGCAACAACAGCTGGCAGCGGCACTACCACTGGCATTAGGGTCGCTACTGTACAGTATGCAAGTGCCGGTGCCAGCCCAGCAATGCTGGCGCAAGAGCGAGACTCACACCACAAGGGCAACAACAACTGACATGGCTGGGGCCCAGCTGGAGAGTGCAAAGCAGCATGGTGCACCAGGTGTGTTGTCATCCCTCGTCAGGCACCAGCCTCACACAACATACTGTATGTAACTGGGCCAGTTCCACACAAAAAGTGCCTGCGCTGCTCGCGCATGATGTACCACAGCGGATTCTGCTCAGTGGCATACAAATGCACCGATGGAGTGTTCCCACTGCCTAGCACTGCCCGCAGCGGCACCACCAGCACCAGCTGAGCCTCAACAGCCCATGAATCACTCAGTCCGCTGGGCCAGGAGCAAAACGCAAGGCTTGTGAGAAGCGCCCACCCCTCCCAAGCCCAGTAAAAGAGCCAGCACAAGCGTCGCTGACTCAGCAGAAGCATACATTAAAGCTGCTACAAGGCAGTGGCAACAGCCTGCACAGCAAAATTTGCAGAGAGCTTTTCTGACAAACACACAACTGCAACAAGCATACAACTATAAACGCCAGCGGCACTCCCACATTCAACGCTGATGCCATCAAGTTGCCCTGTGCATGCCAGCACACAGCGGCATCCGTGTCACGCGACATCAGCTCCACATAGTACTAGCCCAACACGTGTGACATCTGATGCACCAAGCAACATGCCCCATCTGAGGATGACAGTCATCCAGCTTTGGCACCTCAGCCCACCCTGGATCAAAACTTGACCCATCAGGCGCACTTGCCCTTGACACAGGCCTTGGCAGCCTGCTGCTTGGCCCTCTCATAAGCAGCATCATAGCAACCGGGGCTGTTGCACACCTCAAACTTTGCCAACAGAATCCTGGTCCTTGGGTTGATGTTGATGCCCGCCCTGTGATAGACATAGCCCTTCTGGGGGTCGATATCACACCCGGTCGCCTTGGTCGTGTAGCTATCGCTGTACCACTTTCCAACGCCGCTGGGGCAGCCCTGGCCATCGCTGCACATGCCGCAAACCCAGCACTTCCCCTCCTTAGCCTTCACTGCCCTCTCTGCCTCACTGCCTCCCGTGCTGGGCAACTCCAGCTCACAGCGGATTATGGGACTGGCATCCCCTCCCTTCGAAGAAGGCTCGTCGTCGATTAGGACCATCTTAGAGTAGGTGCAGTTGGTGCCGTCCCAGCCGCTGCTGCGTGCTTGCTCTGGGGTAACCCCAGGCTCCTGCAGGATCTTGAAGACACTGCGAACCACCACAGGACCCTGGCAGGCAAGTGAAAACAACTCTGTACCCCACTGGTTGTAGCGGTCGACTCCTTCAACTTCCGCAGGTAGCTCCTCCTTACTGGGCAGGCCGCGGTACACAGTGCCACACAGCGGGCATTGCTTCTTGATGGTTGCTTTGATCTCCGACGAAGTTGCAAAACCACACTTTAGGTCTTTGAAGCTTGGGGATACACAGAAGGCATTTGCTGCACGCCCATCCTCGCGCTTATCTTCAGCCCACTGCTTTTGCAGCTCGTCGAGGAAGGTTTGGTTCTGTGTCAGTGCCCTGTGCTGCAGGAGACTGCGGCCCGTTGCACTGACGAGACCTGCAGCAGCGGAAGCACACAGTACCGGGTACTCATGTCAGCACAACACACTCAAGCTGACGCGCACTGCTGCACGGCCAATACCGTCTCTAGCGATCTGTTCTTCAGGAGAAGGCGAGAGGGTGTGCAACGTTTTTGGCGTCCGGCGGGGACAGGGATCAGTTCCACCAGACGGGCAAGCTGTTGACACAAAGTTGACATGCAGTTGTGACTGGCCCAGACGCAGCAATTCCAGTCTTGCCGTCTTTTGCATGGGTGGTAAGCATGGCATAAAGCAGTTTGCATGCACTCTTATAGCTCCCAGCTTGGACAGATACATGTGCAGGACATGTTGCATCGCGTAGAAGACAGTAGCAGGCAGCAGGAGCAGGTAGCAGTAGCCGCTGCTGCTGCCTGAAGGTGCCAGGCATGCAGGAACGCCTGCATGGCTTATGGAGGGGCTACATGCCCTCTCCATCAAACCCCTTACCTAACTGTAAAAGCAGTAGCATCCCAAACATCTTCATGGCCAGTGATGTCATGCTGCAGCTGCTGCAGAAGCTGTCGTGCTTTCCCTGGGAGTGTCAACGGATGCTACCGTTCGTGACGTGCTGCGGGGATATATCAGGGTGTCGGTATGTCGATATGATAAAAATTGGTTTCATTTCGGCATATATGTTACGGCACATGTTGTCATAATGCGTCGAAGACGGTGGGTCGCAGGTCACACTGACGGTCGGTGGACGGTCGGGTGGCTTGCTCATTTTGGACACGGAAAAAACAGACACGTGATCCCCCAGCTTCCTCCCTCGACATTACCCAACGCTGTCTTTCAGCGTACAAAACGAGGTGCAGTTACGTAACCTACCTGGGGTACCTGGGGAAGGTATACCTGCCAGGCCTGCAGGCTGGTACTGGTTCCGCCTTCACGTCAATGCACTGACAGCTCCAGTTTCTCGTTTTCATTAGGGAATCACTGGGTCATAGTGACAATCAGCCAACGCATACACACATTGTAAGCCACGCATGCATGTATCCGCCTGTGCATGCACGCATGCATGCATGGATACCGGTCAAGAAGTTCCCGCCAGTATGCCGCCGCTTCGCACACAGCTTGCATTACATCTGATGCATGAGTCAGCAGACAGGATCAACATCAGCCCTAACATTGGCCCACACAAGCCACACAGAAGCTCATGGGATGTTGACGCTCAAGCTGTGTACGGGAAACATTGCATAGCGAGCAGCATCATGATGACGTCAGGATGACGTATGCTTGCACATGCGTACATGCAGAGCGCAGGCTCTTGCATGCAATGCCACCACATGGGGGGGGGTGTACACAAGCTGACAACATGTGGCCTTCTGCCACCACCCTGCACCATCGCTGCTGCGCAAGGTGCCATGTCCAGGCTTATGTAGGCGCCATAAACAACACTGTATTCCAGCAGTCAGCCAAAAGCTCAGCTTGGGCGCATGGATAGACTAGAACCAAAAAAAATCAGTGTCATTGGTTGCCACAACCAATGACACCTGCCACATGTGGGCTGCGCAGTACATGCATGCATGCACCACAACGTAACTGTCTCAGACGGAGGCACTGCACATAGACAGTGCAACGGCAACGACGTCTGTTGCAACACACAAGTGTATGGACTAAGCAGCTACAAGCGTTGGCAGCTACTCTACTTTTGCTAGGGCCTGAACAAGTCACGCTGCACTGCACAGCACCAAGCACACATGTGTTCCTATCACAACAACCTGGTACTCCCATGTTGACCCCAACTCCATTGCTAAGGTTGCTTCCAAAAACCGAGTTCACGCTGCACACTTGCCCTTGATGCACTGCTTGGCAGCCTGCTGCTTGGACTTCTCAACAGCAGCATCAAAGCAACCCGGGCTGTTGCACACCTCAAACTTCGCCAACAGAATTTTAGCACCAGGGTTTATGTTGATGCCCGCCCTGTGCATGGTGGGCCCTTTCTGTGAGTCAAATCCACACCCCTGCGCAACTGTCGTGTAGCTATCACTGTACCACTTGCCAACGCTGCTGGGACAGCCCTGGCCATCAGAGCAAAAGCCGCAGGCCCAGCACATCCCTTCCTTAGCCTTCACTGCCCTCTCTGCCTCGCTTCCTCCTGTGCTGGGCAACTCAAGCTCACAGCGGATGACAGGACTTGCACCCCGGCCGGCTTCGTCAACATGGGTCAGGGAGGAATATGTGCAGTCGGTGCCAGCCCAACCTGGCGCTTGCTTGACTGTGGGTTGCTCCACGAGCTTGAAGACGCTGCGCACCACGATGGGGCCTTTGCAGGCCAGGGAGATGGGTTTGGCCCCGATTTGGTTGTAGTTGCGGTTGCCTGTGACCTCTGCTGGTAGCTTGTCAGGCAAGCTGCGGAATGCCGTGCCACAAAGGACACACTGGTTGCTGAGTGCAGCTGCTTGCTCTGCTTCGCTGGCAAACCCGCATGTGAGCTTTTTGAAGTCCTGTGATGCGCAGAACTGCGAAGCTGCCGACTGTGCAGTGGCCGTGCCTGCATGCATGCAGCCAGAGGGTGGCAGGCCAGCGGTAAGGTTAAGAAGTGGCATTTAGTACTGTAACGCATCAGTTAAAGGCCCATGCTGCTGTATAAAGGCATGAGTGTTGCTACTGCTGCTGCTTGGCCCCATCACAGCTTCTGCTATGCACAAAGGTATCGTAGCGCGCCACATATGCGCGTCTGATAGCATCACGTGCCAATCTGAATGAAACACACCTGACAGCGTCAGAAGCACGGCAATGACTGCAGCAACAGTCCGCATTCGGAGCAATGGATGACTGGGTGAATCACTCCGCGGCCCGGGTAGCGATCGACGCTTTCAAGACAGTGAGATTGCACGTTTTGTGAGTCTGAATTTCTTGTGATCGATTGGAGGACCCACAAACACTGTCGGAGTCCTCAGGTGACACCCGTTGACTAATCTTCATGACACAGTGTGCAAACGGCTCGGGTTGAAAAGGGCAGCATCCACAGTAACATAACACAGCCCAACCACCACATTACATGCCAAAGGAAGCAACACTTCGCATACAGGCATCCCCCCCCCCCCCCCCCCCAACGAGGGACCCCGTTGGGGGGCCCCAACATGCACACACCCAGCTACTGCCACACCAAGAGAGGAGCACATTAGGGTCTTTTCCAAGGAGCATGCATCTCTCCTTCACTCAAAACAACTCAATCTCCTTCACTCAAATCACCTTAATCAGTCAGTCGATCACCAGAGCGTGCATACATGCAAAATGTGATCACATGTGCATCATGATGCACACAGCCAGTGTGACACATCCAAAATGGAGCAATCAGAGGGCTCCACGACATGGCCTCTAAGGTGCTGCCATGTGCCATGTGGCAACAACAAAGGAATCCAAACGCCCTGATCCAACCGCCCTGCAGTCTCAGCAAGGTTGCGCACACTGTCAACAACTGTCAATAACACGGCAGCGCTGCTGATGCTAGCATCATGATGCTGCACTGATCAGTGCAGCGCCTGTCTTCAGAAGACAGAAGGCCCCGAGGAACGTGCAGTTGTGCTGTATGGCTGATGCCACAGGAACAAATCACGAGTCATAACCACACGAACTCAGTGGCACTCATCCCACTCAATGTCATTGAGTTGCAGCTGGCAGTCCTCTCCACTCCCCTCTATGCAGTGGCTGCAGCCAAAGGCAGCTGCCCGTGTGGTTGCTTCTCAAGGAGGACCCAGGCCTGCACCAGGATAGCAGGACCCAGATATCACACAAGTACTTCATCACCTGAAAAGCCCTGCAATCAGCTCATTGCACACAAAGGTGCTGCAGAAATCAACCAGCTTGGCAACACAACTACAGCATTAGGTTTGCCAAAGCACCCACAACGCGATTGGTGCAGCAAAGCCAAAATCACAAGCACCTGTGGTCAAAAGCGTCCATGGCAGTGCAAGGATCTGGCCTCACACAGGCAGCAGACCAGATTGTTGTGTAGACAAACAGCACTGCATACAGCCTTTGATAATGCAGCAAGCATGCAGCAACTTGATAATGAGTAGAGGATCAGCTGAGGAAGTCTGCCTACTTGATGCGTCTAGGTTGCTCACAGCGCGCACACCGTGGCGGCAGTAGCGCTACTGCTAGCAGAGCAGGCACACAAAAAGGAACTGCCAGCGCACGCGAGCACAATCAAGCACTAAGCGTGATCCACATGGCAAGGAGCACCAGCACGCTTGCACAGTGTGCAATAGATACTGCACCGGTGTGGGCGCTGGATACAGGGCACCCTCCCTGCTGCACAGGGATGTGGGCCAAAAAAACCCAAGTGGAAGGCGTCGACACCGCAAGCAGTGAAGCACGCCTAGCTTGTGTGAGCCTGGTACTGTGCAAGAATGTGCAGTGTGGCACACTGTACGCAGGGTAGGGGCACAAGTTGTGCAGCTGAACATGCAGGGAGCCGCACCTTGCAGCGCATCTGTGCCTCAAAACAGTCAAACGGCATGCACAAAACCAAACGCATGGAGCTTCACCCTTGCTACGAGACAGAGCATACACAATCAGACTGCCAATCCTCCATCAACCCTCACTGCCGTGCGGACTTCCCTCCAGGGTCTGACATACTGCTGCTCCACATCAGACGACCCTGTCTGGGCGTCTTCGGCGTGTGTGCCGCTGCTTGCCCCTGCCCCGTCTGCGGCTCGCTGCCGTCCGCACCCACACCCGGTGCCAGATGCGAAGGCGGGCAAAGGTGCGAGCTGTGGTCTCTGAAGGATCCCTGCCAGGAGACATGGCCGGTGGGAGCTGCCGAGGTGCTGGGTAAGCCAGGTTGGCTTGCTGCCGGGCCCCTTAGCCTCTGTGTGGGCAAGCGGAGGATACACTTGGGTGACTGCAGGGCCCCTGGGGACTGCAGGAGCTGTCCTGCAGGTTCTGCATAGCTGCTGGCGCTGTCAGCAACCTTGAGGGAGATGGCGCTAGCATCTGTGCTGAGCGCTGGGTCGCAATGGACGTGGAGGTTGATGGAGCGCCTTCTGCTCGATGTGCTGACATCCAGAGAAGCGCGGCTGTGAGCGCCGATGGAGTGACCCGCATGCGGCCCGCGGGGAGTGCTCCCCGTGCTGTACGTTGCGTTGTAGATGCTCGCAAAACGCCCGGAGCCAAATGCTGACAGCGTGTTGCGCATGTGGGTGCGAGGGCTCATGGGTCCGTGGTCTGCCTGCTTTTCTCCGGCTGCTTTTTCCAGCATCTCGTCGTCCTGCTGCTGCTTCTGCTGCCGTTCGGCGCACATCTTGCGTCCGGTGGCTGTGTGTTCAAAGAAGATTTTGAGGAACAACACCAGCAGCCCCCCCATGAGCTCAAACAAGGATGGGATCCAGGCTGCAGGAGCGTCCTGCAGGCAGTGGCACACCATGCCAGCACAAGTCGTGTGTCAGTTTTTTTTGGCGGGAACATGCTTGTGGCTTGGCTACCAGCTGGACACCTGCTTACTGAATGTGGGAGTAAAGCACTGACTGACTTCCAGCCTGCAGGCTGGAAGTGCTGCCAGCTGGTAGTACCTACTATGGCATGCCTAGATAGATGAGCTGCTGACATAGCGTATGCAACTGCGGCAGTTGCACTTGCATCCTTCACAAATAGCCATCCCGGTGGGTCACCCTGTCTGTAGAAAAAAGGTCTGTCAACTTGGCTTCTAGGGCTTGGCGTCACTTACCTTGAACATAAGGTAGACTGTTGTCAGTGTGAGGCCTGAGCTGTACAGGAGGCTCCAGGCTATCGATATGTCCTGCACTGACCGAGTAGCAATCACCTGGTAGATCTGTGGGTGCACAGACAGCAACGGCAGCAGCAGCCGCATGATTTGATCACGTGATCATTTTGATCACGTGCACGTCAGTCATGGCGGTCATGACTGCTCAGGCCCAACTTGTAGCAGGTCTACAGCGTGACTCAGTGCTGGGGACAACACTGTGACAGCATCTGCATACAAATGTTGCACTGCTGTAGGATGGAGCACATAGTTCATGCGGCACGACTTGCGCTGCACTGCGCTGCTCAAAAGCAGTCAGTCTGAATGCAGCGTTGCTGTGGGGTTTCCCTAACATCTCTTCGGTCTTGCTGCAGCACTCAATCACCATGCTTCAGCTGATAAGTTTTAGAAGCATGTGTGCCCACTGATTCACCTGTGGCAGGAAGCATCCAGCCAGCAATGCACCCCTAATGTACCTGTGGCAAGGAATACATCCAGCAAACAACATGTCCCCATTGAGCAGGGTGTGCTCATAGCAAACCTTTTTGCAGGGACTGCTAGGCAGTCCGTGAACTCCTTTTCTTTTGGACGTACCCAATCGCATCCACACCCTCCCTGGACACGCCTGCGGATAAGTCCACCATGGCACTGCTGCTGCTGCTCCCCCCTTCAACTGAGGTACTGCTGTTGCTGGCTCGCCCCCGGTGTGTCCGAGTTACTTGATTGGTAATCGAACACTGAGATTGCTGATGAAACGTTGAACTCGTGGCTTCTCGCAGCTCAAGAGGTCTTGAGGGGATTTTGCTACCTGTTTTCACTGCTCATGTCGTAAAACGTTTACTGCGATGTGTTGAAATGAGTATGCACCGATAGCTAAACAGATATAATGCACGTTCACCAGGAGCTGACGTTCACATCGGGGGCGTAACCGGCTGTAGCGCTCACCGGCCGTAGCCGGCTGTAGCATGGCCGTACCGGAGTTTGACGACGCTGATGCGCCAGAAACCTTGTTGGGTAATAGAAAAAACAAAGATTTAAGTGCGACATCACCTCAGCGTGGTCGAATGTTCTGGGCACAGTGGCCTTTCAATTCACTGAATTGACCTGTGACAGGTAGCTTCCGAAGCAGTTTCAGCGGAACACAAGGCCCTTGCAGGCAACAGGTGCACACATGCGACATGTCGACACCAGTTGCCGCAACGCAAGCGAGGTACGGATACATCCCCTTGTTGCCCAGCGCGGTATGATCTCTGGTCTGGCTCATCACATGCATGCTCAAGTGCTAAGGCAATGGCACAAAACATCTGTCCAGTGAGTTGCATTACACCAATTTACAACCTCCTGGCAAGCCACAGCCACAGCTGCAGCTGAAACACAGGAAAGTGCACAAACACATGCCTTGCATTATGGCCATGACTTTCCAAGCAACTAGCGCGGCCTGCATGCACATCACTGCTGCCGCTGCACAACAAAGATGAACAGCATGCCTTACTGCTCCAAGCTGCCCAGAGTCTGGCGCACACAGCTGCGTGCTCGCAAGGGAGGAGGGATGCATGACAAACCAAGCCTGGAACCCAATCAGTCACCAAGTGCTGGCTACGTGATGTCTTATTTCAAAGACAACACTTTGACGACCTGTGATGGGCGATGATGATCAGAGAATTTAGGCTTCAAGCCAGTGGCGCCACAGGCAGTGTATGCCTCAGTGTGAGATATTTGCTGTGGAGGTTGCACACATGTGTGCAGCCTGTGACACATGTGCGCAACTGAAAGGCCTGAAAGACAGGTCCCTGCAACACTCTAGCTTGGCGTTGCAGTGGCCCCTGCATCATACATGCCGCACCATAGGCTGTAGGCGCAGAGTGTCATCACAAAAACACCGGTGCAAATGCAGTCAGGAACAGAACAGAGAGCAGAAGCATGGTCAAGACAGCACAGGTGACACAACACACTTCCTGCAGATGGACAGACTCACGGACAACTTTGCATCCCTGGATATATATATGCCCATGCAGCTGCAGCGCTGCCGGTGGTGCGCCACTGCAACACCCGCACGCCCCCCCTGCCGCAGTGTGACACTGCATGACGCAAAAGGATGCATGTGCCCACAAACTTTGCTTGCAGCAACCAGCAGGAGAGGTCACTTGAGCCATTGAAGTGTCAAGGTGATGCTGCACTTGCGCGCCCAAACACGTCTGCATAGTTTGCGACATGGGCTGTGCAGTTCAAGGCATGGCTGCTGCTTGTGCAGCAGCGACACAGACCTCTGTATGCCCCGCACCAAGTGGTTCAGGGTCAACCCTCTGGCAGAACACCCTCACACAAGAGACAAACGCTGCTGTTTGTGATCGCAGCGGAACGTCACTGCAGGCAAGGAACTGCCTTTTGCACCTGGACAACTAGATCGGGGGCGGGAACAAAAGGGGCGTGCGCATGTCGGCGCAGGCGTGGGTTGCGAGGGAAACAAGAGACAGCACGGTACCACTGAGTCAAACAAAATAGAGAAGTTTTGTTTGACTCAGAGTACCTAAAATAGAGAACAGTACCAAACGAACGAAAGACAAGGCTGTGTGGTGTGTGCCTTGAGAATGCGTACCAATAAACTTTGGTTGTGTGTGAAAATACCAAGGGACAGCTGCAGGAGCGAGCACTGTCAGCAGGTGTGCATCGCTCAGCCAAATAACAAACATAGGTAGCATGATAGCTGAGGGGCAGGGGCCTTTCAGCCCTGCACAGCATGAACCACCAAACATAGATACCAGCATGGCATTTAGCATGCATGCATAGTCCAGCATCACCTATCCACAAAGCCAAAAAAGGAAAAAGAGACAAGAGTCCCCTGTTGATTGATGTCTGCATGAGGAGGCCCACGCACAACCACAACCGCAAGAGACAGACAACTGAACACAACCGCAACAGCAACAGCAACCAACGGCAGCGCGCAAGCCGTTTCCACACTGTTCTGAACTTGCAGCGTGAGACCATGTGCTGCAAACCCACGACAGTTGTCGCAACACACGGCACACGCAACGCTGCAAAGCTCACCGACCCCGAGTCAATCTGCTCTTGCCGCCACAGGTGCTGCAGGGAGACGCACAGTATCAGACCGAATCAGGCAGCTGCTCGACAAAGCCCCAAATAAACCGCTGTGCACCACCCGATCCCAGGGGCACCACGTTCCCTGGCACGTCCAGGACGCAGTTCTGGACACCAACAACAGCGCCAGCTGCGTCAGCCACAGCAGCGTCTCAAAAGCACTGCTGTTTCAGCGGCACTCCACTGGAGTCCTTGCGGCCATGAGCAGTCCTAAGGAGGAATTTGAGGAGGCACAACACCCCTGTGTTTCTGCGCCGCTCCCTCCTTGCGGCCATGAGCAGGCCCAAGAAATCAAGGATTTTCCGGAGGCGCAACGCCCCTGTGTTTCAGCGCCGCTCCCTCCTTGCGGCCATGAGCAGTCCCAGGAATGTGAGGATGTGTAGCACGCCCAGGTACCCCAGCAGGATACCCACGCTGACACCAAAGGGGCGGGTGAAGCCTAGGGGAGCCACCAATGCGTCCTGTTTGAACATGCACCTGTTGGAAGGTAAGGTTGGAAGGTAAGCGTAGCAGCAGCAGCAGCAAGCAGGAGCACAGTAGGTCAGCAAGTGTGGATAATGTGCGCGGTGTAAAACACTGCCTCATGCTGTCGTTTCCTTCTGTCAGACACATCCAACATGCAACATCGCTGCCAGTGTCCCAGGGCAAAATAATGCAATGTTACTCGGAAGCACGTGCGCGCAGCAGTCATCCACCCCCGGCTACAACCCCCAGCTTTCGACCACTTTTCTCAGGCTGGTTCGGCGTGGGCCAGCACTAGAACACATGCAGATCAAGCGGAACGCCATCATTGCGATGCTGCTTCGATTGATCTGCATGTGTGCTAGTGCTGGCCCACGCCGAAGGAGCCTGAGTCAAGTGGTCAGCAGCTCATGCATCAGGCCGTCCTTACACCATGGGAAAAAATGCTACTGGAATTGACGGCTGGCTTGCTGGGTGATCTCGATCGCCCTCACACCTGACCTGAGAAACTGGGGTACTACAGGCCCTTCGGGGCACCCTCATGAGCCCCTGGCTCGCTGGCAAGTGCCGAGGTTGGGACTCTGTCCTCAATTACTGTACTGTACTGTACTTACCCTGGCTGCGGGTCTTTCATCCTATTGAGCACCATCTTCTGCATCGGTGAGGCATTCGCCAGGCCCGCCTGCAGCATATCCACCAGCCCAGACTCCAGACCACTGCTGCAGTCGTTGACCCGGCCGTTGAACTCATTCTGCACAAGAGCCTCCAGGGAGAAATAGGCAGCTGAGATGTAGCGCAGCTGTGTCAACCAGTGATTGTAGACCTACGGCAGTACAGTACAGTGCAGTGCAGTAAAGTGCAGCGCGGCAGAATATAAGCGGCAACATCCGGGATTCATTGGTTTGTGTCCCCGGTTGACAGTTTGCTGTTGTGCAGGTGCTGCGCTGGGTCGGCAGGTATTGCTACAGCCCAACCCGCATCCACATAAGTATCAACCGTTTCAATGTCACTGATAAGATATTATGATCTGCATGGAGGCAGTTGTCCTGCTGTTGTGCGCAGCAGTTGGCGATGCAGGCGAACCGGACGCTCAGCGGGTTGACGCACTGCAGTTGAGTCCAACCCATGCAGCTATGATACAACGACAGCAGATGGTGCCAGTTGGCGGGGTTCACCTACCTGGGAGAAGTTGAGGAAGAAGGAACTGCACAGCAGCTGCACTGCCGTCCACACGATGGACATGGAGAATGTGGTGTCGTGGTTGGGAGCCACGACAGAACATAGGTGCAGCACCTACAGCACGACAAGATGCCCGATGGGCAGACAGCTGTTAGTATACAGTACAGGGACCGCCAACACAAACCAGGAGCGCAATCGCTCTCACACTATCCCAGTACAGACGTCAGAGTCCCTCTGCGGGCTAGCTGCACCCAGGCCCTTTCTACCCACCATCCTGACTGCACATACACATCTTTAGTAAATTCTGAGCGCTCCCACGCACTTCTACGCAACTCTGGAATATCACATCCTTGGATGGTTGATGCATTGGCTGGATGCACTCCCTCTGTCTACATACCTGTGCTGCAGTGATCTGCAAGAGTGTCACGATGGTTGCAAACTTGCCAAAGTACTGGGGCCCCCGCCGCAGGCCGCACATGCCGTAGAAGATCCCGGAGTACAGCACAGCCACAAGGATGTTGAACGGCAGGTTTCCAAGCACCTGAAAGCAGCAGACACAGACAGCAGCAGCAACACTCAGCACACCCAGCATTGCTAGTGTACTGTAAGAAGCCACCCTGAACATGCAGGGCGCTACAGATCGTGCAGGATTTTTGGGCCGCGTGCTGATTGTGCGGTCTATCCCGGCCTGGGCTTGCAGTGCCCCAGCACTGCCGGCGCTTGACCCATGTCACAGCACATACCCAGTTCAATTTTCACCTCGCGCAAAGCACCATGTGAGGACATAGCTAACGCAGCACAATCAATTCCAGCATGTCTTTGAAAGCAGGCAGCCAAAAAACGCAGAGCTTCGGTGTTGGAGCGCCCCAGAGTGCCGCTGCCTTGTGGAACCCCGAGAGGCACCGCCTGTGGTACCCTGACACCCCATTGAGCGCTCAAGCTAAGGAGCGCCTCAGGTGTGAGCTGTTTGCTGCTTTTAGGAGTGCCATGTTTGGAAGCCAGTCACACCTTTGCAATGTAGTAGGCACTGGGCCTGTAGCGCCTGGCGCTGGCATCCGCGATGTACATCGTCTTGTCCGCGGTGTACAGCGAAATGCCCACGTACGGCATCAGCAGCATGATTAGGACCTGGTAAGGGAACACACACGATCCAACCATTAACTGCATGGACAGATGACGTCATGCTTTTGTGCGGTACGCAGCACCTGCAGGCATTTTGTTGCTGCCTGGCCCACATGGCTTCTGGCGATGCACCCGCACTATTGAGCTCCAGCATGCAATTGCCGTGGTCAACCGTGACAGTGTAAGCTGTGTAGCAAGGTACGCGCACCGTGGTGAACAGCATGTTGTTGATGCTGTTAAACCCATCGAGGCCCTGAAGCTCCACGTTGTACCCCATCAGACCAAACAGCAGCGCCACATACGTGAACGTGAAGATCCTGCACGATATCAGGACGGCAAGGCGTGCAGGCATGGAGTCTTGTCAGCATGGTATGCACAAGCGTTGACAGCAAAAAGACTGGCATTCAGCTTTGTGTGCCATCAAGGGGCTGGTATTGCAGTGCAGGCGCACTGCCAAGCCGACTGCTTGGCGGCAGCACATGCCCAGGTTTGCAGTGCACTATCCAGATCCACCAGATGCATGTGCACGCATCTGCATGTCAGTTCAAAGAAATCACAACCAGTGGTTGCCGTCTGTAGTGCTTGCCTTGCTAAAATGAGCAATATGTGTCACAGCATGCTCAACAGCAACCAAATGCAAGGCTGCCCCAATCGCCAGTGGCTCACCTTGCCGCCACATCGAAGGGGTTGCGTGTCATGCTCTTGACTTCCCTACTCAGCAGGGCAGTGAACTGACGGGACCAGCTGGTCGAGTAGGCCATGCTGCTTTGGAAGTCACGCAGGGAGCCTACAGGAGTTGTGCATGAAAAACTAGGGTTTAGTGTGTGATCAGGGTTTGGGTAAAATTGGACATAAGGGAAGCTAACCCTAAACCCTAAACCCCAACAGTGCATCAAGGTTGGGGTCACTGCCGTTGAATGGCTGGCAAAGGCTCCTGACGATGCATCAAAAGTGCCTGCAGGCAA
This sequence comes from Desmodesmus armatus, assembly GCA_007449985.2. Taxonomy (NCBI): domain Eukaryota; kingdom Viridiplantae; phylum Chlorophyta; class Chlorophyceae; order Sphaeropleales; family Scenedesmaceae; genus Desmodesmus; species Desmodesmus armatus. Next base: position 39,931 of record VIIQ02000761.1, read on the forward strand.
CCATCTGTCGACCATCTCTGCCACAACCCTACAGGACACGCCACAAGAATGTGGCGTGGTGCATTTGCCAGTTGAGCTGCATGGAAGCAAACAGACGCATGCATGTTGCCTCAAGCACTTGCAAGATGACAGAAAACTCGAATGTTGCATCCATCCCTGCCAGGACTTTACAGGATGCGGCAGTGTCACCAATGCTGCCTCGACTGCGCAGAGTGTGTCAACCCCTGCCCCGCATCCTGCACCCCAACCTGCGCACAGCTTTGCTGCGCTGCTTACCTTTCACGCTGCTCGCCATGATTGCTGTCATCCCTGACTTGACAGGCGCAACGGCCAGCCCGGGGCTGTCCGTGTCAGACTCGCTTGAGCTGCTAGCAGCTGGCTTCACCAGAACCTCACCCAGCCTCGACATGATGCCCTTGCTGCTTGTCCGCTGATCGTCCTTTCCGTTACTGCTGGGGTTGAACCCGACCGTGTCCTGCAGGTGTAAGGGCAGAGAAAATAGGAGCGCAGTTGTGGGGGAAGTGCTCAGCATGCGCTCAGCAGCAGGTGCTGTGCTGCAGGTGCGGTGTGCAAAACACACACATGGTGCTGTGTTATGTGACGGTATCGTTTGGTCTGGCAGCACTTCATCTAGCCAGCACTCCGCTGCCACTATACACACCAGCAGCTGAGCAGCCCATACTGCTTGCTTGCGTCTCACCGACCACCATCAATCGGCCTCATGGCAACACTCTTGCTGCTGCTGAACGCAGCAGCGCTACAGGGCTGCACCGGCACTTCAACAGCCCATACTGCCTCCCAGGTGAGTAATTATGACTAATCAACCATCACTCATCCTTACCCGAGTGTAACCGTCCTTGAACGCATCAGCAGCAGCGTCAAGATCTTCCTTGGACTGCATGGTGTGACCAAACAGGTTCTCAGGCTTGTTGAAGCCTGTCGCAACCAGATCCAGCACCCAGTCCGGCTCAGAACCTGCGGTAACAGCAGCCAGAGCCCCACATTTGCATGACGTCGTGTTGGGTTGTGCCATGACACGGCGCACCACACCACACCATCATGCGGCCAAAAGCTCAGCCCAACATTATGATCCTTTCAGCCCAGCAAGGGTATGGAGTGACCATTGTGCGGCTGTCATGTGCTAGTGTGCTTTTTTAAAGCTCCTGCGTGAGACAAGGGTCATTCCTATTGTGTTTACATGCTTGTGTCGACTGCTGGCTGACTTGGTGAAAGGTGTGCTTACCCCGCGTGTAGGCATAGCCGATGGACTGGAACCAAGGGATCATCTGAGCACAGCTTCCGTGGTACATCAGGCGTCCGCTAGCCAGCAGGCTGACCTGCAGCACACAGCCAGCACACACACAGGTCAGCTAGTGCTTTGAGGCTTGTACCTTTTGTAACAAGTTTGTGTTTTTGTATTGTCGACTGCATGAGGTGCGTTGAGAACCCTTGGCGCAGGACATCACTTTCTCAAGAGCCCAACAAAGATGGTGGGGGGGGTCTGGGCAAGCAAAAATCTGCAAAAGAGGCCATTGACCTTGGAGCACTATCAAACATCTTACGATGCTACTGCACTGTGCGGTATGTCTAGGGTTTTGTGCTATCGAGTCAAACAACCCAGCCATTAGCTCAGGACAGGGCACTGGGTGCTGTCCCCTCGAGGACTCACTGTATCAAACATCTCCCAAATTGCTTGGCGCGGCTGATGGATGGTGGCAATGACTGTTTGGTGTGTGGCCTGGGCCACGTGCTGCAAATGACCCATCACAGACAGCGCTGCAAAGCTGTCCAGGCCTGCACAGCAAAAGCAATGCACATCAGCAAGAAACAGTGATGTTGTGCGGAGCGGGTGACCGCGCTGCTAGTAGCACTTCACGGCGCTGGCGCGGGTCATCGCGTCAGGACAGGCTTCCAAGAGCCTGTGCGGATGCATGGCCACAGCGCATACGGACGCGACGCAAGCGCACATGGCGGTTGCTGACAGCCCCAATGTGTGTGCTCTTGCCGGGCATGTCTGGATCTGCTAGACATGCGTGTATCTCTAGAGGCCCTTGATGACGCATCAAGGACTGCCTCCTTGAAGGCAGGTACTGCAATAAGTGACACTTATCAGGACATAAGTAAGTGTCCTTTCAAATCAGCAACATTGTACACACCTGAGGTTGGCTCGTCCAGGAACAGGACTGAGGGTGCACCCAGAATGCCAGCTGCGATGCTGAGCCGCCTCCTTTCTCCACCTGACAGGCCGCGCAGGTGCAGACCACCTGGCAGCACCCCACCAACCTGCACACATGTGCACAATACATTGGAGGCAGGGGCACCAGGTGAGGCTACCAGTTTATCTGCTAACGTTTACCAAACAGACATGATCGCCGTGCACGGTGCAGGCAGCCTTCAGGTCCCCATCCTGCCAGTCTTTGGGTGTCATTTTTTGGGACAGTCTTGAAACAGAGCTGGCACCCCACCACACAAGCTGCGTGCACACCCACTGAAACACACATGACCCACAACGTGCTTCAGCCAAGTGCGCAAGGCGTATGTGAGCAGCATGCACTTGCGGCGAGCTGCTTGGCAAACAGCGCCTGGCTGGCAACCACTGCAGTGTGAGCTTGAGCAGCACTGCGACAGTCACCCTCTGCTCAGCAAGCCACTCCATGTGTGGTACTGTGCTGCTTGGCCTGCTGCATATGTATGAGAAGACCATTGAGCACGGCAGCTGCTGCAAGTAAGCCCTGCCCCCAGCGGTAAATCCTTCCACACCCCTCTTCAAAGCCCCTTTTGCAACCAACTGCAACGGCAACTGCTGCAAGTAAACCCTCCTCGCAGATATCACCCCCCCCACACACACACACACACAAACACGCACACACTGCTCAAATCTCTTGCTCAAACCAGCAGCCCCTTCTGCAACCCATCAGCAGCTCACCAGGGTGTTGACAGTGTGTGCCAGTCCAACTGCTGCCAGCACCTCCTCCACACGCTCAATGCGCTTGGCACGTGGCCACTCCTTCCCGCCCAAACTGACACCACCATAGAACGCAAGCGTCTCCTTGCAAGTCATGGTGGGGACAAAGGTGTCCTCCTGCGCCACACAGATACACAGGTACAGCAACAACAGAGAGTCACGTGTGAGAGCCAAGACAGGCAGCACCACAGCAATGCATGATGCAGCCATGAACTGACCGCGTCTCGTTGCAAGCCATGGTCTGTACACAGGCATACTTCTGCAGCAAACAGTGCACATGAAAATATTGAGACAAACAGCACCACAGCGATGCTAAACCCACACTCAAACCCTTGCAACAGAATGAGCCCTGGGCACACCTGAGGGACGTATGAGGTTTGACGGATGAAGCTGGCATGTGCTGGGCTGCCGTTCACCAGCAGGCCACCTGTCAAGTTGCCCAGGGACTTGCGCATGGCAAGGATATCCATGAGCGTCGACTTGCCGGCGCCACTGGGGCCCATGAGCGCCTACATGAACATGAACATGAAGCGTTCGACACCAAAGGGTGGGGAGTCTGAGCCTGTCTGCAGCAACAGCCGCTGCTGGATGTTGGTTGTGTCAAGCTGTCCTGTCAGTCTTGCAGTGCACTGGCTAAGCTTGGGTCTTTGCCAACTTCCATGCTGGCAGGTGCAAGCTGCTGGTGCAGTTTTGGAACGCCCTCTGCTCTGTTAGCAGCGCTGGATGAATTGAGCAAAACGACCTGTGTTGCCGTTGTGCTGCTGCACATGGTAGCAAGTCCAACCAGCAAGACGGCAGGCATGCATCAGCACACTAGTCTGTCGGATTATGATGTGTACATGCTGGTTGCAACTCATGTATCAGTACGCACCTGCATCTGGCCAGGGTAAGCCTTGCCCCAAATGTCTTGCAGGACTACCTTCGTGGCCCCATCGACGTTGTAGCTGCATCCAATGCCCTGTGCGTGCAAGAACAAACGCACTCAGCCAGCAGCAACCCAGTTACTGCAAGCAACCATACATGTACTCACACCGCGCAGCTGCTGTCAATGCCATTAGTAAAGCTGATATCTCTGGGGACAATATGGAGCGCAAGCAGAGGAGCCACCCAGTACTGTACTGCAGCTGTACAGTGCAGGGCAGGGCAGCCCCAATACACTCTGGCCCCTGCTGCCGTTTGGCCTGTGCTGATCACAGCGCTGCCACAGCTGCCTTTGTTGCTCCTAAGGCTGCCCTACCCCGCTGCTGAACCTAGGTAACAGCACCCTAGAAGGACACCAACAGCGCCCTAAGAAAACACCCACCCTCCACTCCAGCGTGAGTGCATCTGTTGCCAGCCGCTGTGAAACGCATGCCTGCAGCCCCTCTGGACCGTCAGTGTATCGAGGAGTAAGGGGACAGGAGTCTGACAAGGTCTGCATCAGCACTGCATGGCTGCGTGAAAGGTCATTGGCCTTGACTGGGCTACCAACCACCACCGGCAGCGGGTCAGCAGCTGCATCCCCATCTGTCCTGGTGTCCTCAGCATCTGCAGATTGGTTTGAAGACGTAAAGTATGGACATGATAGTTGACAGATGCGTGAAATCACAGCTGCATCAGTGGCACCTACTGCAGACAGGTTGGCAGGAGGGTACTGACCTGAGCAACCCAGGTCAAGCTGAGAAGTCTTCTTGAACCTCCATCCCTTCTTTCCCGTCAATTGCAGTAGGTTTGTGGAGAATATACAGAAGAGAGCAACGGCGTGAGCGAGCAGGAGACAAGGGAGCCATAAGTTGACGTTTGGCCCTGACGTCTCCATTTCGAATCGACAGATAAACACCGTTCACCAGCTCAAATGCGTATATTGCTTGGCTCAGTAGCCATTGGGCGACATAATGTATTGGGGGCAGTGGGGCTAACAGTGACTGAGGCAGGTCGCTGTTGCTTGTTTTATGACGTCCACGCTGCCCCAAAATAGTTATGGTAGTGCTCCGGTTGATGCGCATGGTCACCCCATTCAGTCTGACAGGTGATACCTGACAGTGTGACGGGGTGTGTCTCGCCCACGTGGGATCGCTTTGTTCCCTGACATCAACAAAAAATTTCTGGCTGGGGTACTGTTAGTTGAGCTGCCATACCGAGACACCGGGACCTCCAGTGCACTTGGCCCACTTGTAGTGCGCATTACGATACAAGAGTACGGGGCTGCCCCTTGCTTCCCAACTTTCACTTGAAAAAACACTCAAACACAAGACTCAGCGACTTCCGGGCCGGTGCTCTCAAGTCCACGCCAGCTCAAGCTGTGCTGCATACAGGTGCACCTCACGTCACGTGACTGTCCACAGCTGCAGTATTGTGATGGGACGGAGTGCAGGAGGTTTTCTACTTTCAGCAGAGGTCAGGGATGCAAAATGCAGGGAAGTGGTCCTGACCATGTTTCTGAGGTCTGCGGTGACAACACAAGCGTCTGCAAGGGCTGCCATGACCCGATTCGCTGGGTCATCAGCTGAGGTGCTGTTGCATGGTGGTTACACAGCTGCAAGATGCACAAGCCGCTACCATGACTCTCCGCCTGCAGCACTACTAGACGTGTGAACATCACCTATGACTCCAGGAGCCAACTGTCTAGCTCGAGCTCGTGATTGTGGTGCATCACACGCGTGCCTGTGGGTCGACACTGAGCATGTCATGGCTTGTGATATGTTGAACCTGTCATTGCCCACCACATGAACTCTGCTGTCCTGCCGCATGCATGTTACCGCAACGAGTCATCCCTGCCACTCAGTGACAGTCATACAATCAACACATCGATGAGATCACTACACTGCCTACACCCAACACTGCCAATCATCAATCCCGGCAGGACCGCACTACATGCTGATGTCTCCTATCGGATGCTTAATGGGGGAGTATGTTACATGGACATTTTCGCCAAACAACAATGGCATTGCCCACCAGGATCGAGCCAGGTGAACCTCATAAGTTGTCTCCCCTGCGGTGGTTTGCACCACCTACACCGGGTTGACCAAAGAAGGCAGAACCACCAGAATTGCAGCAAGTGCCAGCCATGCTAGGAACCTATTGTGTGCAGAGATGAGGGCAGGCAACTATACCAGTGTGGACACAAGAAACAGAACAAAGTCAGTCAAATACCCATAGTAAGGCCAAGCAAGCGTGCTCTGCGCACTTTCATTTTGTACAAAGTGTGTGCCAGGGCCGACTGTTCGGCATGTTGAAACACAGTAGCAACACAATCTTGGTCACCCAACTGGACTGAAGCCGGGTCAGCAAAGGCTGGGCAGGCGGTGCGCAGATCATCATACACGGGACATTCAAGAATGAAGTGCTTTAGATCTTCAACATTGTTGCTGGTGCCAGTACGGGCCAGCACAGCAGCGCGGTTGGCCAGCGAAGCGTCCTGACCAGAGCACAAACGACAGATGCGATCCGCCCTTGGGACAGACTCCCTACGCTTGCGACCCTGCTCAATTTCAATATGTGCAGAGCCAACACGCAACTGCGCCAGGTTTTGTGCCAAGTTGAAAGACAAGCACAACTTCATATGCGGGGCTGCATGGTCTCTAGAGAAAGGATCAAAGCCAGGGTCAAGAGGGTATACCCATGCATGGTGTGTAATGTAATGCAATGGGTATACCCATGCATGGTGTGTAATTAATCATAACAACACCTGACCAACAAACAATCTACATGCCAATGCCACTCAATGCCACACCCCACCTACGCATTGCAGTGCACTGCCATTTGCTAGGATGGCTGCCCGGCCAAGAGCAGCACAGGATCACCTCCCACACACCCAACATATGCCAATGCCTGCAGCAACCCTGCACACATGTCCTGCACACATTCAACCCAAGATGCGGGCCAGTGTTCACGTGGCGTATGCTGTACATCACACAGCATTCAAACATGCAGGACTAATCCACAAACATTACGCGCCGGCTGCTCCGTAGGACGCGGCAACAGCCCCCACCCCAAACACCCTGCCGCACCTTCACACGGTGCACCTCTCAGCACCACCTGCCAACATGCCAAGCACATTGATGCCATGCCATGCCATGCCATGAAACCAGTGGTTTCAAGGTTGCATCAACCCAAGCACCTTGATGCCACGGTTTCAAGCTTGCATGAACCACACACCGGCAGCACACCATGCAGCACTGCTGGACCTTCCAGTGAAGGCTCTCGCTGTGCACACAGCACGCCTGCAGGCTCAGTTTGACTCAGTGCAAGGTTAGCGGTATCGGTAGCGGCCTTTGATTCCCTTCCCCACTACACTGCAACTCACAGCGGCTGTGAGCAAAGCAAAGCTCGGGCCGAGATCTTGCCATGGGGCGAGGTAAGCCTGCGGCAGGCAGTGGTTTCAGGCAGAATCGAACCCAAGACCCGAACATGCAAGACGCAACAACACCCTGAGCGAATCCAGCTGCGCCACAGCACCCAACACTCTAGCAGAGATGCCACCGGTGTGCAGGGGTGCATGCGGCGCAGCGCAACAACAGCAGATGCGACCAACCAAGCCAGCTGAGCCCACTGGGGGGGATCGATCCCTAACATGCAACTCTGTATACACAAATGCAGTCCTAAGGCAAGTCAAGCGCAAACCAGGCTAATCAACAAGGATGCAGCGACATCTACAGTACACACAAGGGCATGCACGAACCATACAGACTGCACCAGCGGCACCAACCTGGCTCAGGCATGCAAAGGCTGTGCAGTATGAGCAGCAGCCCAAACAGCCATGTACACCAGGAGACGCCGCTGACCGCCCAGCTGTGGCATCCTCCGAGGGTGCCGGAGCATGTATAAACCCCTGAGAGTCAACGGAATCAACAGCCTGTGGGCTGAGGCCAAAATTGGAGATGCTGCTTGTGCAGCAGCATGCATGAGAAGGCACAAGGCATCACGCGGACTACACCCACCCGCCCATACACCCAGGCAGGCTGTATGGAGTGCTTCACAGGGCACAGGGCACAGCTACAGAAGGGTGTGTGCAGCACAGAATGCAGCGCTCGGCTTGTGCCAGCAAAGGAGCAAACACTGACACTCACACTGCAGGGCACCACTCAACACACACAGGGACACACAAACACACAGCTACCCTCTGCCGCTTTGACAGAGCAGCCGTCGCTCTGCACAGGGCACCTGTCTCACTGCATCGAAACCTGCACATGAGTCAACTCAGCTGCCGAGCCTGTCGACTGAGCCATTCATCTCAGATGCTGTGAATATGGCCCGCAAGCAGAACTTCTGCTTGAAGGAGCCGCCACACATGCACAAGTGTCAGGGTGACCCAAACACACTGCTGCGCGGCTTGACACACTGCAACAACTGAAGACTCTGACCTGACACCATAGAAGCACCGCAGCAGGGCTGCTGGCAATATAACCGCGAGAAAGAAGGAACCCCTCTGTATGTGCTGCCCCCAAACAGGGACACAAAATTTGGTGCAGCAACTGGGCTGCAGCCTTGATGGGGTGCAAGGCAATAGCAAGTGAGAAGGAACTCTGAAGCAAGGCAAAAACAATGCAGGCAACACTAGCTAGACGCTGGTCATGTCATCCTTGCCACTGTGAGGCTGCAGAAACCCTGGTGCATCTCGGCACCTGAAGAAGCCACAGCTTCTGTCCGCGCACTTTGCAGTGCGTAGATGCATGCATGCTGTGGCCAGGGCAGTCACTGCGAGCAGTTTCTGGACCCATGGCGCATGCATGCATCTTGCGTCAAGGCACAACCCGCGAGTCAAGTCGTTGCTGTGCCAGCACTGGCGGCAACTGGGTTCGTTTCGGTGGGCGTAACTGCGCACGACTGTGCGGCAGACAAAACATTTCACTGAGCTTCGACAAAAGAGTCAGCAACACTGCAACACTACCTACTCTAGCGACCAACATGCGCGCTTACGGCAATTACCGCATGCACCAGGGCCGGAGACCAAGACGGGCGACCATCCAGTTGATCTTTTCCCAGTTGAAATCTTGCCACTGGTTCATGACGATGCCACCTGTGTCGCCGCTGTTCTCGTTGTACGCCCACCACAGCCATCCATTGACTGGGACTGTGTTGTAGGCCTTGGCGCCGCCCTACGAGTGTGTTGGAAACAGCAGAGCAGGGCCCCAATTGTGAGCACGGATGCATATTGCACCAAGATGTCCCAGGTGCTTCCTTGCCTATGTTGCATGCATAGGTGACGTGCGCAAGCCCAGTGCAGTTCATGCCATGAAGGCTTCTGTTTCTTTCGTCTGACACAGTACACACACACACACACACACACACACACACACACACACACACACACACACACACACACACACACACACACACACACACCACACACACACACCACACACACACACACACACACACACACACCACACACACACACACACACACACACACACACACACACACACACACACACACACACACACACACACACACACACAACACACACACACACACACACACACACACACACACACACCACACACACACACACACACACACACACCACACACACACACACACACACACACACACACACCACACACACACACACACACACACACACACACACACACACACACACACACACACACACACAGCTGCAGTGCCTGGGCCTCACCTCTGCATTGATGAAGTCAGCAAAGTCTTGCAGCCACTGCTTGTCTGAAACAGTCTCAAACGCGGAGCCGACCTCGCCAATCACAATAGGGAAGCGCCTTCCATTGTAACCTGCGGCAAGCGACGAAGCCACATGATAACACAGTTGTTGCTGCATATGGAGCTGAAAAGCAGTCGCAGTGTGACTGCAACTCACCGCCTGTGAGATGCGCACTGAAGTGCATGGGCCAACACATGTGCTGGGAGGTGGGCATGTTTGCTGCCTTGACAGCACATGACCCTGCCTGATGCAGCAGTCCAACACTACTCACCATCTGTCTGCAGGTACCCGAAGGATGTCCTGCACTGCTCCCAAAGGGTGGTACCCAGGAAGGTTGCCATCGTGATGCTGGGAGGGTACAGATGAGGCGTAAAAACCACCTGTGGCACCGACAAAGCACGAATGGACAGGCATGCAAGCAGCAGTCAGTGGCCACAACCTTCAGATGAAAGGTGTATGTCATGCTATAGGGACAGTCACGAAGCGCGCTGGTGCCTTTGAGCTCGCCATGTGCAGCTGCGCTGTATGACCTGTCAGTGCAGCTGGGCGCCTGACAAGCGCATTCAATTTCATGCAGGCCGCATGTGACCTTCAACATGCCAGCCAGTTTGAGATCTGGCTGTCCATCTCAAACTGGCTGACATGACAGAACAGCATGCTGCGCGCGCTGTGCAGCTGGACAAGGCGGCCAGGCCCGCACGCTGAGACGGCGGCAGCATGACTAATGCAGCTGACTCACATTGTTGACGTAAGGCTTTGTCAGCAGGTCTTGGAAGAAGCTGTTGGGGTCGCTGAGGCCTCTGCTGCTCAGGATGTCCTGGTTGGTGATGAAGCCGTTGCCCCAGTTGAGACCAAACATGTTCTGACCCGTACCTGTGCAGGAGCAGCAGAAAGGGGCAGGTAGCGGTCAGGACATGGCAGGACAGGCCAGGTCAGCACAGGTAGGGATGCAGCACAGCAGCAGCAGGGTGACCTACGTGGCGGACACTCCCTGCAAGTAACATCGCGCGATGTTGTCCTGCATCTAACAGCAGGAACTGCTGAGTGTAGTGCGCAATCAAGCGTGGAGCTGAGCGCATGCATCGACACATAGGTGCGCGCACCTTCAAACATGAACATGACCATGTCTGGTGTCAGTTGCCACAAGGCGTCTGCGGTGCCCAGGTACAGCTGGTGTGCGCCTGGCTTGTTGCCGTTGGGCTCCCAGGCGATCTGCATGGAGTCGGGCTCGTTCATCACGTCGATGAACACACGGTTGGCCAGGTCTCTTTGGAAGTTGGGGAGACAGGACACCTGCAACACGCGCATGCAGGGGAAAGGTGAGACGATAAGACACGCGGGATCTAGATCACATGGGCCAGCGCTGAGTGCTTGCGTGGCTTGGGAGCGCAGCAAGGCTGTGCGCGCAGTGCGCACTGTAGATCCATGCACTCGGACAACACAGATCTTGTGCTGCAGGCAGCAACGAGGCAGCAAAGAGTGCCGTGATGTGCGCACCTGCTTCCACAAGTTGCTCCAGCCCTCCACAAATGCGTCTTTGTCGTACGCTTGCTGCTCCAGACCCATGGGCTGATAGTCCAGCACAACGTACATCCCCTGCGCGATGAAGCTCTGCACCACAAACAGCAGCCTGTCGAAGCCGCTGTCCTGTGGGAGGTAAGTGTTGCAGTAGCCTGGCTTGGTGTTGTGCATGGGGGAGACGTTGCCTGGGATGGGCTTGTTACGGTACTTGTCCACCACGTGGGGACTGATCAGCCGCTGCTTCAGCACGTCCACTGTGACAGGGGTGCAGTCCTTGTCAAGGTTCTTTGGCGCCATGTTGAGATCCTTCCAGGTGAACGGCAGGCGCACTGCAGTGCAGGAAAACAGGCGGGAATCGTGCTGCAGTGAGGACAGGGGCAACCTGCTTCTGTGTGCTGGCATGGCTTGGTGGGCATCACAGGAACACCCATAGATAGACAACACAAGCGACAGCTGCATGTCGATCTGCATGGCAGGATGTGCTGTTGACAAGCAGTGCAGCATACAGTATGACTGCCGCAGGACCGCGACGCAGATATGTCAAGGCTCTAGGGAACAACCATGAACATGGGGTGCAGGAAGTGCAGGAAACAGGCCCAGCACACCACACAAACCTGCGTTGTAGCCCAGCAGCCGAAGCTGGTATGTGATGAGGGCAAAGTCTGTTGCTGCTGCGCTGCCGCCTGCCCACAGGCCATCGACCATGCCCATGCCAACGTTGAAGCCAAACCAGTTGATGCCGCGGATCGACACCTGCTTATTGTTGCGGGAGTTGATCAAGCTGCTGCCTTCCAACGCCAGGGGTGGAGGTGGCGTGCCTCGTGGTGGCATAGCTGTAGGTACAGACAAGGCAGAAGCATTCCACAGCAGATGGTGTGTTGTGCTGTTAGCACTGTGTTGGCTCGGGTTCTAGTGTGAGTGTATGCGCTGTGCTGGCAACCTCCGGCATAGCTATGGTGCAGTTTGTGTGGCAGGAAGGGCCCCATGCTGGCGCTGGCTGCCTCTTGACTCTGAGCAGCATGCAAACCTCTCCATACATGTGCTGCTGCAACACACATGTGTGTACGATGTTTTGTGCTTGTGTGCCTTGAGCATTCATTGGTCATGGGTCTCTGCTGTAGCCTACTAGTGCATGTGCTGTTTGCCTGCTTGGGTTATGCCAGAGAGCATGCAAAGGGCGTCACGCACCAAAGTTAGCTGCCTTCACGCTTGAACAGTGGCTGAAGGGTGATTCCTGCAGCTCCTGCGCAGCTGCCAGCACCATGCAGCTGCTGGCCAGCACCAGCAATGACAGCACATGGCTGCACCATGCCCTGCTGCTTTGAAGGTCAAGCGCTCGGCTGGCCATCTTGCTGCTGCTCTTGCTGCTGCTTGAACTTGCAGAGGCTTTGCTGCTGTGGCTGCAGCTGGTGCTGGGACTGCAGCTTTGGCTGCTGCTGCTGCTTGCCCTGTCGCAGCAGCTCGAGTGTTGCTGCTGCACCATGAGCTTTGCAGCTGCAGGCCACAAGCAACGTGCCTGAACACAAACAGAAGGTTTGTGACAACACTGATGAGTTCAAGCCTACATCGAGGTCTCTGCAAAAGACAAAGTGAAACCTTGGAGCCTGCCACGTCTCAGACAGTGAATGCACCCAACGTCGGCTGCGGGCCTCACCTGTGTTTTATTGAAGTCAAAACAACTCAGAAATCTGCGTACAAGGTCAGCTGAATGTGGAGCTGGACGGGCAAGGGCCGACGTGTAGAGCAGCGGGCCCACAGTAGCTGACAGGCTTAACGATGCCTGTGCTGCACAAAATGCTCTAAGAGTGCCTCAAATAGCCACAATTGCTCGTCACTGATGCTATTCGAGGTCTGGCAACAGACGCCCACAAAGAGACTCTGCAAGAAGACACAGACAACTACGAAAGTCGGCGTTGCAACAAGCGAAGCTCAAGAAATACAGGCTTCGGTAAATTGTTTGCTTGCCTTGGTCGCTGCAGCCAGACTTGTAGTGCCTGTTATATTGAGTTCTGTCGGCGACTGCGAAGCTTCTGACTACAGCCATTGTAGAATGTGTGCGTCATCTAGACACGTGGCAAAGCTCACCACAGCTCAGGCTGCCAGGCCGCCCACTCTGAAGCTTTGCAGGCACCAACGGTGCAAGCTCTCCTGGTACGCTGTTCCCACGTCCTCCACCGCCCTTGAAACACTTTATAAACTATCATGTGGTTAGAGATAGCTGAAACACGTATGGCACTCATGCAAGTTGCCCCTAGCTAGGGGCCTATAGGCCAACAGCTGTAGCTGCAGCTGCGCTATCAAGCGTCACTGCCACTTCTGCACCCCATCCTGTCACCTTGTTCGACAAACCCCATACTTTTCGCAGCATTCAGCTCTCTTGTGCAGCCTCATGCCGCAGGGCCCCTGCATTGACACGCATATTTTGCACCTTGTCAGCAGCATTTGCACACGGCGCCCCCCCTTATGCACAGCATCCACATTCACTCCACATCAAGACTTCACTGTTACAGTGTTGAAGCAAAATCCAGAATGCCCTCCACCAGGCCTCCCAACGCCTGTAGAGGCAACTGCTGGCCAGATCGCAGTGGACCGTACATGCAGACTAGAACAAACCAGCAACGCCTCACTCCAACAAAACACCGTCAACTCTGCACATAGCAGACAGCCTAAAAGGGCACTCATTTGCTGCTGAATGTCCTAACAGGCAGCAGCACATGCAAGCTTCTGCCAGCACACACGCCCAGACTGCCACCATCATATGACATGGCAGCTGCCACCCCTGCAGGTGCCATGCATAGATGGCCTGCCTCGGGCCATGCATATGTTGCAACCACGCATAGCAGGCGCTGCACATCAAGCGCGTTGGTGGCTTGATGTTCGTTCGTGAGTTAAGACAGCTAAGTTGGCGCCACAGAGTGCTTTGCCCCAGACCACAGTCACCGTACATGAGCCATACATCTCACCAGTGAGGTGTGCTCAGCGCAACAAACAGCCCAAACAACAGCGATGATCTCCCGCCAGCACAAACAGCAGCAACACAGCGATGCATTACGCACCATGCAGGCTGGCGCAGCTGCAGCCACCCATGCCAACAAACCGCAACCAATCCCCGCCACGCCCGTCACCACTTTTTGGTCATAAGTCCATGCACGTAGCAGGCGATGTGACAGTATCATACAACCCCGCGCCAAGGGTGCCAGCCAGTAGTGAGTCAAATACAAGTCGAACACAGCCGCACCAGTGGTCATTCGTTGCTGTCAAGGTCAAAGCACCACGTAGCCATTGATCCAAATCACTGACCAGGCTCACAAAAGCACCCTGCCCCAACCATCCTGCCTGAGCTGCTCAAACCAAGCCTTACATAAACGTTGAAGTGTAAGCAATGCAGCCCTGGTGTGTACTGCAGATGTGCAGATGCTGCGGCACAACACAACGCGGCATGACATGCATCAGCAGAATGTGTCTGCTACAGGCCTCACACGCCCCCCTGCTGCAACAGGCGTGGCAGAGCCGTCAAATGGATGACGGGTTTAAGCAACTGCACCCAAACCCCACCAACACCGACAACACATGGCACTGCTGTGATCATACAGCAGTCTACCAGCCAGTGAACTAGACTGCACCCCCTACATCATCAGCACTTGCTGCAGGTGCCGCCTGACACCACGTCTGCACCTGTCAAAAGGCACCAGGGCCCACGGCTGCATCCGGTCAAAGCAGCACTGTACTCCTCAGCTGGCCACATGCACTGTAGCATCTCCTGCCCTGCTCTGTGCTGTGCTATGCTGTGATGTAGGGCTGTGTGCATGCTGTCACAGCAGCAAGGTGTGCAGCTGTTCAATCCATGTACTGATCCACAAAGCAGTTCTGCCACTCCAGCTTCATTTCAACCGTGCCACTCTCAGCATCCTGCGGCGGCAGCAGCAGCAGCATCAATGCAGACAGAGCAGCAGCGCAAATACACAGCCCACACATGCTGAAACAAACAGGGGCTGCACCGTCCAGGCTGTGAGCAACCAGTATGACTGCAGACTCGAACACCCTCCCTATGCTGTCCTCACATACTTGGTGGTTATATGTACTTGCGCTGTGGGCATACAGTCACAACACCACACAGGCCAAGACACAGCTACTACAGTGTCTTGATCTTGATGACACCACAATCGCACGGCATGCCGGGTGTGACCTGTGAAGCTAACAGCAGTAAAAGGTCACACACAAGGGTTGAGGGTTTTGGGTTTAGGGTTGAAACCTAAACCCTACCCCTAAAGCTAAACCTAGTTTTTTTGCTTTTCTCACCAGCAGCGGCCATGTGTCCTTCAGGCAGCCGTTGCGAGCCACGTCAGCCACTGGGATCTGCACACGACCCAGCATGCTGTCCTGGAAGCGAGCCTGCAGCGACAGCGACAGCAACAGCAGCAGCAGCCGGCGGCAACAGCAAATAGTGTCAGCTTCAACCATTGGTAGCGTAGGTACAGGTGGAAGCGCCCCTGCAGCACCTGCCGGCAGCAGCAACCGCCGGCAGCGTCAATCACATCTGGCTTGACCCCCACACTCTCTGCACATTGCTAGCCAGATTGCATAATAACGAGGGGAGCAAAAGCTGATCCATGGTTCCTGTCCCCAAGCAATAATGATGTGGCCCCCTGCCCCCCACCCCAACGCCCCCTGCGCAAAACAAGGCTCCCTGGCGGATAGGACCCTGTCCACAATCGCTATACTGTGCTGTTCTACAGTACAGCGTAATGCACTGCACTGCACTGTACGGTACAGCACAGTACAATACATACCTGTGCTGTACCGTGTGCTGTACTACCGAACCCACCTTTGTGAGCTCAAGGCTGGTGACCATATCCCGATCACTGTGATGTACTGTAATGCACTGTGCTGTACTGCACTGCATATCCCAATCACTGTGATGTACTGTGATGTACTGTGCTGTGCTGTGCTGTGCTGTACTGCACTGCATATCCCAATCACTGTGATGTACTGTTATGTACTGTGATGTACTATGTGTAGAACACACCTTTGTGAGCTTGAGGCTGGTGACCATATCCCAAAACTGTTATGTACTGTGCTGTACTACGCACTGTACTGTACGACACACATTTGTGAGCTTGAGGCTCGTGACCATATCCCAACCACTGTGATGTACTGTGCTTTACAACGTATTTGTGCTGTGCTTTACTTGTACTGTGCTGCGCTGTACTGTACTGCACAGAAACCCCACCTTTGTGAGCTTGAGGCTGGTGACCATGTCCATGACGCCTGCCTTGTTGTACACGTTGATGGTCAGGGTGCTGCCCGCTGACACCATCACAAAGTCAAACGTCTCGCGCCAGCGGGGAGTCGCATCGTTGTACTTCACACTCGTCTTCTGGGTCTCGCTGGGCCTGCGCAACAAAGACCGCGATTATGCAGGACACCTGTTACGAGGCATGCAGGCAGCGCTGTTCTGTGTTGTGTTGCCGGTGCACGGTGCCAGAAACTGGACCGTGTCAAAGCATGCTTGGCACAATCGTGGTGCGCACTGAGCTGACAACACATCATGCGGTGATAGATGCCTAGCGCATAGGGTTCACAGGACATGTGTCTGTAGGTGCAGCCTACGGTGCCTGAAGTGCCAGGTGTATTCTGATATAACTGGCACCTGCGCAGGTCACAGTCCACGAGGATGACCTCAGCATATGGGTCGGGGCTCAGCAGGCTGCCCGGCTGCGTCAGGCCAGATGCCTTGAAGATGGTCACGGTCAGCACACCCTACAGGAACAGCAGTCAGGTCCACAGGCACTGCTGTAAGAAAGCAAGGTAGTGACACCAGAGGGGGGGGGGCATTGGGTTTTGTGCAAGGAGGGTGTAGGGGCCTGAGGAGTGTCAATGCAAGACATTATATAGAGAGCAGGCACTACCAATGGGCATGTGTGGGCCTGTCCCCTGACCATGATTCAGTAAGGTGCAGTTGCACGGGGCACCTGCAGGGACTCCCCCGGAGGCTAGTTGACTGACACATGCACCTTGACCCTTAACCCTTTGGCTCACCTTCTGGAAGTCGTTGACACTGGCACTGAAGGGGCGGGGCTTGGGTGGGTCAAAGGGAATGAACTGGGCCAGACCTGCCGGACACACAGCACAGCACAGCACAGATGGCTCCAAGGTGACGCATATTTGCACGTGATTGTCCAGCATGCCTCTGCTTCCCTTGATTTGGCCAGTCAGCAGTGGTGTGGCTGGGCTGCTGACACAGCAATAGTCCTATGCTGGCGTTCTGGTGCACATATGCCTGACGCGCTTGCACAGCACAGCACAGCATTACCCCAGGTGGGTGATGCTGAACGAGCATCGCAGTCAAACTATGTGCTGCTATTACTACACCGTGCCTGGGTGTGTGGGTCCAAGCCGCAACCCCCTAAGCCTGCCCTTCCAACAACCTCCCAAACCCTTTGTGCTTTTTGATCGCCACCCTCCTTGACCTGAGGAAGTGAGGCACGACAAGTCATAGGCTCCGTGTGGGCAATCTCTCAAGGCGCTGACTCGCTGGATAGTGCCGAGGCTGGGACTACGTCCCCAGTACCTGTGCTGTACTGTACTGTACAGTTCATCTTACCCGACTTGACAGGCTTCAGCTCAATGTCATCATCGAACTGTGGCTCCTCAAATGGCATGAACTGCACGGTGAACTTGATTATTCCCACGTTCTGCAGCCACGTGTGACACACAACAGCAGCGGGGAACACATCACAATCACGTGCCATGCGATCGCAGCCTCAGACACGTAAGAGGGGAAGACATGCAACAGCAGCAGGATAAATTGAGCATGCATCAGGGTCCAAGGCAGCACGGTGCACTGGTGGTTTTATTCAGACAGTGAGACCTCCATACTTTGTAGGGAGATCGTCAATATGCCCGGACAACTGGGTGGTGGTGACTGAATTCACTTGCGATGTTGCACCCGTCAGTGCACTCTTCACATCTCTCTTGCCTCCAGCCCGAACGGCAGGTTGTCCTGATCGCTGTGAATGCAACCAGCCGGCAGAAGTCCCCTTCAACAACCAAACAAACATCGATGTCCTCCTCTGCGTGCACACAATACAGCCACAAATTCGGTTGAGTTCACCTTCGTGACGGTGCTCGGCTCGATTTCGTTGCCGCGCATGATCACAGTCTCCTTGCGCAGGGTCATCTCCTCATCCTCCTGTTTCTTGCGCTCTGCTTCTGCCGCCTTCGCCTTGTCCTCTGCTGCGCGCTGCTCCTTGGTAAGGGCCTTGCGGCGCTTGGCCTCTGCTGCTGCTTCCGCCTTCTTCTTGTCGTTCATGCGCTTGACAGCATCCCAGTAGGCCTGCGCAACCACACCAACAGAACCCCCGCTATAACTCAACAGTGATGTCTGACCCAGCCCCATGTCCCTTCACCGTACCAATGAATCAGATCTCAGCCATCATGCCTTCATTCTGACTTGTGACAAATGTGTTATGATATATTTAATTCATATACTTGATGATATTCAACATCTAATAATTAATATTCAACATTTCAATATTTTTGAAAATATCAAAAATATTTTTGTTTGAAAATATCAAAAATATGGCAATATTTTTGAATTTGATATATTGATTTTATAATGAATAACGTGGGTCGATCAAGGACTTGATCCGTGACCGCCATCGTCGACACATGTGGTCGCACCTTATTGTCCTCCTCTGTCGACCTCCTGCCGCATGTATCAACGCCGATGGATGCGTCAGATCTTAGCTACAGTGCGTACACTAACCCCCTCTCTTCCCTCTCCTCTGGACACAGAAAATCAAAACCAAATGTTGGTGACGCTATCCAGTGGGTCGATCAACTTGATCCGTGACCGCTGAACATGTGAGCGCACCCACTCGTCCTCCTCTTTCCACCTCCCCTTTGACCCCAGTCCCTCGTCTGATAGAAGCAAGGCTTGCGCTCAGCACACTACACACCAAAGCACAAACCCTTGAAGAGGGCCTGAACACATAATGGCGCACCTTCTCATCCTCCTCTGTCCACCTCCTGCGCTCAGCATCTGCAGCTTGCTCTGCCTCATATGCAGCAAAAGCCTCGGGGCCGGCCGCAATCGCTGCCTTGCGGCGATCTGCGGCCTCCTTATCCGCCTTTTGCTTTGCTTCCCACTCCTCGGCTGCCTTTTTTGCTGCTGCCTCCCTAGCCTCCTTCTCACGCAACTCCTTCTTCTTCATGGCCACCTGGAGTGAGTGAGTGAGTGAGTGTGAGAGGAAGAGAGACGATGTACGAGTGCCAGGCAGTTGATTGAGGAGGGGGCAGTGTGTGACCACAGAATGGCAAAGTCGTTAGTTGCCGTCTCGGCTGCTGCCTCCCTAGCCTCCTTCTCACGCAACTCCTACTTGTTCATGGCCACCTGGGGTCAGTGAGCAGGTACAGTACAGTACAGTACAGTACAGTACAGTACAGTGCAGTACGGTACAGTACAGTACAGTACAGTACGGGTACTGGGGACAATGTCCCATCCTCGGCATCAACCATTGAGCAAAAGCTCAATACGGGTCTGATATATATTGCTGACATGTGACCGGTGTCAGCATCATCACCATCAGGCAGGCCGTAATGTCTTCACTGTGGGCTGCACCTCACGATATCAGCATTATCTTACATCATACAATTATTGAAATTTCATACATGTTACGCCTCCACTTGCAGTTGCATGGCTGCTACTGTCAGCAACAATTCTTGCTTGAACGATTCATCAGTTGTGTAGGCCTTCCAGCACACCACTGCATCCACCCGCTCACCATGACACCCCCTCCACCTGACACCCTACCCTTTGGAAGTTGACATTAAGGGTTAAGGGGTTTAGGGGTTTTAGTTGGACAACCCTAAACCCTCATCCTAAACCCTCACCCACCCCACTTGACCTGCTAATTTGCCACCAACCCACAAACCAACCTTCCTTTTCAACCACACCCCTCCACTCACCATGATCTCACGGGCATTGGGGTCGACCGTCTCACCACCCACAAACACGTCGGCAACAGCCACAGCAGTCTTGCCGACAGCTGCATGACGGACACATGCAGACACACCATACATCAGCACACACACACACACACACACACAATGACGCCCTGCAGCTGCTACTGCTGGATGCCTGCTGCACTATATGGTCAATTTGTACATGTATGCCTGCACACGTTGCGGAGCCGGCTCCGCGAGCACCAGCAAAGCAATGACTCTAACTGAAGGGCAGTCTTTGCACGTTATTATTGACTCATCATAGCAGCAGCAATCATAGCAGCAGGAAGGAGTGATGGATCAGTGAACGATGATGCTGCCTTTGTGCTGTCTGGGGTATGCAAGTAAGGCCCTCTGGGCACCCTCATGAGCCCGAGGCTCGCTGGCTAGCGCCGAGGTTGAGACACTGTCCCCAATTACTGTACTGTCCCGTTGTCACTACAAAAGGCCGCCCCTGTCATCAACAGGCCGTCCAATGCACTCACTTGAAGCCATCTTGCCCATGCTCTTGAGCAGTCCTGCACCTGCAGGAATCAGTGGCATCTCACACACCTTTACCTTCATGGGCTCCTCAATCCAGGCAACCGGCTTATACACCACCTGCAGCACACAGCATAGCACAGCACACAGCATGAGCACCACAGCGTATCACAGCACAGCACACAGCATGAGCTCCACCACACAATCAACCGGCACATACACCACCTGCAGCACACAGCATAGCACAGCACACAGCATGGGCTCCTGCAGCGAATCATTCAACCACCAACTGCAGCATGTCGCACAGCACTGCACTCAACACTGTTGCGCCCAGATCTCTAAGCCACTCTCCTCTACCAAAGCCTATCCACGGTCACCCCAACTGGCAGTGGCCACCTGCGATGCCAGCACGCCATCCTGCCTAGCAGTAGTAGCTGCAACGTCAACATGCGACAAAGTGCATGCAAAGTCTGACACATAGGACAGTCACTCGTTGGGTTTACGCCGCCCACAGGCAGGCCTGCACCCCTCCCACCTTCTCAGCCACCATATCCTCCCCATTAGGCAGCTTCCCCACTTTCTCCTTCTTTGTCTCCTCCTCTGAGAAGTAGAGGTCCCAGGTGCCCAGCAGATCATCGGTAGGGCACACGCGGTCGTAGTCAAATACCTGCATCGCAGCAAAGGCAGGCAACAGGGGGAGGCCAGTGATGTGGAGGTTGTGGTCAGCATGGGGCAGGTACACCTTGCGTGGGGGCTTCAAGAGCAGCAATGATTGACCACGGTTTCAAAAAACAGGTGACTCGTCTGCCCAGGGTCTGCCCAGGGTCCCTGCAATCCATATGCTCATACCCCGATGCAGCTGCCTTGAGCACATGCCACACTCGCAAGCTAGAGATCCCTGCAAGCAGAGTGCTCCAGCCTTACCTTGATGCTCAGCTTCTGCTTCTCAAAATCGTCCACGAGCAGGAAGAACTCCTCATTGTACACGGGGTTGGCGCTGTTCTTGACAATCTTGCTGCGCTGAGAGCGGCCCTCGCGCACCTGCAGCACGCGGCACACGCATTCGAACAGCAACAACTCGCCGACCGAAAGCATGTCAATGCCGCATCGTCAAGCCCCGGAGTCACATCATACGCATGCAACATCGGCCAGGAAGACACGTTGGGGGGGGGGGGGGGCGGCAAAAATGGTCCATTCTGCTCGAGTAGCAAACTCTAAAAAAACGACATTCCCGCACCTCGAAGACCACGTAAGGGTCGCCCTTGGTGACAAGGTCCGTGGACTTGAGGTTGCTGATGCCGTGCAGGGTGATGTGCAGCATGCCCTTGGGCTGGTGGGGCACGCCGTAGTTTTCCATCAGGGGCACGCTGATGCTGTTGGGGTACAGCGCAACCTCCTTCATCACATACTGCAGGCAGGACGGCAGGCGAGCAGGCAGGCAGGTGCGCAGGAAAGCAGGCAGGCAGGTGCGCAGGAAAGGAAGTGCACAAGAAGGCACATGGTCAGGATTCATGGCAGGCGGAGCAGTGCACTGTGCACATCCATATGGAGAAGCATTTACGCCGGTGGAGGGTGCTAGGAGGGTCATCGTCCAATGCACACCAGCACCCGACCACCACAGCGAGGGGTGGGATCTGACACGCAGGAGAGTGCAGGTATGGGGCGGTTGAGGATCTGAACAGGCATGAGCAAATGTGATGAATTGTAGCAAAGCTGCCTGGCTGCATGGCGCATTATTGCATACATACACTACAGAACTTACCCCCAGGACGAAGTCGATCAGAGGCTTCACACCAGGCAGTGCCATCATGTCAGGGCCATTGAACAGGTGCAGCCTGCAGCAGCAACAAGATGTTCCTTTGCCAACATTGTAAGCACTCCAGACACTCTACACAGAATAAAAAGCCTTAGAAATGTCTTCCCCCTGGCCCTGGCGGTTGGCAGCAGTGACGTGCGCTGTCTTGCCCTGCATATGCGGCACCTGACGAGCACAGTGCAACAATGCAGCATGCGCGCGGGTGCCACCTGCGGTACCCACGGCCGTAACCAAACCACACCACAAGTCAGCTAAACCCCTGGCCGGCAAGCCATAGTGCCAATCTGCTGGCAACCGAGACAGCAATCCATTCCAAGCCCCTGCTTACTTGAAGTCCACGTGAGGCACGCTGAGCATGCTGACGGTAGCGCCTCCGATGCATGGCATGACTTCCACCATGTGCAGGATGCAGCGCGCGTTGCACTTGAACTGGATGTCCCGCACGCTGATGGGGATGACGATGCGCTTGCCAGCGACCTTGATGAACACCTGGATGTCAAACTGCAGGGCACAAGGCAGAGCAGGAAGCAGAAGTCACAGTACAGTACAGGTATGGGGGACAAGGTCCCCAACCTCAAGCTGCCACCATCACCCAGGTGTTTGTGACTTTGCCAGCCGCCCCCCCCCCCTCGCCAAGCTTCCCACGAACACCCCAGTGTGCAGCCTTACCGCGGCATTGCTGCCCCAGCAGACGGGCGTCTCAATGATGCAGGTCTCATCGGCAGTGTGGTACACCTTCATGCCTGCCACGCGCACTGGGAAGTCACCCAGTGTGAAGTACTTCTCTGCAGGACAGCAGGGCACAGGGATGTCAGCACAGCAAGCAAACTGGCACAGCACAGCACACCCCTAAAATCTGACCCGGCAAATAGACTGCGCGCAGTGGTGCAGCAGCAGTGAGGCAGTCACAGCAAGCCGTCATGTTGACAGCACCACCCACAATCATATGCACGCAAGAAACAAACTGCATCTTGCAGCCAGCATGCGTGGGCAAGACGTCAGCCGGTCTGCTTTCGCACTGGTCAAGCCAGACCCAAAGCACATGTTGCGTTTGTACGCCTGCCTATCAGCAAGATAGCTGTCTCTGGAGGGCCAAGCCCTGGCTATCCATAGATCAGCGCTTGCTGGTCACCGCACCTGCGATGTGTGGGTGCAGGTGCTCAGTGTCCATGATGCTGTAGGGCCCCAGCGTGATGTCCTCTAGGTACCCCAGCACAAACGGCATCTGCAGCATGGGCCGCAGGCCAGCAGGGCAACAGCAGGCAACAGCAGGCAACAGCAGGGCAGCGGGAGGGTTGGTGGTGGCTTGCCGCAGCTAAGTCAAGGCTGCTAGGCAGGGTGCGATAAGGCTGCAGTATTGAAACACAGTGCTTGGAGGTGAGCGACGGTTGGCATGCACTCATCCAAGTACCAACTGTCCTAGTCTGATGCTGGATCCCCATGCCCTCCTTGTGCGCACGCACTGTGTCAATGTAAGCAGTAAGTAGCTCGCCTATGGAGAACCATTGGCGTAAGGGCTCAGATGGGTGTACATGTCTAGCCGCCCCTCAGGGCCTGACCCTTCCAGCCCAAGGGCGCATGTGTTGAACACAAACAGACCTTGTTCAGCATGTCCTGCACCATGGGCTTGACCACTCCAATGATCACTTTGAAGATGGACTCTGTCAGCTTGGGCCACATGATGCGCAGCAGCCGGTTGATCATCATCCACTGCGCACCGTGAGAGACGAGGGCAAGACACACATGAGGAAACATGAGAGAAGATGTCAAGCCATGCGCCAACACACCTAACAGGTGCATCTACAGCTTCTGTTGATGCTGCTGGTGACACCCCTGCAGCATGCTAGGCCACACATCAATGTACTGCACCCCAGCCTACTGGTGGTTAACCCATGTACTGAACCCCACACCCGTGCACATCGCACCCTCGCGGTCAAGGCAGCCGTGCAAGCATTGCCTTGTGCTTGGCTGCTGCGGCAGTCATCTGCTGGTAAACATATGTGCAGTTGACAGCTGTGTGCACTTGGGGTGCATGTTTGCTGTTGCCAACACAACTGTACAGTGTGCAGGAGCTGCTGCTGCATGCTGTTGCTAAGGTTGCAACTCAACATAAAGCTGCAGTTGGCTGACTGAACAGCTGTGTGCTGTACCTATCCTGTACTGCGTCCCACACAGCTGTCAAGGCCTGTGCGTACCCCCACCTCTTAGGCCGAGGCTGTGGGCTGCTGCTGCACACTACTGCTGCATGCTGTCAGCCGCTGTGCCAGCGACAGACGTCATGCAGCAGCATTGTGCAGCAGCAGTCTACAGCCGCGGCTCGTTGTAGGTGAGGCAGCACACACAGCCAACTACAGCCTGTTACAACACCACCCACAGGCCTCAGCTGCCATCATACGGTTCTGAGCTGGCCCAACAGCTGTGTGTTGTTCTTCAACGTAGCTATCTAGGCCTGTTGCTACCCCCACCCCCAAGGCCGTGGCTGTGGACTGCCGCTGGAAACTACTGCTGCATGCTGTCAGGCACTGTGCCAGCGACAGACGTCATACAGCAGCACTGTGCTGCAGCAGCAGTCCACAACCATAGCTCGTTGTAGGCGAGGCAGCACACATGGCCACCTACGACCCACTACCATTCAGAGACCACAGCTTTCATGCCAGCAGTGCACTGCAGGACCCCCTGTCATCATCCTCACCCGCTCATAGTCAGGCCAGTAGGTCCAGTCAGGTGTGAGTGGCATGAGATTGCGCATCTCGTCCGTGATGTTTGCTGCTGCTGGCACGCGGATGTTTTCATCTTTGTCTGCTGCCTCAATAATGAACTTGTAGTCCTTTGGCCGATCCCCGCTGAACACAACAGACCCCACCTGTGTACAACAGTGGCAGGGGCAGTGTGCTGTGAGGTGCAGCGGCAGGGGGTGGAGCACCGAACAAAGGTGTAGATGGAGGTCCGCTTTGCAAGCAAGTGTGTGCCTCAAGGTGCCAACAGAGGACGGACAGACTACACAGCTGCTGTTGGTACGTGGGGTGGGGGTCACTGCTGGGGCCAGTCCAGATGAGCCAGTCCACAGCCACATACCCCAATGCCTGCTAACGCGCCCAAGCCAGCGCCAATGACTGGTCCAAACACCATTGCGATCAGAGGCTAGCAAGGCATTCAGGTTGAATCACTGCTGAGGATTCCTGCTGCAGCTGCACAGGTCGACAAGGGTTGACAACTGGGCGCAAATGACGAGTAGCTTGCTATAAACGATGATGGTATGGCTTGCTGTCACGATCAGGGGAATTTCGCGTCCGAGTGCCACACACCCGACAAGATGCAGGCCGTGCTTGTTGGCCACGCAAGCTTCACAAGCCTCACTAAAAGCTTGTCTGGCAGTGATCCGAGACCCTCCAGCACCAGAGAGTTACAAACATGCGGTTCGAGGCAGTGAACCACGACATGCAAACTTGCTTCCTCTCTGTTGTTGCCAAAGATTATCGACATCGTCCTATCTTACGTATTACTATCTGTTTGGCAGCTTGAGCTGTGGCTGTGTGTTCTGCTGTTGTGAGCGCGCTTATCCCCTGTGACAGCTGTGATGGAGGCCAGCATGCCACCCCTGCATCCGTATTACCCGGTCGACCTTGATCTGCCTACGTGGCAGCCCTTGGCGATCCCTTTCCAGAAGATCCTGGCAACCTTCTTCACCACCTGTTTCCTTGTGCTGTTTGCCGGGTGGAGACTCACAAGTAGGCTACTGCCCACCCTTTGTAGGTGTTCTTGAGACTCTTGACAGGGTAACATACTTAGGACGATGCTGTTGTGTTCGCTTGCTGTGCAGGCAAGGCAAAGTTCCTCAGCACAATGGAGCGCAGCATGGCCTGCTGGTTTCTGTGCTCAGGCCTCATCCACCTTATCATTGAAGGTAGGGTTCTGGTCTTTCGGATCATGTGTGGCTTTGCAAGAACTACACCAGCAGACGTTTCTTTCAGCTGGGACAGCAGTGCAGCTGGGGCCACAGACACGCACAGGCATAAGGCGGGAAGCAGAGCAGCAGCATGCATGGAGTGCCTGCATCAGCCAGAGCAGAAGCAGCAGGCGTTCAGCTCATCTGAACCATGGGAGTATCAGCAGCAGCGGCATCAGTGCGAGCTACCACACATTTCAGGAATGCAGCCCCTCAACCCTGCTTGAACGCACGTTGTATGGATGTTTGCCCTGCTGTTCTGTGCTGTGCTCACACAGGCAACTTTGTGCTGAACAGCAAGTTCTATGAGGATACCTCTGGCAACATCCTCAACGAGATTTGTGAGTGCTGCTGCAATGTCTTGCTCATCTTCGTCAGCAGAGAGCCGTTGGCCACCCTGCTCGGTCTTGTGCAGCAATTGACACACCATGCCCATTTGCCAGGCCAGTAGATGTGCATTGCAGCTGTTGCATGGTCATTGACTTTCAGAGGGCGCGTGCAGGTGTTGACATCCTGCACAACTGCCTTGTGCTATTGGCACCGCCCACAAAGCGCTTGGGGCTGCTTGCAGTGCACCTCCTGTTTGCGCAGTGCTGGGTTTGCATGACCCTTGGCCCTTGGATCATGCGGTCCTGGCAGACGCATGCATGGTTCGCGGTTGCATGCCTTTCAAGTTTTCACCACATAGTGCGCAGGATTTGCTGCTGCACAAAGCATTCATGGCCTGCAATGCCTGTCAACTGCATTGCGCATTGTTGCCAACATCCTGCTGTGCTGTGTGCCTGTGCCGTGCTGTGCTGCGCTGCGCAGGGAAAGAATACAGCAAAGCTGACAGCCGCTATGCCACCCGGGATGACTTCGTGGTCAGCATGGAAGCTGTGACTGCATTCCTGGAGGGCCCTGGCTGCCTGCTGATTTGCTGGGGTTTGCTCAAGGCAAAACCCTGGCGCTTCACGGCAATCCTGCTGGTGTCTCTTGGGCAGCTGTACGGCGACGTGCTGTACTTTGGCACATGCTTCCACGGAGGTAGGAGGCACCAACATGCTGACGGCGTGGTGAAGGGTGTGTCGACAGCTCTGACCATGCAGCATTGGGGTATCGGCAATTTTGGGTCTTGCGTCTTTGGCAGGAAGCAGTGTCGAGGCACCATGGCAGTCATGCACTTTGGCCTGCATTTGCGCTTTCGCTGTTGCAGCTGAAGACACGGCATGTGGTAGACCTGCCGTCTTGCCCAGGGGGCTCATGGCTCACAGGCGCTACTGTGTATTACACCTTGTACTGCTGCGCAATCCCTTGTGTTGTGCTGTGCTGTGGTGCGCAGGCCTCATGCGTCACACCAGACCTGAGTTCCTGTACTTTTGGTTCTACTTCATCATCATCAATGGCATCTGGATTGTAGTGCCCTTGGCCTGCATCATCTACGCCTGCAAACACCTCAACGCAGCAGTTGCCTGGTGGGTGGCCAGGGGCTGAAGTGACACTGTCATGCAGCCACCTTTCGCTTTTTTAATAATGAAGCCTCATGAGCAGGTTCAGTGCGCTGGTGGGAAACTGGCTGTTGCATGTGCCATGGTCAAGCTTGCGACGTGTGCTGTCTGGCCAATGCGCGGGCGCCCTACAGGCACAAAATATATGTTGCGGGCGCCCTACAGGCACAAAATATATGTTGCATGTACTGATTGGCAGGCACTGGATGGGAGTGGTGGTTGCAGAGGGTGCCTGGCATCAGGCCACCTTACAGCTGCTGATGCTAGCCAGTCAGCAGCTGCTCCAGTCTGGCGCTGTTGTTGGTACTGACACTTGTCAACTGTTGTGTGTTGTTGCTGGTGCAGTGTGGAAGCTGGGGACCCCAAGCAGAAGCGGCAGTGAGCAGCAACGGTCTGGCGCATCGCAGCGGCGGATTGCACAGTGCATGGCCCAGCAGCTAGCTGCAGCGTCGATAGCCACAGAAGCAGCAGCACGCGCAAAGGTGTGCACAGCAGCATGTAGCCGCAGTACCAGCGCCAGGCGCCAATGCACCACGCGCTGTCTTGTGCAGCTATTGCACGGACCACATTTTGGCCACGAAGCCATTTCCAAACCCAATTTGGTGGTGGGGAAGTGCAGCTTGGCTGCGGCACCTGCGCACTCTAGGGCGTTTTGCTGGTGCGCAGGGTTGTATGTGTCTTTGATATCTTGACTGGAGGGGTCAGTGTGTGTTCCCGTGGCGGCACTGCTTGTGAACCATGGCCAGCAGCTTTGCAGGTAAGGAGGGGTCTCAGCTTCAGCTGCTGACCCTTGCTTTGTACACTACTAAGGGAAGCAAGGAAGCAAGCGCCTTCACGTGCTGTCCGTGCATCCAGGGGATTGACGAGGGGTCTTGTGAGGAGTTTTGAGGGGTTTGCGAGGACTTTCAGATACTGTTGGTGGGAGTGCACGAGGGCAGCTACCTGTGGGCTGTGTGCTACTGTGCAGTAAGCAGGACTTTGCTAAGCTATGCTGCAAGAGGCATCTAGTACGTGTGGGCAGTGCAGGAGCTGTAGCGCGATGGCTCATGCGGGCCCCTGCGCAATAGAGTGCTGACCGCGCGCTGCAGTAGGCAGAAGGAGCTATACCGCAACAGCACATGCATGCCTTGTGCACTTGTGCTGACCCCATGCTGGGAGGTGCATTGCGCAAACACGCGTACCGTGTGGTATTTTTTGTGGGGTCGTTTCAGTGGTGTTGCGAGCAGGCAGGACAAGCCGCTCTTGCGCTGTGCTCGCACCTGCACCTAGTGGGTGAGCGCGTGTGTCCTGGGCCCCTTGCTGTGTGTCCGTGCAATCAGTAGGGGTGGTAGTGGGGTGGAGTGGCTGTCTTTGTGTGACTGAGGCTGTATGCGTCCTCTGTGTTGTTGTTGACAACCATTTGTGGCCAGGTGGCAACTGTAGCACCTGCGCTCACCCACAGATATAGAACAGAGTGACCGCAGCATCACACAGCGATAACAGACGGTGCTGCTGCAAATGGCAGCTGTTCTTGGGGAGGTTTTGTTACAGGGGGTGGTTTTGTTACAGGGAAGGAGGGGATTGGGCAAGGAGTGGGACAATGCCTCCTACTGCTTGCTTGTGCTGTTGCGGTTTGGGTGTTGCTCTCAGTGAGATGCAGGATTGTGGTGGTTGGTGGTGGTTGATGGGAAGTACAGCACTTCACAGCTGGCCCTGAAAAGCTGGCCCTACATCTGCCTGCAAGTGGCAGTTGTGGTGCTTTTACACTGCCTGCGAGTGGCAGTTTTCGCATTTACTGCTGATTGTGTGACGTATGACTGCTGCAAGCAGCCAGGCATGGCCCAAGGCGGGCAGGGTTTGGCAGGGAACATCAGCAAATGGCGGGGGTTTTATGCAATCATGGTGCAAAAGGCGCTCTGGGCCATGATGTTCCGCCAGGGGTCACTAGTCATTCACTGTTCCCGCTGGGTGTTGCGGTGTGGTGTGGCAGGATGCTTTCATGCGCAAGTATCAGCTGTTTATGCGCGTTTATATTCTGGCAGGTGGGAGGTCCTGCTGCCAATGGGAGCTGATATCTCTGGCTGCAGGCGACAAGTGTCTGACTGCATGCATGGAGTGCGTTGCTGTGCACGTGGATGTCCAAAGGTTCAGCAACATGAGGTTGTGGCTGCGAGGGGTTTGCGTTTTTCTGACTGTCATGGGATTTGTATCGTCTGTCATCAACCTTAGTGTCTTACACACTTTGGCAATCTTAGGTTTTCCCACATGCACTTTGTACGTTTGCAGCCCGCCTGTTCCTAGTATACTCGCACAGGTGCTCCCTAGCACTTTTGCGTCCTGGACAGGGCAGCATGCAATTGAGGGATGGCAACGCTGCTCCTGAGGGCTGTCTGGCTGTTGCTAATGGGTTGCGCACTGAATCGAGACTACATGCGGCTGGCTGTGCTACGCAGCAGGTGCTGCTGGGCTGCACGGCAAAACTTCATGCACATCCAAAATGCAGTATTACACGATAACGCAGTGATGACGTATGTTGTGTAGAAACAGCTTGAGAGGTGGGGCGGCTGTCAAAGGATCCCTCCCTGTTAGGCATATGGCTTGCATTATATTTAAAAGTTGTCCAAGGTTGTGTCAAATGTATCTCGTGGCTGAAGATCAAGAATGGCATGCATGAAGTATCGACGGTGTTTGGTCGCTGATCACAAGGTTACCAGCTATGAAAAATCAATTTGACCACGTGCAAACCAGGCCATGGCCATTCCACTCAGCCCCTGCTCAACTCGAGCCTTCAACAGACATGACAAAACTTGCATTTCTTCCACCATAGAACAGCAATACTGCCATGAGGCATGTGGTACGCCTACCTGATGTTGTTCCACAGCAGCACCCTGGAACATGGCTGCTCCCGCACAAAACCTCCCCCTACTGCAACAGGGATATAGTACAGCCATCCCAACTTGGAGTAAATTATTGATACCTAATCCTCCCGCCATGCCAAACCAGTGCACCCTGCCAAAAACCCAGTGCTCCTGAGGCATGTCAGACGCCTTCAGCAGCATGCGCTGACTGCCGACTGCAGATACCGGAAGGAGGTTGTGTTCCCGTATGCCCACGTATCACAACAGACACCACAGCTGTGCGAAATATCCACGCATTGCACGCCACACGAAATGCTCAGCTACCATCAGCATTGTGCCTGGATCGCATAGCATCTCCGCAATACAGCACCGCCAGCAAGCACTGCACGTGCCCAGGGCCCGAACACTCCTACCAAGTGTTGCTGAGTACAGTACCAGCCGCACACATGTAGAACAACACAGGCTGCCAAACTTCGCCAGCCAAGCCACCCGCAGCAGCCTCGGGCTCCGGCAGTTGGATTCGCCTGATTGCGCTGTGTGTGGCCAGCCGGTGGGAGTCCCCCCCCCCCCCTGGTGGTACCAAAAAAGCAGCAGCCACCCCAAGCTTTGTGCAAGGCCAGCCGTCGCGGCTGTCACCACACAGGATAGCAACGAATGACGGCACACTTGACCAGCTCAGCCCGGCTCTCCCAGCACGGCATGCTTGGGCGCCCAGCACAAGGCAAATTCAGACTACGGTCACACGAAGCCACACTGCAACAAAAACCACAAACACCTGCGAGCGAACAAAACATGAATGATGGCACTACTACGCCCAATACAACTGCCAAACACACCACCAGCAGCCTATTGCAACTGCTGCAAAACAAGCTGTCCAACACCATACCCATTGCTGCCTCGATGATGTCTGATAACACACAAGGCTCCAGCAACACCCACAATCGATACTGGGCTTTCAGACGCACAACAGCCTCAATGTTGTACACAAACATAAGCCCGACACATCGGAAATACCACACACACGATACCCACAATCTGCTGTGTCAGCAGCCGACACAAAAAACAACAGCTTCAAGCCACCTTTGGCTTGAAAACATCCCTGCCATGAATGTGGAAATGGGCGGATCATGTGGATAGTGGAAAGTGGCTGATGATGTGACCGGCGGGCAGCCCATAGCAACCCGTACTGTAGTACAACATATAACACCTGTGATGTATCACACACACCATGTAGTACAACATACCACCTGTGATGTATCACACACACCATCAAGCCCCCAAAATACGCCCACACCGCAATAGCGGTCAGAATACACCTAACCGCAATTGCGGTTTGCCGTACCCGGCTGCCCCCTGCGCCAAAACACCAACCAGAACCAGCATCCCTGCAGTCGCGGTATGCTATACCCCGATGCCCACTACGCCAATGACACCAACCAAAACCAGTGTCGCCGTTTCAAACGCAGTGACGGATGCAGTCCGCACTTCAAGACTGCTTGTAGCTCCTGGTAGCTGCGCCGCCATTGCTGCCGCTCCCTGCTGCCCCTTGCGCCAAAACACCAACCAGAACCAGCATATCCGCTTCAATCGCAGTGATGCCCGCGCGGACTTCAAGACTGGTTGTAGCTCCTGGTAGCTGCGCCGCCATTGCTGCCGTTCACAAGTGCTGGGGAGGGCAGCAGCCCAGCTGCTGCTGCCAGTTTGTCGTTGTTGTTGCTGCCTGGCAGGGTGTAGCGCACATCCTCGTACAGCAAGTGTGACGTGAGGTTGAGGGCGCTCAGCATCAGGTCACCACGTGCGTTGGACCTACAATGCACACACACCATGCCATGTACAGCAGCAGCAGCAGCAGCAGCGGTAGCAGCAGCGGTAGCAGTTGGGAATGTGTGCGTCAACATGCATGGCAGGAACTGTGTGCAATGATGTGGTGTCGGGTGCAACAGGGTATAGCGCACATCCTCGTACATAAGGTGTGAGGTGAACTTCAAAGCGCTCAGCATCAGGTCACCACGTGCGTTGGACCTAACGATGACATAATGACATCGCATGCAAAGCAGCAAAGGCAGCAGCAACACAATCAGCAGCAGCAGCAGCAACATCTGTGACGCCACACCACACTGGGACGCCATCTTGTCCCTTGCCAACCCCGCACTTGTCTCAGTGTATGCATTCACATTAGGTGGTTGCCCTGTTGGTTCTACGGGGCAGCAACCTATTGTAAATGCATAGACTGAGACAAGTGCAGGTGGTGGTGATGGACGAGTCCTTGACGTCTCATCTGACCATGACCACTGCTGCGTTGGCAATGTCCACAGCCCTCGACTGGCGTAGGGACATGCACGAAAACCCTCTTACCACGCATGCAAGAGGTGGTAATGGTGGTGGATAAGGACCCTGCTTACACCCTGGTGAGGACCTTGGTTATACCCTGGTGTCTCACCT
The DNA here is from genome assembly GCA_007449985.2 of Desmodesmus armatus. NCBI lineage: Eukaryota > Viridiplantae > Chlorophyta > Chlorophyceae > Sphaeropleales > Scenedesmaceae > Desmodesmus > Desmodesmus armatus. The sequence continues at coordinate 73,089 of VIIQ02000761.1, forward strand.
GACCATGACCACTGCTCCGTTGGACAGGTCAATCATTGAACTGGCGTGAGAGCAAGCAAAAAGAGCCTTTGCAAAGCGCATGAAAATACAGATAGTGTTGGGAAATCGGCATCCTATCCTAGCAGCACCCTGGCTTCTCACCTGATCATGACCACTGCTCCGTTGGCAAGGTCGATCGCCCTGAACTGGCGTGGGGGCAGGCCCATGGCGGTGCACAGCATGGAGCGCAGCAGGCTCTTGTGGGTGACCACCAGGTGGGTGGAGCCGGGGTATGACATCATGTCTGGTAGCAGCAGCAGCAGCAGCAGCAGCAGCGGCAGCAGCAGTGGCGGCGGTGGCAGCAAAACACAAAGAGTGTGAATGCATGAATTGTAATCTAGGCGCACTTGACGTCAGATGGCAAAGTGATGCACGACCTGACAACCATGTGAACGCAATCTGCGTTCAACAGCAAGCAAGCATGTCTGACAGCTTTGGTTGATACTAAGCATATGCAGAGTATGGCGCAGCAGGGGCCCTCAGCAGGACCCCGCAGCAGGACCCCTACACGGCCCCACACACCAGTTACGCGTACAGCTTAGCTTCAACTGATGTGTGCTGTGCTTTACTGTCCTGTCCTGTCCTGTAATGTATTGTATTGTATTGCACTGCACAGTATTGTACATGAAGTTGGAGGGCAGCAACAGGCGACAGCTTAGTATCTTACACAGTCAGCCCTGCTACACAATCGCACTTCAGCCTCACCTGTCCATGCACGCCTGGACTGCCTGAATGCGTCCAGCACTGGGTAGCGCCCGTCAAGGCTGAACCTCTCCGGCTCCTCACGCCACACCCGGTACAGCTCGGGGTGGTCCCGCGCGATGTCGGCTGCAAAAGCACAGCATGACACAGCACAACACAACACTTTTGGTGATATGATGCACAGGCATGGCACATCAGAGCACATAGCGCCACACCCGGTACAGCTCAGGGTGGTCCCGGGCGATGTCGGCTGCAAAAGCACAGCATGGCACAGCACAACACAGCAGGGTTGTCTGATGTTTGTTGTGAGTGTCAACACATGCATTGTACCCCGGGTCAGCATGACATGCTCACCATTCCTCAGCCCCTAAAACCATTCAAGCCCCCCGTGTCAGCACAAGCTCCCTGTGTCAACACATGCATTGCACCATTGGGGCCAGCATGACGTGCACACCGTTCCTGAGCCCCTGGAACCAGCCAAACTGCCTAAATCAACACATGATCTCCATCCCTCAATGCACATGCTGGGGAAGTCATGGGGAATGCACTTGACTTCCCCATCATGTGCAATTGGGCATCCCAGAACCATCTAGCTTCTTGTACCAACACATGCTCACCGTTCCTGAGCCCCTGGAACCATCCAAGCTGCTCTGCGTCCACACAAACTGCCTGTGTCGACACAAGCGGTCGCCTTCAAAACATGCATAATGTCCACCGCACATGCTCACCGTTCCTGAGCCCCTGGAACCACCCAAGGTCCACCTCAGCAAGGGAAGGCAGGTAGATCGGCTCCCCAGCAGCAGCAGGGTCCCGCTGCTGCCACTGCTGCCACACGATCTCGGTGGTCTGCCGTGCGCGCGTGTGGGGGCTGCTGAAGCAGCTGTCAAACTGGATGTCGGAGAGTGCGGTGCGTGCGCGCACGGCTTGCGCGCGGCCTAGCGCTGTCAGTTCGGACTCATCTGTGTTGCCCTGCGGAAGAACGTCCACATATTGGGATATACAAACTTAGTACAGTAAAGCGCGGCGAGTGTTTGGGACAGTGTCTCCACACAGCAGGCAGTGCAGAGCAGGGCAGGACGAGACAATACCCTGGCGTATGTGTGGCAAAAGAGGGGAGCAGCTTATCGAGAATCAGAAGGCTCGCCGGGTGCATGCACTGCTTGTGCATGCCCAGTTGCTGGCATACCAGTGCCATCCTCTGTGTTACCCTGCACTCCTCGGTATGCAAGGCACCTAACACAGTGGCATCCCTTGTGTTGACTGTTTGCTGCTGTGAGGTTGCTAGCTCATCATGTCTGTGTCCCATCTTTGTTTTCGTCCGGCACATGGGCAGTTGCAAATGCACGCCACAACACTGTGTGCTAGCAAACACTACAGACGCCCAGCAGGTGCAACACAGACCCAACATCAGTGTCCATGGCTATGAGCCTGCAACGCAAGCTGGCTTTGAGCCACACCTGCGTTTGCAAGTGCAAGCAACAACTGCTTCCTGCCACCGTCGCTTCCAATTTCCTCACCAAGCTGACTCAATCTCTGCTGCAGTCAGTTAGTGGCGGATTTGCGCCCAGGAGGTGTGCACACTTGCCTGTATGCGGCTCTGCTCGTTCCAAGTGCTGTGCCCGTGCCTCACAAACACAAACACCTTGCTGCTGCGCTGCTGCTCTGGTGCCTTGTAGGCTTCCAGAAAGGTCCCTGTGCTGTGCTCAACAGCCTGCTCCAGCCACGCCCTTTCCAGCTGCTCTGGGCTGGGTCCACGGATTCTAAACGCATCGCTGCTGTCACCCTTGTTGTTGTGACCGTTTGACACGCTCCTGGCTACAGAGACACGTTTGAGCTGTCGGGGTGGTGTCGGAGGCAGCAAACCCCTAATACTGCTGTCGCGCCCCTGAGCGCATGCGGGTGCCTGAAAATGTCTTTGAAGCATGATGGAAAGCGATTGTCAGGGCCACGTTGTGGCGCGACCTGGCACGAAGCTACACACACAGGAGCAGCCAATCGCAGCACACTAGCGATCTCTGCGTGTCTTGCTGCGCAGAAGGTGCAAACGTTCTACCAGATGCGTCCTGATGCAGAGAGGTGCCTGTCCGAGTTGTGCGTAGTACCAAGGGTTGACTAAGAAACGGTCATGGCGCAGACCACGTCTGCATCTGCACGATGTCAATTGATTTGTACCTGGTACCAACGCATGTGAACCTATGGCACCGTGTCATACCCACTACGGTCAGAATGCACAGCCTCAGTCAACCACACATCACTGGCCACCTGGTGCCTGTCAGACCAAGGCAGCTGGGGGCTTCCAGACACCCTAGGCGTCGACGTTGCAGTGCTGAACCCAGCAACAAAGGTGACCACCTTCATCCCCCACCACCACCACACATTCCTTCACCCCCAGGCATGAACTTCACGGGCAAGATCTGAGCAATGTGCACGCCAGCCAATCCACATCCACTCTTCAACAGCATCATGTTATCGTCCATTATGCAATCCAGCACAGCCGTGTGTGCAGGCACCGCCCTTGCTTGTGTGCAAGGGGCATCCGTCTGTGTGTGCCCCCCCCCCCCCCCCCCCCCCACCCCAAACCTTCCCTTACATTCAAACTCACTTGAGAAGTCCAAAAAAACACTGGACCCTGCTGTATTGCCCTCCCATGGTGCATGTACCATTGCAGGCACAGGCACACAGCCGCGACCCTCTACATCCAAGGAGGACAGGCCGGCACCAGCTCTGGACCCTGAAAAGCGGCGGGTGATGGAAGACGAACTCAGGGACCCGTCAAACTTCATAGGGTGAGGGTGATACCGGATACGTTAGAGTGACCGTCAGTGAACCCAAAGCTGCAAGGCTTCAAGCGATGTGTACCCCATGCAGCCAAAGCAGTGTGTGTTGGTAGAGAGCGTCAATGGAGTACGTGCATGTGTGAAAGGGGGAGGGGTGCTGGGGGGCATCATTACACCCAGTGTGGCTCCACGCCAGGAGTGCTTCGTGCTAACTCGCAGCGCCAAAGGCTTGGCAGGGTGTGTGGGCAAGGTGGGGTGCCAAAGTGTGCCCCCCCCTCACCACCACCACCCCCACCACCATTGGGTTTTTACCCCCCCCCCCCCCCCCGCAAAACCCAAACAAATGTGTGTTTTGCTTGCAGCCTTCTGCAGCCAGGCCGGGGCGGAACCAGGGGTCAGTGATACTCATTGTGGAAGGTGAAAATGACTCATCTCTTGGCGGGGGGTATGGGGAGGGCGGTGCACGGGGCCACACCACGCCGGCGCGCATGCTCTAGCGCCGGCAAATCATATATATTTTGTGCGGCGCCGGGCATGCATGCCATTGTCGCGTGTGCGACTACTGATGACCGCTCATGACCCCGCCCACTCTGCCTGTGTGTCACAGCTGCTGGCCAAGCCAAAGTTCTTGCTGCTGTGCGAATTGACTGCGATTGAGCTTACCTCACCCACAAAGCAAGAACCAAGCCTATAATCTGTGACAGGTTGTTGAGGCATGCAGTACTCACGGATTGGCCAGGTACAACCACATCACTCCTTGCTGTCACAAGTCAGGGGTCCAAGGTTCTGATGCCTGGCGCAACCCTTGTTGTGGTTACTGCTGAGCTTACGATTATGTCCCCAAAGCCTGTACTGTGCCTGTACTGTGCTGTACTGTACTGTACTGTACTGTTGTGTACTCTGCATTTTTACCTGCTGTGTGCATCGCTGCCACTAGGTACCTCGCTCCTCGTCCGCTGCGGCTGGTGTTCTTTGGTAAGCCGCTTGTCCCAAAACCACTGCTGCTTATGTACAGCCTGAGGTACAGGCAGCACTGGTTGTACTGCATCTGGCAGCACTGGTTGTACTGCATCTGGCAGCACTGGTTGTCCTGCATCTGGCAGCACTGGTTGTACTGCATCTGGCAGCACTGGTTGTCCTGCATCTGGCAGCACTGGTTGTACTGCATCTGGCAACACTGGTTGTACTGCATCTGGCAGCACTGGTTGTACTGCATCTGGCAGCACTGGTTGTACTGCATCTGGCAGCACTGGTTGTACTGCATCTGGCAGCACTGGTTGTACTGCATCTGGCAACACTGGTTGTACTGCATCTGGCAGCACTGGTTGTACTGCATCTGGCAGCACTGGTTGTACTGCATCTGGCAACACTGGTTGTACTGCATCTGGCAACACTGGTTGTACTGCATCTGGCAACACTGGTTGTGCTGCATCTGGCAACACTGATCGTAGTGCACGTGGCACTGCATAATGCCAACTCGACGATTGTATTTGTGGGTTTTGTGGTGCTTGCAGGGTTTTCAGCTGCGTCATGCTTGGTAGCAGTGCTGTTTTCTGCAGCAAACCTGTTACAGGTGGGTCAACAATCAGAAAACCACCAGACTAGTCTTTCAGCAGAGAGCTTGCAAGCTGAATCTCAGTGCAGTCTTACAAGGGCACTGAACCAGCATAATTCCTACTTGCGAGCCAGGGTGTCTTCCCTGCAGGGGAAGGTGTCAGATGTACGATGCTACGTGAATTGCTAGATGATTTGTACTGCACGAACACTTTGCTAAGAAAGCCACTCATGACCTGCCCACACATTGCCTGATGGAGTGCATGCACGTTGCGCCTGACATCTGGGACTCATTGCTGCCAGCAGCGAGCCGCTCGGTCACCACCACCCCTCCAATCCCCCCTCTCGCCCTCCTCCCGCGCTTGGATACCTCCTTGCCCTATTGCCAACACTCACTCCTCACCCCCCCCCCCCAAAAAACACACACACGCCCTACCTCCCCCCCTCCCTGCCCCCTCCCTTCAGGGTTCCAGCTTGCCGGGTGTTGAGAGCTCAGGCCTGCAGAACCTGCTGATCAACATTGGTGGCGTCCTACTCTTTGGTACTCTCTTCACGCTGGACAGCAGGGGTGCAGAGCAGCGAGTGCAGCAACGGAAGGCCATCAGGGAGGCTCAGATACGTGCTGGAGACAGAAAGGTGTATGTCAACGAGGAGGGGAGACTATGTCGAAGCTCAAAGAGGTGGGTCAACCACTGCAGTACACTGCTGACATCTGCTCTCCCCTCCTCCCCCTGCCTCCCTCCCCTCCCCCCCCCCCCCTTCCCCTTTCCCCACTCCCCCACCCCGGGTGGGCCACCCCCCTCCTCTACAACCCTTCCTTGTGCAAGTGAGTACTGCCCCAGTCCTGCAGGCTTCTGTGCCCATCAGCCTTGCGGCAAGGCTGATATGCCGCACAGGATAGGATCAAGCCATGTGTACTTTCTGACACTTTTCTAGGACATGTTGTTGTCATTTGCTGTGTTGCAAATCACCGCCTTCACCCTGCCGCCTGCAGGTGAACGATGACTGGATCCTGCGCAGGCTAGAAAAGTGGGGCAGGCGGGAAGGCATGCCATTCCTGGGGCCCCAGAAAGCAGCCATCCTGCAGCAGCTGGTGCAGCAGCAGCAGCCACAGCTGGCAGTGGAGGTCGGAAGTATGGCTGGGTATTCTGCAATCGTCATTGCACAGGTTCGGAGATGGGCCCGGGGTGGGGGGGGGGGGGGGTGGGGGGGTGGGGGGGGGCCGGGGGGGGGACAAAGGGGTTGAGTGGGGTGCTGGTGGGTGGCCAACTCCCATGGGAGGAGCCAGGGGGGGGGCTTAAGGAAAGATAGGCTGGTGGGGGGGCGGGGGGGGGGGGGGAGCAGGACGGGAAGGGGGGGGCAGCTGGTGCTGCAGCAGCAGCAGCCGCAACTGGCGGTGCAGGTCGGCAGTATGGCTGGGTATTCTGCGATTGTGATTGCACAGGTGTGAGGGTCGGGCCCTGGGGGGGGGGGCGGGAGGGCGAAGGCAGGAGGCAAGGGGTAGAATGCGGGGGGGGGGGGGGGCTGGTGGGAGGCGCCAGGGGCATGTGGGGCTGGTGGGAGGCGACAAGGGGACAGGGGGGGGGGGCAGCAGCTGGATATTGAGCATGATAACAGCATTTCTTGTCATTGTGAACTGTACAGCATGCCCAGCGATTCATAAGCCCGTCTGCAGACCACCAGTGCTCAGACAACAGTAAAGCAACCACAGTCACACCAATCTTTCAGTTGGCAAGCCACCCCCCCCCCCCCCCCCAGCAGAGGTCGATGCCGCACTGACACCAGCTTGGCGTTAGACGTTACATTCAAATTTTGAACCACAACCGCTGCCCTTGCAGGTGCTGCCTCCCTCTGGTCTGTTGGTGAGTATAGAGAAGGACCTGAGCTGGTGGCTGGTGGCCAAGCGCTTCATGTGGCAGGCCAGCCAAGGGCAGAAGAACAAGCAGAGGGTCGTGCCGCTCGGCCGCAAGGTGCGTGCTGTTGCCGCGTTCGGCCGCCTCGGGGGGGGGGGGTGGTGAGGGGGGGGGGGGGGGGGGGGAGGGGGGGGGGGGCTGCTGTGCTGCTGCCGCATTGGTTACTGGGCCTGTGCTGCCCGGCTGTGCAGATGATGACGTTGTGGACATTCTGGGGCTGAGGGGTTGAACCACGGCCTGGTCTTTGCACTACATCTGGTAGACGATCAAAGCCCATTGATTGCCCCAATGAACGGCGGCCGCAACTATGCGCGCAGGTGGACATCTGGCTAGGAGACGCCTGCAGCAAACTGCCGGAGGTGTCGGCCGCCACAGGGCGCCCCATTGACCTGCTGCTGCTGGATGGCCTCCCAAAGGAGACACTGCAGTACCTACAGGCAGCTGAACCCCACCTGGCACCTGGTGCCATGGTCATTGCAGACAATGCAGGTGCGTGATGAGCTGTGCGGGTGAACAGAAGAGTGTTTGTGGGGGGTGGGGTGGGGGTGGGGGTGGGGGTGGGGTGGGGGTGGGGGGTGGGGGTGGGGGTGGGGGTGGGGGTGGGGGTGGGGGTGGGGGTGGGGGTGGGGGTGGGGGTGGGGGGTGGGGGGGGGGGGGGAGCTGCCTGAGGTGTCCCATCGACTTGCTGCTGCTGGATGGCCTTCCTAAGGAGACGCTGCAGTACCTGCGGGCAGCTGAACCCCACCTGGCACCTGGTGCCATGGTCATTGCAGACAATGCAGGTGCGTTGCTAACCTTACGGAGTTAAAAATAGTGTGGGGGTGGGGGTGGGGGTGGGGGGTGGGGGGGGGGGGGGGGGGGGGGAGCTGCCAGAGGTGTCGCCCGCCACAGGCCGCCCCATCGACCTGCTGCTCAGGGGCTACATACAGGGCCCTTTGCTGAGGTCAGGCCTGACCCTAGGCGGCATACCCCCGGAGCCGTGCCTACGTGCTTGCATGGGAACTGCACTGCTATGCTGGCTGTGGCACAGCCATTGGGGACCCCAAACGACGATTGACGAACTGAATGCCGCCCCCCCCCCTTCCCTACTCTGCTGTTGCCAGGTGTGTTTGCTGAGGGAGGTCTGAAGGACTACTTGCAGTATGTGCGCAGCAGCAGCTCCTACAGCAGTAGGTTCATCGAGTCAACGTTTGAGTGGCGGGAAGATGTGCCAGATGGCATGGAGGTGTCAGTTTACCAGTCACAGTCGCACACACAGCAGTAACTGTGGTGGTGGGTGTGGTGCTTGTGTTGGCTGTGGTACGCTTGTGTAAGTGTGGTTGTACAAGGGTGGCTGTAACCCACCCTTGCAGGCAGTGCCTGCAACTTGTGGCATCAGGTGTGCATTGAGGGCTGGAGAGTATGGTTGGCAGCAGTGAACTGCAAGGTAGGCTGTCGCAGGATCGGTTGGGGAGTTGAGTGGGGGTGAGGCCCTCAGTCCCCCCCCCAAATCATGGTACAAACACTCTTGTGTTGGCAGTACGCTTCACCTGTCAAATGTTGGTGCAGTTTTCGATGTGGAGTGCAGGCATGCATAGCAGAAATTGAGAAGCCTCCCAATATTTGCACACGCGTTAGCTTATCCAGTGCATGGTGCAAATTCATGGCCACGTGGAAGGAAAGTGACATGCACAGTGACATGAACAGCCTGACCCAAGGAGACGAATCAAGGCGCGCCCTTGTTTTGAAGTCGGTTGGACTCAAGCACAGCGTCCAGCGCTCTGCTGCTTTGGTGGCGTCGTTTGGGAGTTACATTTGTCAGTCCTGAGTCACTTTGACCAGCAAACACCGACAAGGGGCCCTACACAGAACATAACAGCCACCTTTTAAACTCAGCTGCATCACGTATCGCAGCCCTAGCATCTTTTCCCCTCCATCCGCCGGTGTAACCGCTGGTGCTCCCCTCTTTGCCTGTGGCCGTCCCAACCCGGTTGACGCCAGGCACACTGCTTCATTCAACAGGCTTTACGCGTTTAGCCGTTGTTCACCCGCATCCCAGCCATGTCCGCTACAGCCATGTTCGCTACAGCGATCGTGCTGCTGTGCGCCCTTCAGAGCGCACAGGCCTACCAAACCGGCCGTGCAACCTTTTATGGTGAGTAGTGTTGAAATTCATGGTTTGAGAAGGGTAGCATGCCCTGTCATGGCAAGGGTCGATCTTGCAGATCCAGAGGGTGCTGAGGGTTGTTCCGCAACCAAGCTGTTGCGGAACGTGGTCACGTAGTGCCGATGTCAGACTTGATACCTGATCTGAGCATACAGATGATGTGGGCCGGTACATGATCAAAATATCGAGTCTGGATGCTGATTCCACCCCAAGATGCCTGGCAGGCGGGAATGGGGATGCCTAGTAACGGCACCCCGCAGATGCTGTCATCAGCTCTGCAACACCAGTTCCACCTTCATCCGTACCTACAAGGCTATGGGGGCATGTCTGTACGACCAACTGCACACAGCTGACTCCTCTGCCTGCTTGATGTTGTGCTGCCTGCTGTCAAACCCTGCAGGCACCGATGCATGGTCAATCCACAAGGGCTCCTGCCGCTTTGGCTACCTAGACTATCAGCGTGCAACAGGATGGGACGTTGCTGCCATCTCTGACCGTGCACCAGACTACCAGGGGTCCTGCGGGTGAGGGTAGCATCCTGTTGCTCATGAGTGCTGATCAGCACTGCAGAGCGGTTAAGGTGTTGAGTCCAAGTTTGAATGCACAGGCAGCGGGCACAAGCAGACAGCATTAGCACCAACTGGTGTCAACAGCAGCTGGGAAGGTGAACTGAGCAGTATCCATGCAGGGCCGCAGTTTTGAAAGCCTATAAACTGCACTGCCAGCTGTGTGTGCAGCTGCTGCTCCAGCCACGCAGCTTCTGTACCGTCATATGGTGCAGAGCAGATATCAACCCGCAGTCCTACCCGGTTGCCGCTGCTGTGCTGTTGAATTAATGCCAGGATCACCGAATTATGGTGTATGTGCTGTGCAGGAAGTGTAAGGAGGTCAAGTGCAAGAACTTCAACTTCAAGGACGGGTGAGTGCAGTAAGATGAGTGGTTCCCTCAGGTGCTGTTTAGCGGTGTGCCTTTGCTGTGCTTGGCTTGTGTAGTTGTGCATGCTTTGTAATCACCAGTCTTGCAGCGCAACGTGTTGCCGCGCATGCAGCACTCCGAGCACAACTGTTCTGACTATTTGCTGCCAAGCATGCACAACACACATAGGCAGGCTTGCCAGCAGCCCTGCAGCACACAGCACATCTCCCAAAACCCCAGCACAGTCTCAATGCTGCTTAATGACCTGATTAGTGACGATCCCGGACCGCTGCCAGCACCATTCACCCTTCATCCACTTCCCCTGCTCCGCTTTCCCCGTGCACACTGTAGGTATGGTCAGCATGCTACTCAGTGATTTGTTGAGTGACGTCAACAGCATGCTGCCAGCACCGCTCACCCTGCATTTTTTGTCGCTGTCCTGTTTTCCTGCACACTACAGGTATGGTCAGCAGCTGGAGCGCTCCAGTGCATGCTTTGACGAGTCTGCCAGCGTAGTGGTGATGCTCACTGACACCTGCCCTGCGTCTACCCCAGTGAGTGACTGTGCCCTGATTTCAAAATGTGTTATTTGGACAACAATGACGGTTAGGCATCTTCTAGTACACTTTTCTTTGCATTCTTGCATGCATACACCTTTGAGGCAGGGGTTGCCTGGCACCTGCGGCATGTCTGATAGTGACCCTCTGGTTAAGTCCACCTCAGCAGGCACTGTGCCGGCTGACATGGCAACCATGTGTACATCCCCGCGTGCTCCCTGCCCCGTCAAAAGTTGCGTATTGGTTCAGCCCACCTTGAAATAGAACAGGGCCGTAAGCGAAGGGTCTCTGTGCCCCGTGCTGACCGCCTGTGTCGATTGTGTTGTGGAGAGGATGCTACCCTGGCCCACCGCCAAGCTGTACTGGCAAGGACAGGTACTAGTCGTAATGTGGAAGACTTGAAGCACTTCCTGTTGGAGTGCCCTGTTTACGATGATTTGCGCGCCGCTTGCCCGGCCTTCCCCCTGTCTGATGCTGTGGTACTGGACGACCCTGAATGTGTGCGATCAGTGTTTCAACATGGAGAGCAGTCTGCGTTGGCATACACTCTGTACAAGATGAAAGTGCGCCGGGCGCGCCTTCTTGGCTGACTTTGGGTATCTGACCTGACAAAGGGTATTTCTTGGTGTTGCTGCCTGCTGGATCCTAGCTGTTTGCTTCCCACTTCTGTACAAGGTTGTCGTGTTGCCTCAGGATGTCAACGAAGTCTCCTTTGCTGTCTTGCTTTGAATCAGGCTACTATCTGGTGTAGGTGGTGCAAACCACTGACGGGGATCGGGGTTTTCCCCACCTTAGTGTTTCAACCGGTTCAACCCTGGCAGGCAATGCCATTGATGTGTGGCGAATGTGTCTGCGTGTAACATTTTCTTCCCCAAAAGCGTGTCTCTGACCCCATGTGTTTCTGCCCCCGCCTGCCTGCACCTTTCCGCCATGCTCAGACAACGCCCACAGCAACAAGCGCTGGTGCTGCATGGTGAGACAGGACAGTGCTGTTGTAGCTGTTTGAGGGTTATTTGGGGGGGGGGGGTGCAAGTAGATTTTTTCACCGCAAAGCGGTACTCTCTACACTTGATCGACTGGGTGAGCCAAAGGTTATGTGTGAACGTGCTGTCGTCAGCTTCGGCTCAACAGTGTTGTACATGAGGACCTGAGCTTATGACGTGTCAGCCATCAGCAAGAGTTTCGAAAGCAGCTTCAGCCCAGGTGTCAGCCAGCTTGCCGGTCAGCTGACTGGGCAGACCTTCTGGCACTTGCTCTATCTCACTGCTGATGTGTGCAGTTGCCCGATTAACGTTGTCGTCTATACAGCTTCTGTTGACCTTCTCGCTGGACCCACGGATAGAGGTACTGCTCCTCTTTGTGACTGTTGCAACTACCACCTAAGTAACAACATGTTAACAACACGTGTCTGTTATGCCTTCCTATCCTGCAGGACATGTACCACCTGGACTTGTCCATCTGGGCTTTTGAGAAGCTAGCCGACACCAAGCTGGGTGTGATCGGTGTCCAGTACCGTGATGTGCCGTGCTGGCAGCGCCCAACTAAGGCTGCGCGTATGCCAGGCAACAGGAGGGGAACACCTGGCCAGACCCCTCAGCAGCTAGGCATCAACAACTGGAGCAAGTCCATGGACAAGCGCCCTAAGGCTTTCTTGGAGTATGGTCACCGCAAGGCTCTGCTGTGAGCAGTGGGTGTAGACACAGGGAGTGTGACGGGCCTCCGCTAGCAGTGTGTGTGTAGGACAGTGCTCTACCAAGAGAGTTCATGAAGGGCATGTCCGTGTGCGGGTGTGTGCTACAAGCACCCTAAGGCTTTCTGGAGTATGGTCACCGCACAACGCTGCTGTGAGCAGTGGGGGTGTTTGACGGGCATCCGCCAGCAGTGTGTGTGTGTGTGTGTGTGGTGTGTGTGTGTGTGTGTGTGTGTGTGTGTGTGTGTGTGTGTGTGTGTGTGTGTGTGTGTGTGTGTGTTAAGCAGAGAGAATACAGATGTATCTAGCATGTAGGCAACGTGTGTTTGCAGAGGAGAGTACCCTACTAAGGATTCGAAGAGCATGTGCGTGTGCGGGTGTGCCGCTTTGCCAAGGGACGTGTAGGGCACAGGGATTGCTGCTTGCCCTGGTGGTTCTGTTGCAGTCCGCAACTGCGGCTGAGGCTGTGTGCAAGCCGCAACTGCGGCTGAGGCTGTGTGCAGGGCGCATGGCATTTACAATGTACATATGTTAGGCAGGCGGTGTTACGGTGCCAGATGTGAGGTCCTCTGGGACGTGGGCTATGTAGGATGCAGCAGCAGTCGTCAGGGGTGGGCGGGGCCAGTCCGAGCTGGTTCTGTAGGGTCAGGTGGAGGTTGGGCATGGGTGGCAGTGGTGTTGGCCGCGTTGTCTCTGCTGGCATGCGCATTTCATCACATCGGGAGCAACTTGCTGCCTTTGTTGTGTGATGGCATGCTCATTTCATTACATTGGGAGCAACTTGCTGCCTTTGTTGTGTGTCAGAGGCTTGTGTAGTGTACAGAGCAGGTCCTCATGGGGTTAGTTGAAGAATGACGAGCAGATCAGAATGTGATCATAGCATACCAGCAGCAGTACATGATAGCTGGCTCTTGTTTTTGGGATGCACCGCCACATGCTCATTGGATGTGCCAACCCCACTTCAACATGGCAGGCGTGTATGTTTTGAGTGAGATGTGTGGTGACACACAGAATCTCTATGTGATTGAGGGCACTTCATGGGTGCAACTGCACCCAGCTGTGCCCTGTGCATCCCTCGGCAACAGTTCTGGCAGTTGTGGTGGTGGCTGTGGGTGCAAGTTGACACCTCTCCAGCTTGTTTTTGGCAACTGGGGTGTGCCCATGCAGGCCCGCAGGGGGTGGAGGATGGGTGCATGGGTGGGCGGGAACCAATCAGATGCCAGTTGTGTTGTGCTGGTGGCGTAGGGATGTGATGTGATCCACGTACTTTCTTTGTTGCCCAGTTGCCCAGTTGCTGTGGTTGCGCTGATACCTCTGGCACTTGCCTGAGGCTTGAATCTCCTTTCTGCTTTCTGCAACAGTTGCTTCTTTTCCTGCTCAGTCTTTTGACCTCTTTTTCCGGGGCAGTACACACTCAGATGCCCCTGCAATATGCATGTGCAGCCGTCAGCAGTTGGCCAGCTATAATTTGTTGCACCAGAGGGCTTGATTGCAGCCCATGTCTTCTCTGTTCTGGCATGTGCTCTGTTCTCTTTCCTCATACGGCAGCAATTGTGCCAGCAGGCTGTGTTGCAGGTGCAGGAAGTTGCATTTCGTTGTGTGGCAGTCTCATCTTATGTGGTGATCCACCCTTGGACGGCAGTGAGAAATGTCCTCAATCATTGGGTTGCTCAGTTGTCGAAGAATGCGCTTGTACATGATCTGTGCTGGTGTGTGCGTGGCAAGCTGACACATCGGCAGTGCGATTGTGCAGCACGCATGTTGGAAGATGCAGAAAGCATTGCTTGATATGGAGGGCATCGTGCCTACTCAGTGAATCTGGAAGTCAGGTCGCAGGACATAGTGCCACATGTTCTGCAGGGCAGGCAGAGCACAACTTGTGCTGATGCCCTGCAGCGGCAGCACTGCACAGGGCCTGAGGGCTAGGCAACTTGGCTAGCGGTTGAGGCTCTGCGCACCGCAGAGGTTGGTGCTGTGCGGTGATCGGATGGGAGGTGTGTTGACACACGACTTGTGTGTGAGAGTGGTTGCAACTTGGCAGCTGGAGGGGTGCGAGGGGTGCGAGGACAGGCACATGCTGCTTGTGCCTGCACAGGAAGACAGACACAGGTGGTTCTGATGGTTCTTGGCCTGAGATGAGTACTGTAACACTGGTGTAGGTTCGTTTCCTTCTGTAAACGTGCGGTTTGCCACAATCTGCAGGCCTCTCAGAGCCTGGCAAATGTGTCTGCAGCAGCAAGCAAGCAACTTTGAATTTCAAACCTTCTTGTTGGTGTCGATATGCCCCACCCCCAGCATGCACAGCCTGCAGACTGTTCATGTACTCATCAGTGTGAATGTCGCCCAGCCACCAGCCTGGGTAACCCCAGCAAGCAAGTGCGACCGCCAGCACAACACGCCACTGTACCCAGCCCCACCCCCAGTGACTGTACAGCTTGAAGCACCCACTGGTCATCATGCCGGGATGCAGCATGCAGGTGGCTTTGGTGCAGGAGCAAGCGAGGATGGTAGGGTACCTTGGTTGGAAGGAGCGAGGGCGAGCAGGCGGGTTTAGAGCAGCACAACTGCTAGCAGTTGTTGACATAATAATCGTTCCGGCACCACGGGTGAGATAGACCAGCATTTGCAACGTCGCTTGACTGTGACGCTGCTGGATACGCAAAGTGGCTCGTAAGTTGGCTAATCTCCCCCTCTGCTTGCTGTGGACCGCAGTAACTACGGACCGCATTTTCAGCAGGTTGGGCAAAACCTGTACGTGCACGGTCTATCAGAACCTTCTGGGCCTGGTTGAGGTATGTGGTGCAGGGGCTGCCCAGCTGACACGTGGCTGCCTGTTTCAAGTGCTGCTGTTGCATCGCAACTGCACTGCTGCTCCCACGTGGGGTCAGGTACTCAGGCGGTCTCCAAGCCACCTACAAATATTAACATTGCACTACGCAGGTCCGATGACAGGCCCAGAGCAGCTACCAGCAGCAGTCCTGGCGCATGTGCTGCAGTATGTGCCACTCAGGCTGCGACTGCACACCTGTGCCCTGGTCTCCCAGCAGTGGGCTACAGCAGCAGCACTGGCGACCGTTGACCCGGAGACGAGATCGCTCTCTGACAGCAGTACAGCATCCCTCCAGCACTGGCTATGCCTGCACGGCCAGCACATACAGTCCCTCAGGGCTGTCGCAGTCCCACAGGGCACCTCCCCAGCGCCCCGGCCTTTCCTGCAGCTGCCATCCTGCAGCATGCAGCAGCTAACAAGCCTCGACCTTTCAGGGCTTACGTTGGAGCTCAGGCCAGCACGCAGCCCGGCAGACCCCATGCCAGCACTGGACAAGCTGCCGCGTCTTTCGGAGCTGCTGCTGCAGGGCTGCCTGTTCAGCTGCCAGGAAGCCGCGCTGTTGCTGCTGCGGTGGCCGCTGTCTGGTATCACACGCCTCGTCCTGCAGGTGAGTGCCCTTTGATTGTATCAGTACATTACAGTACAGTAACTGGGGTAATTGGGGCTTTGTTTGTATCAGTATAGTACAGTGCAGCAATTGGGGACAGAGTCCCAACCTCGGCACTAGCCAGCGAGTCCCTTGCTCGCTAGTACATTACAGTGCAGTAATTGGGGGGGGGGGGGAGTCCCAACCTCAGCACTAGCCAGCGAGCCAGGGGCTCATCGTGATATCTACTAGATACCCTGGCTCCCCAGGGGTTGCACTGCATTGCCATGCCAAGATCTGTCCTTGTGACTGGCAGTGTAGCTTTTGTCAGTCCTTGGGGCTGACAGTAGCTACACTGCCAGTCACAAGGACAGACCTTGGCATGGCATTGCAGTGCAACCCCTTCGCTGCCAGGGTATACAAGACTATCGTAGCTGTATTGGAGCCGCATTGTGTCTGCAGCTGCTGCATGGATACCTACCAAGTCCTGACTGCATGCTCAAAGGGCTCCAGCAGCGTACCCACAGTAGATACTGTCACCCCGTCTGTAGAAAAAATCGGCATGAAGACTGACTGCACACGTTAGAGAGCAAGGTTGTTTTGTAATGAGCGTATGCATCTATGGGGCCGCCATCCAAATGAAGTGCCCCTCTGTGGATACCTTGACAGCGTCACTCTTGTATCACAATACCTGCAGCAGCACCAACACCGTCTGTGTCAGGCAGCATGCACTTGAGCGCACCGAACGGCGGTTCATTCAACTTGCGGAGCACACAATCACATGATGCACCATCTGATCCTGCAAGTCCTAAATCTACATCAGCACGCCTATCAGATGTTGCTTCAGCGGCTCTACAATGCCGTGCATCCTGTAAGATGTTCTGTGCACAGCATAGCATGGCATGGTCAGCTATCTAATGCTCAGTCACCAAAACACTTACGGCGCTGATGTGGACCCTGCTTCCCGCCTTTTTCCCTGCACAGGATGTGGGCATGGCCGATGCAGGGGGCAGGACAGATGCCGATGCAGGCGCAGCAGTACCTGCAGGCAGCATAGGACTGGAGCTTGGACGCCTTTTTGGCCTGATGATCCTTCTATTCGGCCAGATGCCTCGCCTTTCAGACCTGCAGCTCACGGGAAGGGGCCTAGTGAACGACGTGTTTGTGTCGCTGCTCGCGGACCGGCCGCACCTATCGAGCCTCACCCGGCTGGTTCTGGCGGATCAGCCGGACTCCTATACACTCTCACGGACGCCTTTTGGGGATAGGATCGTGGACCTCTTGCTGATCCTGCCGCCGTTGCAGTCGCTCAAGCTGGCTGGCCTGCGAGGCTTGGCAACGAACACCCTGCAGGTCAGTACTGCTGCTGTTGCTGTCACTATTACTGTTACTACGCTGTCGCTGTTACATTTGCATGGCCCATCCTGAGGATAGCTCAACGCTCCGCAGGGAGCCGACAACTGCAAACCTCACAATGTGCCTGTTTTGTAGTTGACGCATCTGAGTAAGACATCTGGCATGCGTTGGTGCATGTCGTAGGCACAACGTTGGTACAAGGCACAGTACAGCAGCATGACAATGTGTTGTAGAGGCACTACTGTCACTGCAAGCGCGCACCACTCTGTGTTCTCTAAAGGTCATTGTCTGTCCCTTACCGTATTACCCCACCCCGCACTGCTGTCCCACCGTGCAGCACCTACCCACCTCGCTGACAGCGCTGTCCCTAGAGCGCATTGGCTTTGACGACGACCCCTGGGGAGGGTTCAGCAGGTTTGTCATGCAGCAGGAACTGATTGCACCCCTGCCGCGGCTGCTGAGGCTGTCACTAGTGGGGGCCGACGTGAATGCTGCCCTCCTTGCCAGCCTAACCCAACTGGAGCACCTGGTTCTTCGGGAGTGTCGAGTCAGCCTGGTTGCAAACGGGGGCATTGAACTGGCGGCAATCATGGCAGCAGGGGAGGCTGTGCTGGCGGCAGCTGCGGCTGCAGCAGTAGCAGGGGCGGGGGTGAATGCAGTAGCAGCAGGGGCAGGCAACGCCGCAGGGGCGGGGTTGAATGCAGCAGCAGTGGTACCTGCCGCAGCAGGGGCCGGGGCAGGAGCAGGGGCAGCAGGAGTAGGGGCAGGACCAGCAGGAGCAGGGGCAGCTGCTGGAGCAGCAGGGGCAGGGGCAGCAGCGGCTGCCGCGGCAGCAGGCGAAGATGTCGCAGCAGATGCTGCTGCTGCACCAGCACCTGCCCAAGTGCAAGTAGGTGCTCCAGCAGGCGCTGCTGCAGGTGGAGATCTTGCTGCTGCTGCTGTTGCAGGCGCCGGCGCCGGCGCAAATCCAGCAGCAGCAGCAGCAGCAGCAGCAGCAGCAGCAGCAGCAGGAGGAGGAGGGCTTGGTGAACCATCCGACCTCATGTCAGTGCTGCAGCGCCTGACTCACCTGACACATCTCAGCTTACACAGCATCGACCATGACAGCTTCTATGGCAGTGAGGAGGGAGCCTACGACCCAGGGCGGCTGTGTGCCCTGACAGCATCCAGCATGCTGGTTGCCCTGCACGTAACAGAGGGGCAGGGAACATCCTTCCCTTTCAAGCCACAAGCCCTCCAAAGGTGCGGTAACGGGTTCGCCTGTGCTGAGTTGTGGTGTTTGCCCAATGCATGTGTTGGGCTTCAGATGAGCACCCAGGTTTGTGTGTTTACAACAGAAGAAATGGTTGCGGTGAATTGGAGATCTGTGAGGGTTTCAACGTGTTCTGGGTGTGGTGTGTTTGGTGCACACAATAGCAGGGCAGGGCGCATGCTTCCCTTTCAAGCCACAGGTCTGTAAAAATGCAGAAGTGGGGTATGTGGGTACTGGGTTTTGACTGTGTTGTGTTGTGGTGTTTGTCCAATGGCCCTTGTTCGGATCCATGATGGGCACCCAGGCTTGGGTGTATCCATTGATAGCAGCAGCAGCAGCAGTAGTATCGAGATCATGAGATGGCATGTTTATAGTGTTGGTAGGGTGCGTGTATCCCAAACACCTTTCCCTGCTCTTGCCACCCTGACATCTTGTACACGCTATCTACCCGCTGACGATCCCACAAAACCCTTTTCTTCTCCGACTGCAGGGTGTTCCCGCCAGGCAGCCGCCTGCCCTGGCTGACCGAGGTTGTTTTCAACAACACCCACGCAGCCACCCTCGACGCCCTCGACCAACTCGACCCCTGCATGAACACAGGCGACCTCACAGCCGTGATCACCGCATGCCGCGACCTGCGCTGCCTTGGCGTTGTGAACGCGCTCGAGCCCGGGACCGACCTCGACCCGCTGCTGCAGCTGCCGGCGTGCTGTGCTGAGCTGCACGTGGGTGGCAGGGCTTTTGAAGGACCGCAGGCTGCTGATGTTGTGAGACAGCTGACTCAGCTTACGCGGCTGCACTGGCTGTGCTGTCCTGGTCTCACGGATGAGTCATTGGATGACCTAACAGAGCTGCGGGGACTGCAGGTGATGACTAATAGTGCCATTGCAGTGGTTTGTAATCGTCATCACAGAAGCCTGTTGGATATGTGTGCAGCCCTCAATGCAGCAAAACTGGGCCACGGTCACACCCCATTGATGTAAGCGCGGGTTCCTCCTGAGTTCGCCTTTGCGTCATAATATCAGTGGCTGTTTGGCACAAGCCCATCAAGCTTTGTTGGAAATTTTTACCTTACATCGGAAGTAACATGTGTTTTGTGTGTTCTGTGTGTTTGCATGCAGCTGCTGGTGCTTGGCGGGACCATGTTTGGGCAGGGGCTGACTGCTGCCATGGCCCCAGGCTGGCCAGATCCACCCGCCGGCAAGTATTTATTCGTGAAGGATAGTGGAGAGGTGCGTTGCTGTCAGGGAGTCACTCTGCGATGCAGCTGCGTACATACGTGTGGCACTCCGTTTTACCGTCAGGAGTGGGTGCAGGCAGATGGGCACTTTGCTTTGCTCGGGCAGTGGTGGATCGGTGGGCGCGTTTGTTGGATGCTTGGGTGGGTGGTTTGTGCTGTCACATGACGCATTTGCATACATAAATGCGCTCGTGTCCCATCCTGAAGCACATTGGAACTTATGTTGACCGAATAGCGTTACCACAGAGCATCAGCTAGTTGGGGGGGGGGGGGGGGGGGGGAGTGGGGCGCCTCAGCCACTCCGTCCGTCTGAGCCTACAGGTGCCTGTGCGCCCTGCCTCGGTGCAGTGTGTGGCCTTCGTGGCTTGTGTGGCATGGATGGCGCCCTTTTCCTGAGGCTCTGGCTGTCACTGTTGTTGGCCCTGCATACACACGCTGTCACTTTGTCACTCGCTCATGCTGCCGCAATGCGCATCGGCTCTTCGTTGCTGCTCCTGCCACCCCATCCACCCCCACCCACACCACCCACACCACCCACACCACCATAACCCCGCAGCATCCTGACTCAATGAGTGTCCCTTCTTGTGCCCTGCGTGACGCAACGTGATTGTAGAGCCTGTGTTACAGAGGACCAGATGTGCTATAGCTGTAGTCCTCAAGCACGTATGTGATGAGCTGTCCTCAACGGATGCGTGACCGATGGGAGACATTCTACGGCGCTAGGATACAAGGGGGTGTATCCGTGTCTTTCTTTCATTCTTTCCTGCCACCCCGTGCGCCCCCACCCCCACCCACCCTTAGACATAGCCCTACAGCATCCCAGCTGAACCAATCTTCCACCTCTACAACCTCCTCCGTCTTTTTTTTCCTTCTTTCTAATATTATATTATTATTGTTATTATTTTATTTATTTGATTTGATTTTTATTTTTGATTTTTTATTTTTCTTCTTCTCCGTCTTATGCCTTCCTTGATGCTGTTGCAGAGCCCTGAGGGACCGGATGTGTGGCAGCAGCTGCACAGGATGTGTGGCAGGAGCCCCAGCATTGCCCAGCGTAGGCGCAGAGAGGCAGCACTCACGCAGCAACTGGAGGAGCTACGCCAGCAGAATAGTCAGCAGGCAGCGCTGGTGTTGCAGTTGGAGGCCGGCTTGGTTGAGCTGCGGGAACAGAAACGGCAGCTGCAACAGACACTGGATGCGTCCAAGCGGGCGGCGGGGCCGACTGCTGATGGGGGTTAGGTGGTGGTGGGTGTGGGTGGTTGTTTACAAGGGCTCACTGCTTTATTGGAGATCAGGTTTGCACAAGTCTGCAGCAAGAAGGATGGTGTGGCTGTTACTTGATATGAGCTGTCTTGATTTCGTATGCTGTGCTGCACTGACGCAAGCTGAGCTTGAGAAAACGGCTGGGAGGTGCAGGTTCGTTGACGCGGGTCTGCAGTCACTCTCTTGCACAGCATCGTCCAAACAGTTGGCTGCCAGCCACTGGTAACTGTTATTGATGAAGCAGAGGGGCTGGTTGTACGTGTGTCGTCGAGGAGTCACTGGTGGTCAACTTGATGATGGCTGCAACGGGCGGTGGCAGCAATGTTTGTTCACGCTCAGGCATCCAAGTGAGGTGCAGCAAGTAGAACATGCATCTCATGGACCAACACAGTCAGGCCCATATCACTCAGCCACATTTCTTACACTCCAGGTAGCGCATGATGCAAGCTGATGTTGCTGGCTCTTTTGCAGCAGCTTGCGGTACAGCTAGTATGGCGCAGTTGCCACACCAGACACCTCCACCAACTGCCAGTTTGATGCAGTGCATCCAAAGCCATCCGAGACCCAGGGGTATAGCTCGGCAGCAAATCCTCATGAGGAAGTGTGGTGCGCAACCGCGTGGGCATGGCACCTTCTGATTGAACTCATGACAATACTTACGAGCTTCGCAGAACTGTGCCACCTGTTTGCACTGATAACAAACACACCCCAGGTGGAGGCGCCCGACACAAGTAGAGCCAGTCAACAATGTGCGGGACACCAGTTGGGGGGTGCTGTACTGCTGCCACCTTGACCTCACGACACCCCAGAGATGACCGCAACCATGCGCATGCTGTTGCGTTTGCTGGCTGGGTTGGCCCGGCTCATGCGCAAGCCGTGTTGAACACAAGTATCATGCCAGTCAACTGTCAGACAGCCGTCGCGAGCACCTTTCACAGCAGTGAAAACAGGCACCAGACTACTAGAAAGTTCCAAAGTACCACTGGAAGTTGCAACACACAAGAGTGCTTACAACAGTAGTAACTGTCATGTCGAGCCTCAGTATCAAGCTGTGCTGCAGCACGAACAACCAGTCTCCCTCCGTCCCTATTTTCGAGGGCCATGTATACATCAGGTGTACCCATGTTCCCTACCATGGCCATGTATGTCACAGCATTCACGGAGTCCACATTGCCCCTACCAACCAGTCTCCCTCCAAGTTGCCCCTACCAAAACCAACTCCCGCTCAACATCGGGCAATACACCCCGGTGTTACTGGCTGCATCCCAGCAGCACTTCAGTACAGTACAGTACAGTAATTGTGGGTGGGGAGTCCCCCCCAATATCGTCACTAGCCAGCAAGCCAAGGGCTCATGAGGGTACCCCGAAGGGCCTTCAACTTGTCGTGCCCCAGTCAAAAAGCCTAGTGTTGATGCAAGGGCTCCTTGTTGCAGCGCCGAGCTGCACCATGCAAGCATGCAAGGGGCATCCCTCTCTGCCCATCACAAAATTTCCCACACGCAACGCACAGCTTACCAACAGCACAGCGTCAGAGCAAGACAGCTGCAATAGCACCACACATGTATTGTTCAGCCATAGGCTTTTTGGCCTAAGAGCTTGGCAGATTGCCTGCCATGCACTGCACACACAAAGTTCACGCATTTTCACATCCGCACACAGACACACCAACACCACGAAAGCCACACAACCGTCCACTCAATCATAGCGCTTTTGTGCGTGTACCCCTGTGCGCTTATCCAGTAACTTGGGCAGAGCGCTTTTGTGCGCGCCCCCCTATGCGCTTATCCAGTACAGTACATTAATTTGGGGACAGACTCCCGACCTCGGCAATAGCCAGCGAGCCACTGGGCTCATGAGGGTGCCCAGAGGGCCTTCAGCTTGTCTTACCCCGTCTCTCAGTTCAGGTGTGGGGGATATTCAAATTCGGGTTCTGCAGGTGAAGCACCCGTCCAGGTCTGTGATGGTCAATGAACAGGCCCCGGTGCCAGTACAGGAGCCGGTGCAGGTGCGAGCCCACATCTTCTCCCTGGCCCAGCTAGTGAAGACACCATCGCAGTCCTCCGGTACCCAGTCGGGGTCGTCTGTGTACCAGACACGGGCGTACGCCCTGTCGTTCAAGCACAACACACAGCGGGAATCCATCAGCTCAGGCACTGCCGTTGGCAACGTGGCGAAACATGCAGCGGAGACTGCCAACACCAAACACCTGCAAGTTATATAGCAATCTCTGTGGCTTGAAAAACACACTAGAACAATGTCACACTCGCTGGCACTGCTGGCAAGTAATTACCCAATGGAACTTCCATGATGCAACCTGGTGATGTTGATGAATCATTGTCGAATCTGCACTCACATGGTACAAGGCTGGCCAGTGAGGGGGGTAGCAACACATGTGCCTTCGGTGCTGCATAGTCCTGTCAGGCACTGCGTGAGTCCTTCAGTGCTGCACACCCACACAATGACACATTTATAAATACATCAGTAAATTACACAATCATCTAAGTAAACAAAGTAACTCAATAACAAACACGGCAGCATCAACGCCAAGCAGTGAGCAAGGGGCACAAAGGCCCCTAACCCCCCTGCTCCCCCGCTCTGCACCTCCCCATGTTGCAGTGAATGTGCCACAGCCCATGTGTACTTTTTGCTCTCTCTCCCATGCTGCAAACTCCCATTGAATCTTGGATGGCGAACTGAGAGAATGGGCTGCGTGTTCTGCATACAGGGGACGGCTGGGCGCCATAGGGGGCACATACTCTAGACATGATGTAAACATTGTTTATCTACACCCTTCAGAGGCTGCTGTGCTGGTGGACCTGGGGAGGAGGGGGCATGGCAAGCCGTCTGAGACCTAGATCTGTGGCGCACAAACAGCATACAAAAAAGAGGCACCCACTTGCAAGGGATGCCCTCATCAAAAGGCCTTGTGGAGGGGCACGTTGCACTTTGGCCGGAGCAGTAGGTAGCAAACGTGCACTCAGTTGCCGGCCTGCCAACACAGTCAGTCAGAAGGAGCAGCAGCAGCAGCACCATCAGTAGCAGTGTGAGGCTCTCTAAGAGACACGTCAGTGGCAGTGCTAACGGGGTGAGGACAGGGCTGTAAAGCAGGTGTGGCGTATGTTGCAGTGGGCCCCAGGCATGATGCACAGCTGCTGATGAAGAATGGCACGCTGCTGCTGAGGCACTGCACTGCAGTCCATTTCACCTGCAAATGGTGGTGTCGGGGGCAAATTGCCCGGCCCCTGTACAACAGCCCACACCAGGGGTGCACACAAAGGGCTTGACAGCATGAGCAGGCGACAGCAAAACAAGCAGACAGCCGCACAGCAGAGACACAGGCAAGGTCACATCGTCACCAGCACAGGCTGTAGATCAACTAGGGTGCCTTGGGTGCGGCTGCGACATGCCTTGTCCTTTCTACTTTTTGCAAGTCATAACATGGCCTTGCAGGGCTGTATTCATAAAGCTGTCAAAAGCATGTGTGTGCTATGTGGTGGCACTCACGCATTTTCCGCCATCACTAGGGCACTGCGCTCCAGAGGGGCAGTCGTTGGGCTGTGTACAGCACTGATCAGGCGACAAGCACTGCTTGCCACATTCGCGGCTATTGGGAACTAATGACGAGCAGCCCTCGCCCGCCAGTGTGTCCCACACCCACTGCCCGGGCTGAAGGCCGCCAGGGACGGCTGCAGTGCCCCCAGACCGTGCGGTCAGGGTGAGGACGTCGTTGGTGCCGCTGCCCGGCACGTTGAAGTAGATCGTAGAGGTCGAGGTGCCACCGCTCAACCCAGCGTAGGCCGGAAAGCCGCCCAGGCCGTTGACGCCACCGGACGCGCCCCCTGTGGTCCACTGCAGCTGGTCGTAAAAGTAGCCAAGGGCGGTCTGGGTGCCGAACTTCGCGACCATCACTTGTAAGGTGTTGAGCTTGTCAGTCCTGCCAGAAAAATACCCCACCTGCAACAAAGAAGAGGGTGTAACAGATGAGGCGTCACGCTCTCGCGCTTGAAAGGCGGTCCTCGATGACAACCTACTAAAAAACGGCAGTCGCCTCAGCCGCTGCACTGGCAGTGCAAGCATGCAAGCGGTAAAAGCTTGAATATGAGGTTTGACGCCCTAGTTGCATGACTGCTGCAGTTGCAGCTACGCAGGCAACGGCATGACCCGGTCGGTGACAGTCATCGCTGCCGATGGTGCCAGCCAAGTACACCGGTGGTCTTCCGGGGGGGAAATGCCCACCTTGTTCCAGGTGACGATCAGAACGAAGTCTGGCAGCGTGGCTTTGCCCAGGAAGTCTCTAGCAGTGGTCAGATCTGCCGCATTATTTGACGCGCTGCTGATCCTCCAGATCACCTTGTTGCAGTCTTGATCATTGGCTGGGCAAGTGCCCCTTGTGTCCACATCGGCCCAGTAGGGACCGAACAGTGGCTGTTGAGCCTGCTGGAATCCGTTGGACGTGTATGAACCGACTGCAGCTGTCAAGGAGATGAGGCCGTTGTTGTTGATCCAAAAGAAGTTCTTGTCCTCTCCAAACAGGCGCAGGGGTGGAGGGAAGTTGATCCGCCTGTGCAACATGGGGAGGCGGCACAGGGGGCCAGGGCACACTCGGACACAACACAGCGTGGTAGCGCAGAATTGCCGACCACCCTGCAACTGTTTGGCTCAAGTGAAGCAAACAACAAACATGTGTAAATTACTGCGTAGTCTGGCCCAGACCGGGTGCAATGTGTGTCTTTACTCGTGAAGTAGCCTACTTGAGCAAATCAGGACTGACTAAAGGACTGCTTGAGTGCAGAGCTGACTTGGCCACTGTGTAGTGAGCATGTAGGCCAACTTACCCGGTATTACTGTCATCATTGTTCACAAACGTCCCACCGATGACTGTGCCGACAGGATTTGTGACATCGAACACCATCGCATTGCCAGCACGCGGTGTGGCATCCTCACGGCTTGCAGCCTGAAGGTCGCCACTTGCTGTTTCGGGGACAACGTTTCCATTCTGGTAGCACCAATTCACCAGGGGTTTGTTGTTGAGCCACAGGCTCGGCCTGTCAGGCCCTGAGCACATGTCAGGGGTCCATGCAGCCCGCTCTGCCCCTTCCTGATTGGCCTGCATGCAACGCATAAAACAGCAGGCTGAGAGAGGGGTCAAACTGCTTCAGACTCATGGCCCAAGGCAGTAGAGGTCAGAGTACAACTGGAGCCCAACCAAATCGAATTGCAGCGACATGTGCTGCCGACGAGGTGCGCACCAATGTAAATGCATGTTTGTTGACCAGCTTGCCTGCTTGCCACAACCTCACCTGCTCCACTTCCTGACCCACCTCCTGACCCTGTGGATGTGTGGTGACTCACATGCTGCGGCAGCATTGCAGTGGTACCAGTGCAGAGCACACAACAGGCAGCGTTGTTTGATGTTGTCTGCATGTTTGAATTTTTAAACAGGTCTGCACCTTCGACCTTGCAATGAAAACAAGCAAGGCAGCAGCAGCATGCCCTGCTGACCTCTTGTCAGATGCAGTGTGCCAATCTTGCAGCTCAATTGCCTGCTGTTGAAACGGCCAGCTGGCAGAGTACTGTGCACTGCAATGAACAAATGAGGTGGAACATGAGGTGGATGCATGCTGAATGCAACAACGTGCAGCTGCATGTTCTGAGATATCATGTTATGTGCGGATGCTTCTGCTGATTGCGTCCTCCATGCTGTTGGTTGGCAACCATCATCAAACCGCTGCAGCGCTGGCCTGCCCACCGGTTTGGCATCCTGTGAAACACCGCAAACTATTCGTTAAACACGACAACAGACCAGCAGCATTGCATTGCACACAGTTACAGCAGTGCTGTAAGCTGTTGGATGAAAACAGCTATGCCAACATGTCCTGGCCCTGCTGCTGTTCATCTCAGGATGAGTTCAGGATGATTTAGCGAGCGAAAAGCGGTTACCTCTGCCACGCAGACAGCGATGAAGATCACCAGGCTCACCATTGCCAGCCTGAGCTGCATATGCAGCTGCTTGGTGTCATGCATGGTGGTCAAACATTACAATCACAAGACAATGTAGACAGCTCTGATGGCAGTGGCAAATGTTGTGTGACAACTATGGAAGGGGAGTAAAATGGTGCCGCAGAACGTTGCAGAGCGTTAACGCGCGCGTTGTGTCACGGCGACGTTTGACTGTGTGCTGGCAGCATGATGGCTACTTGCTGCACGTCGAACAATGACACCTACCAATTTTGAAGAGTTAGCCGAGCTTAAAGTATCAGCAGAGCTCTCTGAAGTAATGTCATGAAGCACAAGTGGAAATTGCGATGGGGGCACGATGGCCATTTCTCATGAGAGGTCTTGATTGGAAATGTGTCAGAACAAACTTGTGCGTAAGAATGGTTAATCAGGGCCCTTACGCAAGTTCTAACTGGTTCTCGCCTTATTGAATCATTTACTTGACAGTCACTGCTCGTTGAAGCCTCTTTACAATGGAATCACCGTTTATAGAAAACAATGCGTCCTGCGATACGCCCGAAAGCTGCATGATGCATGCCCGTGACAGTGCCCCTGTGTAACCCCCCACATGTAGTGATTCCACTCGCCCAGCGTTGACCCAGCGTTGACCCCGGTCAACGGCATTGAACCCCATTGTAGGCTCGTTGGCCGCCCAGAGGCACCTGGCAGAACTCATGGCCACGGAACCCTTCCCAACTGCTAGGTATAACAGCTATGGTGTATAGAACATACTTTGGCCTGCCCGCAGCTCATTGAACGCAGTTAATGTGTCCTTATCGTTACACAGCTTGCTGGGGAGGCCGTTGGCCTTCGGTGAGGTAGACTCCCAAACAATCCGCTACAATCCGGCCTGAGGATTTGTGAACTGCTTCCTTACATACTCCAGAACCTCGTGTCCAATCCTCAGCTCGTCGCGTTTTGTCGAAATTGCGTTTGAAAGCCCCAAAGCTTGCCCAGCATTGATCAGTCCCCCACTGTGCAACATGTGCTCCAGCCCTATGCCATCCCTGGGTGCTTCTGATGCCGCTGCCAAAGCACCATTAATGCAACGTTTTGCAACTCCGGTCCACAGCAGCGCTTACTATCGGCAAGAGCAACAGCCTCAGCTGCTGATCAGTCAGGGTTGTACAGCACCAGCAGCAGCCAGAAGCCCTTGCTGTTGCAGCAGCAGAGGCCAAGCAAGCTCGACTCAACAAAAAGGGGGGCTGGCAATGTCTTAGGGTGTGGGCATTGCAAACACTAACAAGCAGTTAGCGAGTCGCTCGCCTGGCGCCGCCCAGCAGCTGGTGTGCTGCTTGGCATGACACTGCAGACTTGATTGACATAGGTGCACTCTGTCAAGGGTTCTCAGTGGGTGCTGATGTTGCTCTGTGGTGCACATGCATGCAGTGTTGGCCGACTATGGGCTGCTGGTTGACACTGTACTGAACACAACAGCGAGTCTGCAGGATTCCAAGTCAGTAGGGGGTGCCCCCCTGGACAGGTACTAGATGCTGTGCAGCTATGCTTGCCCTGCAGCACTCAGCTCATAGAACATTCCGAGCTCTCTCCAAAGCTGTTTTTGCTGGGCTCATCGGTGGTGTTGCAGATGTTTAAGGGCGTGTGTAACCCGGTCAAACTTGGTCAACGCTGGACCCGCGTAAACATGCCCAACTTTGACCGCTTGCCAGTGACCAGCCGGGCAATATTTTGAGCTGAGAATTTGACAGGGCACTCTTGGTTTGTAATAGATCATAATTGGCCACAAGGACGACACTTCTGCAAACATAACTCCTAGTGAGTAGAATCACTACACATGATACCACATGATACACATCACCCATTCGTTTCCCCTACTGCTGGAGAACAGGGTTGATAAAGCATGCAACCAGCCACAACAGTCTATGGGCAGAAGCAGTTAGAAGCTAGCAGCAGTAAGCATGCAGCCATCTGGAAGTGTCAGTGGGTCGTAGGGGGTCCCACGGTTGAGGGTGAGGAGAGAGTGCTGTGCGGTAAATTGCTGGGGTCAAGCAGTGGATTGATTTGTCATCCACGCACTGGCACTCCAAAGCAGGGTGCAGGGAGCTACAGGCAGGCGTTCCAAGAGCAGAGTGCTGGCGGGGGCAGTCTGCAGTATGTAGTGGGGGGTAGAGTGCACGCAGTGAGGTCCGCATGAGGCTGGTGGTGCAGGAACAGCAGTGCTGGGGGTGGGTAACTTTGGGGTAATGGATTGGGGCGGACTGCACAGTCAAATACAGCATGGGGTCGAGTGTTCTGCAGCGTGGCACAACTGTCGTGCTCTTACCCTAGCCAACAGGTTTTCACTGGAAAACACATACACAGCTTACGCAGCTGCGCTTGTAGGTGATTGTGCTCACCTTATGCAGCAAAGGGAAGCCGAAAACCCTCTGACTGTTTCCGGGGCCAGGCGAAGGAAAAAGACTAGCAGGCAGAAGCAGTCGCCTCTGACAGCTGTTAGAAGCGCGACGCAGTCCTGCGTCGTCCAGTGAAGACTGTACAGCTTGATCGTGGCAGCAGCGGCAGCGGCAGCAGCGCAAGCTCAAGGGCATGTTCTGCCAGTGGTGGCGGCGGCAGCACTGCTTCTGCTTGCTCCCACAGGGGCATGGAGGGCTGTGCAATGCTGGGATTGTGACAGGTATTCTTGCTGTCTGCCAGGTGAGGACACGCACGTACTGCTATGCACACAGTGCTGTGTGTGTGAGCAGCATGCATCTGCTGGTGATGTGTCA
The DNA here is from genome assembly GCA_007449985.2 of Desmodesmus armatus. NCBI lineage: Eukaryota > Viridiplantae > Chlorophyta > Chlorophyceae > Sphaeropleales > Scenedesmaceae > Desmodesmus > Desmodesmus armatus. The sequence continues at coordinate 102,636 of VIIQ02000761.1, forward strand.
AAGCAAATTTGTCAACACTCTTGGCATACAAGCTTGGAATGTAGGAGCTTGGCAGAAGGGCTTGACGCCACACCGTCCCAACTCATATACTATCAATCCTGAGCTATCTTTGAACTAGTTCTTGTCTTTCGAGGCACTCATCGTCAGAACAGACTCTTGGCCTTGCCGACATGCCTCGGACGTCCGCACGTCGACAAAGACAGCGAGTCGCTGGCTCTCAATCAGCAAGGGAAAAACACAAAACGTGTTGTTTCGTTTTCCATCGACCGGCGTGAATAAAGCAAGTGCAGCTGCAGGAGACTGAGCTGAAAGAAACCGAGGTGAGGCCATCAGCCAAGCGGCCACTCAGAAACAGAAAGTTGGTAATTTGAATTGATCATAGCTTTATAATGCTAAATGGCGTACGACAGTGAGAGGCAGTTGGTTGGGCTCAAAATCTGTCAGTGCTGATTGTGCTGATCTGCTCAGGCTGTTGCGTTGTAGGAAAACAATTGGTGGGGAGACTGACTGCACAGGTCAGAGAGCGGATTGGTTTTGTAATGACTTCCTGCATCTATGGGGCCACCACCCAAATGAAGTGCCTCACTCTGGAAAACTTGCCACGTTGCTCTTGTATTGCCTGCAACAGTGACATTTGGCACTCACCCCACTGGGGAGCGCAAGGCGCCCAGCGTGCTGACACCTCCACTGCTGCAGGTTTCTCAAATCGTAACATGGCACATCCCGACCGCGGCCTGCTGACTGTCTTCTTGGCATTTGCGGCGGCGGTGCTGCTGCTGCCGGCCAGCGCTGCTGCAGCTGCCAAGCCGCTGGCAAAGACGCCCTACTTTGTCAACAGCCTGCAGTGCCCTGAGGCAGTGGTCGAAGTGCCGCCAGGAACTGCTGCAAACCCTACCGATCTGTCAGCCCTCCCAGACTTCCTTGCTCCCAACACCACATACCTCCTGCCGGCAGGGCGTTACGTCATCTCCAAGCAGGTCATCAAGACAACGGTCGCCGACGAGATGGACATGACGGTGTTGGTCCAAGGCCCTGAAACCTACTGCATAATTGGCCAAGGCGACTCCCGTTCCGACGTCGTGGTGCAGTCGACCGTCAATGCCACAGAGACAGCAGCAAGGCAGCGACGAAGGACCTTCAGGCTTGACGAGGCTCCTGGTGTTTCACTGGGTATCAAGGGCCTCATTTTCGATGGCGCCAGCTCAATTGGAGGCTTTGCTGTTGTGGACACGGAGCTGCAGCTGGAAGATGTGACGGCCCAGAACTTCAACACAGAGAGCTCTCTACTGCTAAACCCCAACGACCGTGACGGTGCTGTGGTCTACGTTTTTTCGGGAGTTTTCAACGCTGTGGATGTCAGCTTTGTCAACAACACAGCACGGCAGGGTGGCATGCTGTTCTGTGGCGGTTCTAACAGCAGGCTTGCCAACATCAACTTCACACAAGTGAGTGTCGCATCTGCATAGGTGCATCAGTAAGGCTTACCGTATATACCGGGTATCACACCAGCGTCGCCTCATGTGATTTTGCATTCAGCTGTTTGTTGCTGCACAGTCAGCATGCCTTGAGCCCAGCGGCGTTGACCGGTATCATATCACTTGAGATGGCAAACAAGCCTAGTGCCATCAACAGGCTGATAGCTAGAGTGGGGCCTGCACACGTCGTAGGCATGAAGTGCCCTGTTGCCTTGCTGCGTACATGCGTGTATCATGCAAGATGATCTCCAGCCTGGACAGATGAGTGACTCATCAGCAACACTGCTGCGTTTGCTGTCGCTACTGCTGCCATTGCTGCCATTGCTGCTGCTGCCGCACTCACCCCAGGCCGAGTTCTCCAATAATCAGGCCACAGCACGCGGCGGTGTGTTAGCTGCTGTACGGCGCTGCACAATAGACCTCAATGGACCAACCACATTCAGCGGCAACAGCGCCCAAGTCAGTGGGGTGGTGCTGGCAGTGAGCGAGTCCCTAGCAGCTGCCGCTGTCAACATCAACGGCCCTCTCTGCGCCCAGGGGAACCGCGCCACAGGCCCTGCAGGCCGCGGCGGCCTCGCATCTATCCAAGGTGATGGAAAGATCTGTTGTGTAACTGTGAACTGTAGCTGTACAACTGCGAGGCAAAAAAAATTAAAGTCTAGTGGAACGGGTCGTTCAATTATACTTAGCCCCACTGGTGGCACCGCTCCTCGAGCGGGAAACCAGAACAACCCTCAACCCCAAAAGGCCCAGGACTGCCCCGGCTGGAACCATCTGTAGAGCTGTTTCCCTTGTTGCCTGCTACAGGGGTTGTCAATGTCAGCGTCTCAGACGCCTCAGCTGTCAACATTGCCAACAACCCCGGCAGTGACTTACACGTGCTGAGGCTTGCATTCAACGCGTCAGGCGTTGAAACAGTTGGAGTCCCTGTCATCAACTGCCCGGGAAGTGAAGATGCAGCCCCCACTGTGCTTGCTGATGGAGTGTACAACATCACTGGCAGCTTGTGTGGGTGTGTTGCCAAGTTTGCTGAGGACCCCACAAGCACAACCTGCAGTACATGTGCACAGGTCTTCAATGAGGCCACGTGCGCTTGTGGGGTAAGTGAAAGCTTGTGAGGCTCAACAATCTGATCTATCAGGCCTTGCCGATAGGCACGAGGCGGCAACATGTGTGCACGCCCGTAACCACTTTCATGCCGCTCCTTACAAAGGCACATCTGTCAACACGCATGCCGCTGCCAGCGACTGCATCGCCACGTTTGCACTGCATGCCTTTGGCCACTGGTGACTACATGGAAGGGGGCTGTGTAGTGGCAAGCCCCACATGAAAAGAATTGGTGGGAGCTTGCTGTGGACGACTAAACTCTCAACATGTGAGATCAACCAAGCCTGCTGTACACCACATGTGGTGTACTGTTGCTGCATTGCAGTGCACAGAGGGCTCCTGCTGTGATGTGGACACAGGCAGTTTCCTCGCTGACGGCGCCAAGTGCTTTGAGTGAGTTGAACTGTGGCAGCACGGCAGTATACGACTTCACAAACTAACGTGCGATGCATATGGCAATGCATGCTTCAAGCATTACTTGTGCTGATGACAGGGGGCGTACAATCACCAACGGCAGTGACCCTCGTCCTCAAACAGAAGTGCGTGCGTGCGTGCGTGCGTGCGTGCGTGCGTGCGTGCGTGCGTGCGTGCGTGCGTGCGTGCGTGCGTGCGTGCGTGCGTGCGTGCGTGCGTGCGTGCGTGCGTGCGTGCGTGCGTGCGTGCGTGCGTGCGTGTGTGTGTGTGTGTGTGTGTGTTCAGCATTGTCACTAGTGGGCAAGGCCAGCACATAGTCACTCTGCATGCACACTGTTGCTTGGCATTGAGCCCCAGGACTCGACTCACTGCCTTTGATCATATGCATTGGCATGCACAAGCTGCTGTCAGCCTCAGCGCTTCAATCAATGATAGCTTCAGTGCTAGACACTATAGCTTGGCTATGCATATAGTTGTGGGCCACAATGTGTGCTTACTGCGACTGTTTTGACATTGGTAAAGTGTAGGCGTTCGTCTTCACATTGCACACCCACCTCAGCCCTGGCGCACACCAGTCGTGGACCAACACTGCGTGTCCTGGCGTCACTGCATTTGTGTCTGCCTCTGCAGTTCTCCACCTGACAGCGTTAGTGCAAGTGATCGATCACGCGGAAGTCCTGGGAGATGTGTGGCAGTTCCTGCGAAGCCCGTGCTGGCCAAGCAGGCAGGACGCAAGCAATGCAGGGGAGAGTGCCAGGCCGGCGTGTGTGTGCTGGAGTGATGTATCGCCCTTTTCAACCTGGGATTCCTCATTCAGAGGCAGAGTGTCATTGACAGTGCTGCCTTAGCTGCAGCATGAACGGTGCAGGGCATGCAGGCCCCATATGGTGTAATATTGTGACCCATGGTTTGGCAGCCCCTCATCTCGACCGAACGCCCCACCAAAGTCACCTCATCTCTTGTTTTATTCCCTCTTGCTCTTACTTTAACTGAAACTATGTAATGGAGTCCGCGCGGGGTGTCGCGCGGGGTTCGCAGTCGGCTGAGTGATCGTGACCACTATGCGCCTCTATGCGCCCTTGTTCATCGGATACAAATGCAGCGTGGGATCACTCTTGAGATCGTGCCAGATTTGTGGCTGCTTTAAACATGACTAAAAGGTGTCGGAGAAGCTCAGTGGAAGCCCGGCCAGCCCAAAGGTCCGTCGCACATGCATGCGTCGGAAACCGGCACAAAAATGCTCTTACATAGCCGCATACCTTGATCGCATCACGATCATTTCCATACAAGCTGCGTGTAAGCATGTGTTGGGCGCCTGACGTCGGTGCATGCCGCCACTAGCTTTGTTCTGCTCTGTCGAAGGCTTGTGATCTACGCCGTGGCTTGTGATCTACGATCTTTTGAATCAGACAAGCAATTTGAACCCCAAAAAGGAAGCGTGCAGGGGCTCAGCAGCACCGATTTCACCAAAATGATTGGTGTTGCAGGAGCAGCAGCAGCTCGCAGGGATGCAGCAGCAGACCATGCAGGCGCCATGATAGGTATTGCAGGTGCCTCCCATCCTGTTGGGTCAACAGCAGTTTGCAAGGATGACACAGCACCCCAGGGCAGCAGGTCAGATGCAATGATAGGCATAGCAGGCCTAGGCGCACCTGGGGCGTTTGGGTCAATAGCAGTGTCCAAGGACCCAGTCAATCCCTACATGGCTTGCGTGCGCGATGACAAACCACAGCACGGCTGTGCACGGATGCCCAGGAAAAGGCTGCTGCTGGTGATTTTGGCCACCATTATTATCCTGGCTGGGGTTGCGCTGGGGGCAGGACTCCACTTTGGGCTGCGCAAGGGTGAGATCCTCGGCAATGGTTGCACACTCCGAGTGTGGCATGGGGCCGACTCTGGACTCGCTAGGTATCTCTAAGGTCTTACTTGGAAGAACAGGGGGTCCTGCGTCACGGTGCATGCATGCGTGGTGGCATGTATGGTTGCATGCAAGCAAGGCCATCTGCCACTAGGCATTCTTGACAGGCGCTAAATGCATCTTTCGGTGCATGTTGTGCATCAGGCCTGCAAATGCAGCATCAAGAGCCGCTAGGCTGCTTGCAGATCAGCAGCAACAGCGTTGGTGCTGTCATGTCATGCAGGACAGGTAAGTTCCCTGCTGATCAGCAGTTGAGGCTTTCACTAGTGTCCTCGGTGCCATGGACGGTCAATCATGGTGGTGTGTCCCTGATTGCAGGAAGCAGCGGCTCCGCCGAGAACACACAGGCACCTGCAAGTGGCCTGAGTTCCCCAAGCCCAACCCGTGCTGAGGCTGCCAATGGCACCACCCTGCCTGACCCTGACACGGATGCACCATTACCACCAAGCCCCAGTCCCAGTCCCAGCCCAAGCCCGCGCCCCAATTCAAGCCCCAGCTCCACCCCTAGCCCCAGCCCCAGCCCCAGCCCAAGCCGTAGCCCCCGCCAAACTCCCCCATCCACAGCGAGCCCCAGCCCCACTGGGGGCCCCAGCCCCAGTCCCAGCCCTAGCCCGCGCCCCAGTCCTAGCTCAAGCCCCAGTGGCACCACTGGCGGCCCCAGCCCAAGCCCTAGCCCCAGCCCTAGTCCCAGCCCAAGCCCCAGCCCAAGCCCAAGCCCCAGCCCAAGCCCCAGCCCAAGCCCCCGCCCAAGCCCCCGCCCCACTACCTTGTCCACAGCGAGCCCAAGCCCCAGCCCCAGCCCAAGCCCCAGCCCAAGCCCCTCCCCTACCCCAAGCTCCTCAGGGGCCCCCAGTGCGTGTCCTGTTGGCAGCCCCAATCCTGGCAACACCTCAACGCTGCCACTGGAGGCTCCAGTCTTGGAGGAAGGGACCAGAGCCTCTGCATATCACGGTACGCATGCCATGAGAGCGTGCCACGCCTGAGGCAGAGTTTGCTTGAAAGTTTCACTCATGACGTTTTTGGTCCACATTTTTACTTTCAGCAAATCCAATAAATTTTTATAGCCAATAATACAAGGGGAGGTGGCACGACTTCCAGAATGTGACAGTGTTGGGTCATTGATAGGCTATCAGCCTGATAATTAGTAATGCACCAAGCACGATTGCATTAGTAATGCACCAAGCACAATTGCATTGTGTGGCCCTTGCCCTTGTCTGTCATTTGTGCACGCAGTGTGCCTGGGCAATCCGCCCCCGCCAGCCAGAAACTTCCCGGCGGCTTTCAGCTGTGGCTCCACAACTCCTCTAGGTGGCAACTGCACCGCTCAGTGCGACCGCGGCTTCAATGGGACTCTGATCGCAACATGTAGCACTGATGGTCAGTGGCAATTTCAGGGAACATGCCAGCAGATTGGTGAGTCATCTCCCTTATGGACAAACAGACCGTCAGTGGCACTGTTCACAACCGCCATGGTTGGTTCTACGGTGTTACGCAGGTCGCCCCCAGGCCGCAGTTCAAATCCACCCACTGGGTCACAGTCCAGGATGACGCAACCACACAATGCATTGCTCAAACCAGATCAGCTCTGGCCTCTAAAGAGTCTGTGCCAGTTACAGCATGAGACGCTTCACGTTGTCTGCTTGCGTGCTGAGGTCACATTTGAATGATTTTGAATTGGTTCAAATCTCACCATTGTCTGCTGTCATCTTGGTGCAGTGTGCTCCGGTGAACCAGCTCTGCCGGCTGGCACTGACGCCTTCAATTGTGGCCCCACAACTCCAGCTGACGGCAGGTGCAACGCCACTTGCAGCACTGGTTATGCGGGGACACCGACTGCAACTTGTGGTATTCAAGGGCAGTGGCTGGCAGTGCAGGACCCTTGCCAGCCAATCTGTGAGTGACTCTTGGGGTGTTTGGACCGTCCATTGCACACGCTGCACACGTAATTCTGGAACATGCATGACATTTACGGCATAATTATGCCGTATAAGGCGTATACATGTGTGGCTTAGAAGCCACACATGTATACGTCTTACACGTTCGGCCTGGTCAATATAAGGGCGGCCTGGTCCATGATGTGCATGGTATCTTCAACCCTCCTCACTGTCTGCTCGCTTGTGGTCTTGTGTGTGCAGTCTGCTCCGGCAATCCAACACTGCCAGGAGGCGATGGCATCTTCAGTTGCGACTCTACAACTGCCGGCAACAATAGCACGGCTACGTGCAACGTTGGGTTCATTGGGACACCAACCGCGCAGTGTGGTGATAATGGGCTTTGGCAAGTCGTGGAGGGCGTGTGCAGGCTTGCAAGAGGTGGGTGTCTGAACGCTGTAGAGAGTCTGAATGCACATACAGTGTTTACCTTGCCTTACCATGCACAAGATCAACCCAAGAAGTCTGTAGTTTGTTGTCACTTGAATGCATGGGTGCGCCTGCCTGGCAGGCAACCCCACACTCTCGCAGGGGCAATCATGGTGTACGTCACTTTTTGACATGCCTTGCATGAAAACAAAAATGCCACTGGAATCGACGGCTGGCTTGCGGGTGATCTCGATCGCCCCCACACCCGACCTGAGAAACTGGGGTACGACAAGTTGAAGGCCCTTCGGGGCACCCTCATGAGCCCTTGGCTCGCTGGCTAGTGCTGAGGTTGGGACCCTGTCCCCAAAATACTGTACTGTACTGTACTGAAAGACGCACAGCAGAAGCCTTGTTGGTACATGAGTCCTCTTGAAGCATTCTTCAAAGCCATGTTCAAGCAGCCACCTGCAGGTACTACCTGCATAGTATGCAGTTGCAGTTGCAGTTGCATGTACTGTGCATGCACATACGACAAAACGGGTCTTCTCGTCAGTGGGTTCGAAACACATGTGCCATGGCGCACTTACTGGCCTTTGTCTGCTTGATACCGTGACGCCATGCTGTGTCCTAGTGTGCGATGGCAATCCAGTCCCTCCAGAAGACGCGCCCCTAGGCCCTCACGATTGCGACCACTCATTATCTGGCGCTGACAATTGCAGCAGTGTTTGCGAAGTCGGGGACCCTGGGGCGCCGCTTGAGCGGTGTACCGTGTGGGGAAGGAAGGGCAGCTGCAACCAAATCGGTAAGCACGGCCATAATCAGAAGGGACCAGAGACCTCAAAGCGCACAGCAACTTGCATCCGATGTGACAATGTGACTTTCATGACACATCGTATGTGCTAGCAACATAGTGCCATGCAACAAACTTGCTGTGATGTCGTCGATGTATAATGCATGGAGTGTGTGCATGAAGCCGGCTGGGGCGCCCCTGGCATGCCATGCCCCGAGTCAGGGCCTCTCTGATGATGCCTTCGGGCTTGTCATCCTGTCCGTGCACTGCAGTGTGTGCAAAAGGCGCTGCCCACTTCAACAACTGCAGCTCAACACCCGCTGGCCGGGACTGTACCGCTTTCTGCCCAACGGGCTTCGACGGGATACAGACGACAATGTGTGGCCAAAATGGCATGTGGCAAGCAGTACAAGGCACATGCAAGCAAATCGGTGAGTACTCAGTATGACAATCCCCTTTGCTTCCGTGAGGTGAAACTAATTGCAGAGGCTGGTTGATATTTGCATACATATGATCATCATGATCAAATGTGCTGTCCTGCCGCCAGTGGTATGCTGCGTACTGTAGGCGTGGTGAGTGCCGCCGGCATCAGGCCGCCTGATGTGTAATGATTGCACATCCCAACATTCCAAGTAGGGGCGCTGCGGTTACTTATGCCTGTTTCAATTGATGGGAGGATTCTGCTCCTGTTTACGCGTGGTAGTACTTGTTGAGCTTTGCTGCCCTGCAGCATCGGATTGGGATGGTGAGCCTCATTTCAATTTTGCACCCTTTGTGCCAACCTGTGTGTGCATGTAGTGTGCCCTGGCCAACCATCACTGCAAGGAGGCGGGATTTGGAACTGTACTTCAAACACGTACAATCACGGTGCCACCAGTGGCACATGCACTGCCCTCTGCAATTCCGGCTATGTTGGGCCACCAATCAAAAAATGTGATATGAACGGCCGATGGCAAGCGATGCAGGGCACCTGCCAACAGACCAGTGAGTGTCCCTGAGGCACCCAGGGTTTGGTGCTGATCATTGTGCCGCCCAACACAGCATGAAAACCTATGTCACAACTTGTCCAGCAACTGCACCAGCAGCAGTTCAACTTGAAGGATGGGAATATGTTCACAATGCCTGTGTTTCACTGAGCTTCAGTGGTCAGCAGCAAGTACACAACCTGTTGTTGTGATGCATCATGCCTCCTGAGCATTCCAGCAAGCAGGTCGATCCCAGTAAGCTTGAGAAACGCGTGCAGCAAGAGAATACTTGCATTTGCAGTGGGACCTCTTTGGCTCACTGTGTCTCAATCATCGACGTTCACTTATTTTGTTTATGTTGCCTGTTGTGCGTATGCAGGCACTGCGGCCACCCTGCCTGCTGTCGGCATGACCTGGCAATGCTTCCAAGGACAAGATACAAATGGGTGAGCAGCAGCTCAACTGGGCGCCAACTGGGACGGCCGCCAAAACATGCCGTGTCGACAGAACCTTGTCCCCGATTTCTACTACTGCAGTGGTTGCCACTAGTTACTTGTTATAAGACCGTGAAAGCATGCTGCTGCTGCTGCTGTTGGTTTATGCCGTCAACCCTGCCTTCTGCTTTTGGCCATCATTAACCTCCTGCGACACTTTGTACTGCCTCCACAGAGTGTTGAAGGTCCGTCCCGAAGGTGCTGACAAGACCAGCTCTACCACCCTTCAGGGCTGCCGATCTCTGTGCTCTGGAACAGAGCTGGACTGCACTTTTGTTGTTTGGAGGGAGGAAACACAGCAGTGTTGGCTGAAGCACAGCTGGTGAGCCTTCTTGCATCAAGCAAGTCCACAAAGTGACGTCATCACGCCATCGCATGCCATGCTGCCAACACCAGCAGTCAACAGGCCTATCAAGACCATGTAGTCCAAGCCGCCCTTTCCTGCCCTCCATTTACCGCACATTTGAATGTTACAGGGGCTTGGTGACCCACACAAAAAGGTCACATGACGGTCACCTGCACAGCATTGCCAAGCAGCAATGGCAGAAACGACTTGCGTGTGCAAGCAGTTGGCTTTCAGACAGTAATCCGCATACATGCACATGTGCATACACCCCCCCCCCCTTGCGCGACACAAATCCGCACCCCGACCTCCTCCACGCCACACGCACATGCTCACATTGTGTGCGCCACTCATTCACTTTGCAGGGGCAAAGGGCCACCTCGGACCGGAGGTACCAACAGGTACGACAAGAAGTTGGTCACATGCAAGCTGTACACTTGATCACTCAGACTCGGAGAGGACATTGTCGACGCCACAGTGTTGGACAATTGGCCAGGCTCCCTGGAGTGGCCCTGGAGTGCAAAGCTTGTTTCCGTGCTACAGTGGAAGAGATACACCATGATTTGGATGGTACACCTTTCTAGGTGCCTGCTCAGCAGGTATAATAGAAGTTCCATTATACAACATGGCAGGCCGCCTGAGGACCCTCTGCGTTAGCTGAGTGTGTTGTCAATGCAATTGTGACACACCTGTCGCCTCACAAACCCCCTGCAAGTGTTGATATGGTTGTTTTGTAGCTGATGAGCTTGTTGAGAGTTGCTGTTGGACCGCAGCCTTTTGTGGGCTGCAGCGCAGCTGTGTGGGTGAGCATGCTGCAGATTGTAGAGGCTGCAGTGTGCTTGAGTATGACTTACATCCACTGATAGACCATCCTCAAGCTTTTAGGCGTATGCGGTTGTAGCATATGATGCGCAATTAGGGAAGAGCCCGCAGCCTACGTTGTTGCACATACCAAGCACCATGCGCGTCGAACATGGCTGCATGCTGTGTATGCAGGTGGCCATGCCTGTTTCTAGCTATGCTTGGACATGCCTTTTGTTGTCGGTGGCAGGGGAGAGTTTGTATTCAGGACAAGTGGACACTCCAGCTGACCCTGCATGTCCTCGGGCCAGCTGGCTGCAGCCTGTGATTCTATGTGTTGCGCTCCCTTTGCTGAGCACGGGGCGCTGTTGAGGCGTGACGCCTGTGGAGTCCACGCAACCACATGGGATATCCTTCCACTTCTGATGTTGACGTGTCACTCAATACACTACAGTACAGTACAGCGCAGGACAAAACAAAACAGTACAGTACAGACCACGCCCGACATCAGGCACCTACGGGCCCATGAGGGATGTACAGCACCTGCTGCAACACAACCCATCGCACTACCAGGCAGCTCCGCAACAGGACATGACCGTTGACATCCTGCACACCATGACCCTAGATAAACAAGTGCCTAAGAACTGCACAACCACCACTTGCCAGGTGCGATGCTTCCTGCAAGCATCACAACTGACATGGCAGCTTGCACAGTTCTACTGACACCAGCTGCAGCTTGACCCAAGCAACACCACCGCACACCGCATCCACACAGCAACACCACTGTGCAACCTGCAAACTCCAAACGATATCAACACTCAAACCAGCAGCGGCAGCTTGCTGCAGCTCATGACAGGAGCTGCTGATGCAAGCTCCATAGCTGTGAAGAGGTGCTTCTCACCATCAGAAGTGTGTCCCTGTGCCCTGCGCGCCAGCCCCAAGTGGTACCAGCCCACATGGTTGTCAGGCTCGTAGCGCAGAGCAGCAGTAAGCAGCCCGTCTGCAATTGACAGGTCGTGTGCGTCACCCTGCCGCCGTAACAAGGCACCTGCACAACACACAGCCACAGACACAGACACCCGTCTTGGACTTCATCAACATACAACATGAGTACATGCATGATGGTGCCACCACAGCCACAAGAGTTGCACAAGTCAGGCCACAGGCACCCACACAGAAAGCACATCGCAGTTGCAGGACAGCGTGCAGGTTCATGCCAGCACATGCAGAGTTCAAGAGGGCCCGCCATGCCTGGGATGCACTGCATCCCTATGTACAGGTTGAAACAACACTGACACTAGAATCTCAAAACATGTTTTCAGTCTGCACAATATTGCCTGTTAGCATATGATAACCACTGGTGGATGTCGCGCAAGGCTACCTTGCACCACGTGCAGCACTGCTGTTGTAAACTGACTCATGCAGGAAAGGCATGACATGCATGGACAGAAAGAGTACAGCATGTGGTCATACAGCATGTGAATTTCTGAGTGGTGATGTGAGCGGTCAGCAAAGCTGCACTTACCCAGGCTCAACAGCGCAGGTGCGTATGCTGCATCAAGCGCCAGTGCTGCCTTGTAAGCAGCCTTTGCTGCCACATCATTCCTGCAGGAAGCTGCCACAGCGCCCAGCGCATGGTAGCTGGCAGCGCTGTTGGGATCCAACTGCCGCATGTGCTGCACACACTTCTCCGCATCCGCAGGCTGTTGCTGGCTGGCATATGCCAGCGCAAGCTCCCGCCACACCTGCAGCATCAGCACACAGGAGGTGGAGTGCTGCAACTGCTACCTCAGCATCATCGTTACATGTGTTTTCAGCCAGGTTCATTGCGCATGCAGCAGCAAACTGGCCTTGGTGCAGGACAAGCTCTGCTGCATCTCTGCCACAAACCTGGCTGACGCGCATGGTAGGGTTTGTGAATGCTGTGCGTGTGTGTTATGCAGATGCCTTGCATGCAAGACCGTTGCTCCTGCCGGGACACCTCACCTGCGCCTCTTGCTGCTGCAAGAGCTCTGCTGCCACCCCGCCAACCAAGCTTGGTCTCGCATCCAGTGCCCGCCTCGCATTCGCCAACCGGCGCACAGCAGTCCCCAGCACAGCCACTGCCCTGTTGGCATCCGACAGAGCGAGCAGCAGCTGGGCTTGCACACGCAGCAGCAAGACGTCGTTGAAGTGCGGCAGAGGCAGCATGCTGCTGCTGGCTGTGCTGGTGCTGTTGCTTGTGCTGGGCGCTGCCAAAGCTTGGTCGCAGCGGTCGCTGGGCTGCAGCTTGGACAGGCCTGCTTCAATGACTGTGAGGGCATCCTGCAGCTGCTGCCTGCAGCAGTCACAAGGACACGGATTGTGTCGCTGTTAGATCAAGAGTAACAATAGGAGCTGCCTGCTTTCTATCCCCAGATGGGTGCTTGCCTGATGCCAGACCTGCACTCCAGCAACAGCACAACCATGAGCAAGCCTCTGTGCAAGCTGCACTCGCCACATGAAGCACCTGTTGCACAAAACAACAGTCCCACCAAAATAACGAAAACAACATTGTGCAGGTAGCTCAGGCCAACTGCTCATGACGCTGCACTCTATGCACCAGCCATATGGTCCACCTAGATGTCTTCCTTGGGATGCAGCTGCAAGAAACGCTGTGTACAAACCTTGCTGACAGCAGCAACGCGATGAGAGCAATGGTTGGTGGCACCATACTGCTCTGCTGCTCCCCGGACGACTCTGCTGCCTGCAAAGCCTGCTGTGCGTGCTGCACCGCCTGCAGGACACACGCCACACACAGCAGACTCTTATGCCGGTGCAAGTAATATAGGGAAAGCACCACCGTTTTGACGCTAGCTGGACCAGCCATGCAGTTCAGCTGCCAGCATGGGCGTTTGAGGGACTGGGCGGCAGAGAAAGCAAGGCTGGATGAGCCTGGGATTTGAAAAGCTGAGCGGCACTGTGAGGAGTCTGACTGGCAGCACAGCTGCCGTGGTTGCTGCCTTGGGGCGTCATGCACCCCATGCATGCTACTGTGGCCAGCCGTGCACTCTCGCGGCAATCACAGCAGGTAGCTCAAGCAACCACCAGCACAGCTCCCTCACACCCATCACAGCACTCAAAGCAACCACAGCCAACTCGCAGCAATCACATCCAAGTCAGAGCCACCTGCTGCAGTTGTGAGGACTATACCCTGCACCCACCTCCTGGTAGTGTCCGCCCTCTGCGTCTATCAGTGCCAGCGCGTACAAGCTGTGTACCACGTGACTGCCAGGCTGCTCTGCAGCAGCCTTCAGCATCACACGAGCCTCCGACCTGCACACAGCACAGCAGTGAAGCGCAGGGGAACGGGGCGGTTCACTGCTGTGCTTGGCTTTGTGGCTTGGCAGGTCCTTGAGCTAGTTGACAGTGGGCGTGCTATTGATGCAATGCTGATGCCGCAAGTCGCATGTCTGACTGACCGGCAACCAGGGTTGCAGTGAGGCAGTCTGTGCTGGGGTTGGCACCTGCCTGCTGGTTGCACGCTATCCTTCGGCAGAACAGACCGTCAGTGCGTGACGGGGTACCACGTGCATGTGCTGGACTCGCACCTGTACTCTGATCGGTCTTTCTGAGGGACCACTGTCATGCGCGCCATCTTGCCTAGGGCCAACCCCAGCGCCAGCCTACATTGCGCCAGCTCTGCGGGAGTGACGCCCTTGCTGCTGCTGCACACCTGCATGCCATGCCTGCACGGGTGCAAGTACAGTGCAGTAGGTTGAGCAGGGGCCACAACAGGCCACAAGGACAGAGCGCTGATGTCACAACCATGGAGACGACTGGACTGCGATGCTGTTTGGCCCATCAAGCAAGAGCCAGATGATGGGCACACCACATCAAGCAGCTGCCCACCTTGCTATCTGCAAGGCCTTCGGCCACAGCGACTGCTCCAGGTGCAAGTGTGTGTGCACCAGCTGCACGTGCGCCTGCATGCACACCGGGTGCGCCTGCAGGATGGTGTTCAACAGCAGCTTGGCCCTGACGTACTCTCCGGCAGCCAGAAGCGCTGTGCTGGTGTCAAGCCAGTCTTGCAGATTATCTCTGACTGGCCTGTTGCTGAGGTCAGCACACAGCAGCTCTGCCATAGCTGTTGGACAGATCAGCACGTGTACAGAACGTCGAAGTCGAGATCAACATACACTCAACCAAGCCCACCCTAACGCCGCCAACACACAAACGTTCAATTGCGTTGAAAGCAAAACAACCTCGCCAGTTGTACACTGCCAATCCAAGGCTGCTTCTGAGTCACTCCTTACGTCATCGATTGCTGTTCCGTTGTTGGTGTTTACAGGGGTGAGCTGCACTCCTAGTGCCATTGTCACAGGCAGGCGCATTCTCAACGTTGGTTCAGAACCATGCAGACGTTGCAAAGCAGCAGGAGCTGGACACAGCAACAGCAGCAACACAGGGTGCGGGCGCAGCCTCTCCGCTCACAATGCAGCAGGCCCAGGGTCACTTCCACACGTGTGCTGGCGCAGCAACAGAGCGTCACAGCCGTCACCACCAGCACACAGGAGCAGGGGGATGTGACAGAGAAGGAGGTCATGAGCAGGGCATACAATGAGCAGATGCAGAAGCAGATGGGATGGAACAATCCATATGAGGTGAGGCACACACAATTGGGGCTGGTGCTGCGCTGACACATTCACCCTTCACAGATGCACCCTCGACATGCTCCCTATCTTCAGCTTAGCAGCGCTCCCGCCAGCCTGGCTGACGCGAGCTTGAAATGCGAGGTTGAGATGCATGACTTCAGCATGACACCTGCTTGATACCTTCACATTGTGTGACTGCACTTTTGGAACTACTCCTTGCATTGCTAACCAAGCTTCAATGCATTTGTCTCGTGCTTCCTTGACCTTGAAGTTGCAGCCCATGCCTCAGAATGAAGATTCCCTGTTGCCTGCCGTGCTGTGCTGCAGTATCACTTTGACAGAGGCCTCTACATGCACGAGATTGTGCCAGGCTTGTTCTGTGGCACCCAGCCCCGCAACCCTCACGAAATTGAGGAGCTCTCAAACAACCACGGTGTCACCGTCATCATGAACCTGCAGCAGGACAAGGACTTCCAGCACTGGGGCGTCGATTTTGGCGCCAACCAGCACAAGTGTAACGAGCTGGGGATCACCCTGCTTCGAAAACCGGTGCGTAAGAACCGGAAGCAAGAGTACTATGCAGCTGCGGCTCAGCAGCCTGCCACTCTGCTCGAGCGGTCTGCAGCCTGTGTCTCGGCTGCTCAAAGCAGATGCAGCTTGCCTCAATGTCCACAGTACACCAGCAGCTATTGGTACACTTACAAACTATGAAATACAGCCAACTGCAACGTGGCAGCAGCAGTTGTGGGATGTGCAGGGTCTTGACTGCCGTCCTGCTATCTGCATGTGTGTCTGTGCTATGTGCAGGCCCAAGACTTTGACCCTCACAGCTTGCGTAAGACACTGCCGACAGCAGCAAAGGCAGTGCAGGCAGCCCTGTCACACGGACACAGGTGCGAGGCATAACAATCACAGCCATGCAGATCTCAGCGGCTACCAGCCAGCCTAGTGACAGCCAGGCCATGCACACAAACCTTCCCGATTTGATTGGAAGCAGCGGAGCCTTGCTTCTCAACTGTGCGGCATAACAACCACAGTGCCATGCAGCTCTCAGCCGCGGCCAGCTGACCTAGTGGCAGCCAGGCCGTGCACACAAACCAGCCTGATTCGATTGGAAGCAGCATGAACCTTGCTTGCCCACAGGTTTACATGCCAAAACGCTAGCAAGGCCGTTTCTCTGTAACGTAGCACCAGAGCTCAAAGTACAGGTCGCTCCAGCACTCCCCCCTGAGAGCACCCTGGCTAATGTGTAGCTGCTCAGACAACCTTGACGGCTTTGAGTGAAGCCTACACACGTCTTCCACCACAATCAACAAGCGCCTCTGTCCGCAACTTTCAACTTGCCCCTGGCAGTCTGCCTCCTAAGCTCAGCCTCTTTGTAGCACCCTTGAAGCCAGCAACACCCTTCCGCATTCTCCGACCACAGCCCTCACCACTCCCATTCCCACTGCTTCTCCCCACCTTACAGGGTGTACGTGCACTGCACACCCTTCCTTCAGGCTCCAAACCCAGCCCTCACCACTCCCGTTGCTGCTGCTTCTCCCCACCCACAGGGTATACGTGCACTGCACAGCCGGCCTGGGCCGCGCCCCTGCCGTCTGCATCGCCTGGCTCTACTGGTACGGCCCGTACCTATCCCTCGATCAGGCATACAGGCACCTCACAGACATAACCTCACCACACCCGCTGCTGCTGCTTCTCTCTGCCTCACAGGGTGTACGTGCACTGCACAGCCGGCCTGGGCCGCGCCCCTGCCGTCTGCATTGCCTGGCTCTACTGGTACGGCCCATACCTATCCCTCGATGAGGCTTACAGGCACCTCACAGACATACGGCCGTGCGGGCCCAACAGGGATGCCATCCGGGGCGCTACCTATGACATCCTGGACGACCGGCACTTTGACGAGTTTTTCCACCTGTGCGACAAGACCTGGGGGGGTATGAACGAGCATGATAAGGCGCGGCTGCAGCAGCGCCTGGCAGAGCAGTGGCCGCAGTAACAAAATGTTGTCAACGCGTTGCTGGAGACCGACAGCGGCAGCGGCAGCGGCAGCCGTGGCACGGCAACGTTTGTCATGGCAGTGGCGGCCATGGTGGGGGCGGGGGCCCCTAGCAGAGCAATGTCCACAGTGAGGGAGACATCGCTAGCTAGGGCTTGCAGTGGCAGGGGTGACAGCTTCAGCTGCGGCTGTGTAAGTGCACTACTGCAGCGGCGCCTGGCAGGGCGCTGGCTTGAGTGGGGCATGGCTTGCAGTGCGGCAAGGGCTGGCTTCGGCCAGGGGCCGTCAGCGGGCACTGCGGCAGCTGCTGCCGTTTGAATTGTGCAGTTGCGGTGGTGCGCTGCAGCAGGGCAGCGGCTGTGTGGCGTAGGATGGAACGTCTCCAATTATCAGTTGTTCAGAGTTGCATTTGGTTGTTTGTTGCAAGGTTGTGTCTTGTGATACAGCATATGCCTGCTGTGTGTCAAAGCAGTCATTGTTTGTTCAGCATGACGTCTCAGGTCTCATGGGTGTGAGAGGGAACGGGGACAGCAGGTCTTTCTGCCCTTTGTTGCCATCGCCTATTCATGCTGCTGTCCGGATGCACCGTCTGAGGCAGCTGCCTTGTCACAGATGGTACAGAGCATGCCCTGGCGCATTCTCAAGGCGGTACACCTGCTTGCATATTGGGTGAACAGAGCTCTCTGATGCTGAGCGGTCCACCAGCACCATTGTTGCTGATTGGTGCTGTCACAAGGGCACGCACCGCACACATTGATCAGTGCGCCCGACTACGGATGTCCAGAGTGTTGGATGCAACAGCTGGGCTGGCTATGCCTGCTAGGCACTGGCCGTTTTTTTGTGTGTATCACCATGGAAGTGTACCACATTGGATGCTTCCACTGTAGCATGTGGTGTCCCCCCCTGCGCATCTATTGGCCCTTGTCCCATACTTGCTCCTGTCAGCTGCCACCTGTCTGCATGCCACACGGAGGGCTGTGACATGCATCTTCTGGAGCAAGTGATGGCGCTTGGCATGTCACATCCTGTCTCAGCAGTGACCCTGCACGCTTTTGTTGCTCTAGGGAGGTTTGTGTTCATGATGTCGCATGACATCTGCTGGTGTGTGAGACATGTCTTACTCCGGGCAGGCCTTGCGCGGCCTGCGAACTTGTCAAATGTACAGGCCTGCCTTGGTGGGATGAGGGCGGCCGCAAAAAGGTGTGCGAGAGTGCTCAGCCTAAACTGCAGCTGCTGCGCGAGTTTGTAGAGAAGCACAGCCGCCTGCCTCGTGCTGATGAGAAGTGGCAAGGATTGCGTCCGTCATGTATGATGAGGAGCCTGGGCATATCATCAGGCTGGGCTGGGCCTAGAGTTGCCCACTGAGGGCATTGTCCAGATGTGTGTTTTGCGAGAAGCCAAGGGTATATGTGCTGACCAGGCCACCCGCATGTAAAGACATAATACGCGACAAGCAAACGTGCTGCATGTTGAGTAACTTGATAAATCTGTCAGGAGGATCCTCTTCACGCGTGTTACACTGGCATGTGCCCTGGAAGACGAGCACCAATGTACCAGTCAACACCACTGCATACACTGTGTGATGGGCCGACCTGGCATGACAGACTTGGCCACAGGCTGCCAACCACCGCCCCCTCTCAAGACAAACTCAGGCTGCCAGAGCAACAATACGCGCACTACACTGACATTGCTGCCAACAGCGACGTCGATGCGCTTTGCATGAGTCGCGTCAACGTCCCCCTGCCACCCTCCGACCCAATGTGTGCCCTGCACACACCGGCAATGCAATGGTACAGAAGCAGCAGAAGCAGAGGTAGGCACACTTTGCGGTGCCTGCCTGACTGCCACAGGTGCTACCCACACCCCTGTTGCTGCATCTGCTGCAGCCTGGTCCCAGCCCCCATCAGCAAATACCGCCCCACATGCCCAGCCCACAGGTCCACACAACACAGCCCCTGTATTGTAACCCCAGGGGTGCTCCGTTTCAGCCAACTTGATGCAACAATCCCCAAGAAGGATCCTTGTGCGCAGGCAAGCAGCTTTTGGTGGCGATCACACTACTCAGCCCCTGGGATACGGGGGAAATGGGGTGATAGTGCAGCGCACGCCCCTTGATGGTAAGTCTCCCCACTGTGGCTGTCTCCCCAGCTGGACTGGTACACATTGATGGTAAGTCTTGATGGTGAGTCTCCCCACTGTGGCTGTCTCCCCAGCTGGACTGGTACACACACGCCACAAGCGCAATATCCCTGGCAACAACTAGTCAACTCAAAATCGCTGGCAGCTAGAGCGGACGCCAGAGGGCTTGGCACGGCTGTTGGCACGTGGCACAACCACTGAGGGTCCTTCCAGCAGACACAGCAATGGGCAGTTCACCTGGCAACACCTAAACGACTCAAAGTTGCTGGCAGCTGGAGCAAAATGTGAGGAAACGTGCCACGGCTGGCAGCACATGACACAACCCCAGACTTCTCCCAGCACACACAGGAACTGGCAACAACTACTGCAATGATAGGGGATGGCAATTGCCCCTGGCAACACTACACAACTCTGACAATGACTGGAGACGAGGACAACAGTGGGACGCCAACAGATATGACAATGCAAGTGCCGCCCGCCCCTCGCCTCACGCACCCGTTGGCCCCATAATGCCCTTGCGCTGTCTTCTACATGCCACCACTCACGCCATGCATTCCCCCCACCTATGTCAGGTGAGCCCCGTGCTTAGCAAGCAAAAGGCACCTGCTTGCTTTGACAAGGGGCCAGCCTGCCCCCGCAACCATGCTGTCACAGGTGTGAGGAGATGTGACATGTGCAAGGCCGGCACAATTCATGTGTGCATCAACCAATACAGTACCAAACAGGTGTGTGCTCTGGAGGCATACATGGCAAAGAGGCCAACAGGTTGCCGTGCATCTGCACATGCAGAAATCCTACATCACCAGCGGTGTTGTACTGCAACTGTGTCTTCTTCTCCTTCAGGCAACAAATCAAGGACACTAGTCAACGGGTGGTCCGCATCACAACACCAAACTCAGCCACAGCAAGAGAAAGAGGCGGGCTAGCCGCCTCTTGCAGCACTGGATTGCATGCAGGGGTTGGTGGCAGAAACACCACCACGCCCCAGACATACAGCATCAACAACAGCATCAACAACAGAGACGCTGCACCTTAGATAAATAGGATACTCCACTCGCGCTGATATAGTAGAGGCAGCAGCAGCTGCATGAAATCTCTTGTTGGCGCATGCGTAGGAAGCACAGCGGTTCGAGCTGCTGAAATAGCCACCACACTGTGTGTACAACAGTACGAGTATGTACAACTGCTGGCCAGCAACAGGGGCAGCAGCAACACACATCCCCAAGAGATACACAGCAGCACAAACAGGCAGCCGTACCTGCAGATAGTCAGGTGCCTGCCTACACCATGTCAAGCGCCAAACCTCAAAGCCGAACCACAAACAAAAGAAACGCAAGCTGCTTGGCAAGGTGTTGCCTTGTGTTGGGTTGTGTTTGTCTTCTGCGCTGCAAATAGAGATGACTGGACTCCGCCTGGGTGTCAAGGACTTAGTTGATCTTGATGTCAGCACAGTTCCAGAACCTGCAAGCGTAGCAACAACAGCAGCAGGGCAGCGGTGAGGATGAGCTTTGATACAAACTGACAAAGGCACATGCTGGATGCAACTCATGTGTCTACACATAAGGTGCCGCATGCAGCCCATGTGAGCATGTTTCACACCAATCTCAAAGCAGCTGCTGTTTCATCACTACTGCTGAGCTCGCAGGTTGTCCATGAACTCGCTTGCAGGACCTGCAGGACAGCATGTGTGCTGGGGCACGGCTACCTGTCATCAGCACCACCATGCCTCTCAACGTGTGCGGTGCCGCAACCGCGCAGCCAGGTAACCCCACAACCCTCTAAAGCCTTTCCTGCACACCCCAGACCCCCAGCACGTGTCCCACTCACTCTTCAGGGTAAGTTGCGCCAGGCGCACCGCAGTTGGCGTAAATCACAGGCTTCTTGCAGTTGCCGTTGGTGCAGGAAGGCCAGCACCTGCTCGCAGTCAGGTAGTAGTGCACCAGAGCGCAGTGCTCGCACTTGTAACCTGCAGGAAGCTTCCACTTGAAGCTGTACACAAACATGCCCTTGAACTGGTCACAGGCCCATGCAGCACAGCCCTCCTTCTTGCCATATGGCTTCATCTTGTAGACACCAAACTCGGTGATGGGCTCCACGGTTGGGGTGAAACCATCAGAGACACCGGACCAACCGCGGGTCCAAGGGAGCTCATAGCTGGTGCCCTGACCATCAGCCCTGTGTGACAGATGCAGCAGCACAGGCCCGGCAAAGCATAGCACAGCGCAGCACAGCAGGGTGAGTTTTGGTTTGTGGATGCATTTGACACATTGCTCTACCGATGATGCTCTTGCAGCATTCGATGGTTGTGCTGGACGTCCAGCAGGGGCTCACGCCGACTGGTGTGCATGTACGCATGCAGCATGTCCTGGGAACCCAACACGGAGTGTGACTGACGCTTCCCACTACGTGCGCCATGGGGTTGCGGCTGCAGTTGTGAGTCACACAAGATTGCAAGACATTCCTGCATCTTCTGGGTTTCCTGAATTTGTCCTGCAGGCAGTGGCGCTTCCCAAACCCACCTCTGCAGGGCCTTGCACTCGTTCTCAGACTTGGCATTCAAGGGGCACACGCTCATGAAGACACGACCCAGGTGGTTCTGAGCAAACACAATGTCTGTGGTGATCTCACTTCCAGCGGTGTACGTGCCCATGACCGAGCCGGGGGACATCCACTTCTTCTGGCCTGGCTCATCGCCGCAGATACTGCCTAGGTTGCGTGCTGGCCACTGGAGCTTTCCGCCATTGCTGACAACATCCACGCCTGCGCGCCAGGACACACAGTGGTGGAAGATGAACAGTCAGAGGTTTTCGTGCAGTACAGTATAGCAGGGAGGAAGACTGGCGAGATGTGGTGAATGAGTAACCTGAACTGTGCCAAGCAGGCAAGCAGGCAGGTGAAACCGGTCCCTGCTGGTGACAATGCTTTGAATGAAAGGATGAGGTGTTTGAAAGCCCAGGACCAGCAGCAGCTCGTGCAGTTCAGCAGTGGTCTGTGCAGTCTCTGAACCCTCAGGCACACAGACCGCAGGGGCCCCGTTCAGCAGACTGCTACATGCTGTCGTAGCATGCCAACAATATTGTCAACACCCACCTCCTGCATTCACAGCATGTGGGTTGTAGTTGTAGCGCAGGGTGTAGTCCAGCCACTGACGGGACTTGGGGTCGATCATGACCATGTGAGCCTGTGCTGGCAGCAGCAGCTGCAGGATAACAGCTGCTACGCACAGGATGACAGCTGACTGGCAAGCCATGGTGTACACTGCGGGTCAAGGCAGCAGTGAAGCAGCAGCCAGGGTGGGAGCTTGAGTGTGAGTTCGCTGTAAGTTGCTTGTAGCAGGTCAGGATGCACAAAGAGGATGCTTGAGTTTAAAAGTAAGCCATAGGGTCCCGGGCATAGGGTTAGCACTAGCCAGGGCGACGAAAACCGTATGTCAGTCTGTTGATCCAACATACTCGTTGCTCCTTCCAGAATAGCTGGGAAGGGCCCCACGAAAACCGTTTCAATCTCAGCTGATACTGTTGCTGCCAGGTTGGCTGTGGAGTGCTCGATGTGGGCCGCGGATTGGAACAGGGCGTTGAACACACCTTGGCGCGACGGCGATCCACTCTTCTCAGAAAACCAGCTAGGGTACTGCTGGTTGTTTTGCTCAGCCTCGGGGGTATCGGCTATCTGTGAAAGCCGCAACAGATGCTGCTGTTGCGCTGTAGCAGTGAGGAAGTCAGGGTGGAATGGATGTGAGGTGTGTATGGCGTAAGGGGGAGTTACTGCTGCGCAGGCAGCAGTTTCGGATCAGAAGGGAGCCCGGGTGACAACGCGCCTGTCCACCTTCCCAACTCCCAAATCGTCTGACAGGCCGCGAGGAAGCTGCTGTGGTCAAGGCCGGCTAACATATAGATCACCAAACAGTACAACTTTGTATGCCTCAAAATGAGTGATCAGTGTGCGGGTCACTTGGGCATGCGGGTCACCCGGACAGGTTCAAAGAGCAAGAGTCCCCTCTCTGCTTAGCAGTGCTAGTTCTGTGCTTCAAGGCATCTTTTTACCCTGTAACAATGCATTCCCAGCCCGGCAGGACCAGCTTCGCTGCATTGGTTGTAAAACAACCTGGACACAGCAGGGTCAACAGCCTGCTGGTGCCTGGCACAGTTCAGCAAAGGCACCTTCACACGTGCCCACTAATTTAACAGAAAAATTTTCCCACATGTTTCGCGCCCTCACAGCAACCTATTCTTGCAGTGGGTAGATCCTCACAGCACGTCAATCACACCAGTCCCAGCCCTCAACCGTTGAACGTGTTGCTGTACACCTGCTGCTGTACGCCTGCCACCGACTATGCATGCACCAGCTTCTTCCTCTCAGCCTCCAGCTCAGCCCTCTCCTGTTTCTTGAAGTCAACGAAGTCTGCATAGGGCAGGGGGTGGTGCGCCCAGCACTCTTTGCTGTAGAAGTCCTGTGGGCAGGCAGGAGGCACAAGGATTGGCAGGACAGCGCAGTAGGCACGCAAAGCACGGTCAATTACAGCCGCACCACGTGCGTACAGCTGCATCGATGGGCATCGATGTCAAACTTACACACCATATCCACGTGAAGTTTGTAGCTCAAGGCTCAAGCAAGCTGTCACACACCCTGACAGCAGCCTGTTGCGGCAACGAGTTGCCACTGCCTGTGCTGGGAGGCCAGTGCTGACCCCCCTGCATCAAACATGTGTCACCACGCGTGCGTACCTTGACCTTGGGGATGTTCTCCTGCACCAGCACCTGACCCTTCGCCTTGCTGGCACCATTCTGTGGGAGCAGCAAGCAGCGACAGAACAGGGCTGAGAGCGACCAAACAGAATCAGATTGAAACCTGATCAGCATGTACATCCCTGAGAGCATCCGCCATGTGCGACCATGGCCACAGATGCACGCTGGTAGCCATCAGAACAGCAGTGATTGCAACACGTGGCTGGTGATCACCCCGCCCCTGTAGAGTGCACAGTTGGTACAAGTAGGGGGCTCTGCATGGCATGCTGGTGAGCAGTCTGGCTTTGCAACATGCATGCGCCTGGCTGGCTTGCTGCTCATGTCCTAGCATAACGGACGATCAGCCCTGCAAGGCTGGCTAGTCCAGTTCAAGCCAAGGGTTTAAAGCATGCGCTTCGTGAGATGTGCAGCCGCCACAGATGGGTGCCGAACAGGTACTTACAGCCTCCAGGAATGCGGCCAGCTCAGTGTGGCCCATGTTGGTGGCCCAGTGCTGCAACAACAGCAACCACACAAACAGCCGCAGACACAAACACTGATCACTCATGAGTTGGCTGAGCGGCAGGGGCTGGGTTAATGGCCTTGCCAGCACCAAGGGCTGTGTCAGCAGCCAAGGATGCATCATTTGAAGGGCCTCTATGAGGGTGCTGTGTTGCAAAGTGTACGTGCCAGTGCTTGGTGACAATCCACTGCATTTATTGTAGGAACTGGTCCCCCTGATTCCAGCCGCTGGCAGGGGGTACCAATATCTCTAAAACCGAAACGTCACATTTGTAACATGTGTGGTTGGTGTCCTCTGTCTCTGCCAGTACGAGGTACTACACAGTAGTACCAAGCTCACCCATGGTGTGTCGCCAGCGTTGTTGCTGGCATTGATCTTGGCTCCCAGCTGCAGCAGCAGCTGGGCTCCCTCCAGCCAGCCCTCAAAGGCAGCACTGTGCAGGGGCGTGTTACCTGCTGCCTCAACCTCGTTCACATCAGCACCAGCATCAACCAGCTGCACCAACTCTGCAGCAAGAACAACAGACACAGCAGAAGCAATGAGAGCAGTAGCTGGAGTGTGCTGGGTGGGCATGTGTCATTGTGCAATCGCCTAGCTGGGTTCGAGTGCAAACAAACAGCAGGTTGAGGGCCCTGGTGTGTCCCAGATGACTGCCGTTTGAAGGTGCGGTGGCGCATACACACGGTGCTGCAGCTGCGCTGTGGGGTGGGGGTGTGGGCTAATGCCACAGCGAGTCTGTCAGCAGGGTTGTGCAGTTAGGCTTGAAGACAGGCCCACTCTTCTCCAAGCTTGGCAATTACCACAGCATTCACTGCTGCCCAGGATGCATGCAGTCTCACCATCAAGGCGTTTGTTGTGCACTGCCCTGTGCACCTTCATGCTGCCCACACGACCCTGTCCCCTGATGTTGCCACCACCATCAGCCTTCACGCCCACTGGGCCCTGCCAGCTGGCCAAGTTGCTGGTCTCGATGTTCATCCACCATGGGCTGCGCTCCATCTTGAAGGGGTGCCTGAGGCGTGCTGAAGACTTTACGCTACTACTGGCAACAGGGGCGAGACTTGACGAGGCCTAGGCTGTTCGGTGCTGTCTTGAAACGGTGGTATCAAAGACGTTGCTGCTCAAATAGAGGATTATTAGATGTGGTGCAGCGCCTTCTGGGCCTGGCGTACGCTGTCTTGTCCCTGCAGGCGGGAAGCCTCGGAACATCGAACAAGTTTCCTTGTGATCGCAGACAATGTTTGCGTCATCAACAGGCCCATATAAAACATACAAGGTGCAATTTGCACGGGCAAATCGACAGGTATCCTCACCGACGGGCCCGTGCCTCCTTGATCCCACTTGATCACATGTTGCCCAGTCGCCTGGAGCTGTCCCCAATTTTGGTTCTGGTATTTGTACCTTAATGGCTGCAAAACCGTATGCTGGCTTGCCTGATCAAGTGACACCAGCAATGTGCATTGCTGTTGGGTGCTGTCGTGCAACCCTGGCATACTGTGCATCATATGACTTGTGCACGCACCACAGTTGATGTCAAACTCCCCACCGCCACCACCTCATGGTACTGTTCACATTGGAGTGACCCAGCTTGCACCCCATTACAGACGATATCATCAAACACAATGGAGCACAGCTAGTGCCCATTCTCACTCGTGCCAGGCCGAACGCCACAGCACCTGAAGTGCGCACTGGAAGCTGTACAACCAAACTGGTTACTCAGGGGTGCAAGCCGCTGCACATCTGACGCGAACAACATTGCTGGAGTGGCAGCAATAAAGACAAGATCAAGCATGCAACATCCAAGCCATGCATACTGTATCATGCACCCATCTGCCCTCAGCAGCAGCAGCACCACAAGGCATGGGACAATCCTCGGAAGTCTCTCAGGTCTCCATGGGAGCAGCAGCATCCCCAGCTTCTGCTGCTGCTGGCACCTCTGGTGCTTCTGGTGCTGCTTCTGCTTCTGTTGCTGGGTCTGCTGCCGGTGCCGGCCCACCCCCTGCTGCTGCTGCTGCTGCTGCTGCTGCGTCAGCTGCTGCTGGGGCTGGGCCATCATCTGCCGCCATTGGCTCTGCTGCTGCTTCTGGTGCCGCTGCTGCTGCTGCCCCCGCCTGCTGCAGCTGCCGCAGTGCTGCAGCGCAGCCGTGCTTGGGGCTGCAGTTGAACAGGATGGACTTGATCACCTGGACGGTGCACAGCAGGCGGCACACAAACACAGCAGAGCGCGTGTTGCATGTTTATGAACAATGTGACAGAGAACAAACCTCAAAAGTGACGCCAAAAAAGGTACAACAACTGCCTCACTAGTGCATGCATTGTGGGTGTCTGTTGCTTGGTTGTTTGGTTGATGTGCCCCTGCGGCCCCTAAGTGTCCCACAACCACGCAACCAAGGCTCAGGACGACCCCCCCCCCCCCCCCCCGGGCCAATGCCCACCCCTCCACTCGCACCGACTCACCCCCCCCCCCCAGGGGTCTGCCAGCCCAAGAGCACTCCTTCCTCATGACTGGCTGGCTGGCAGTGTGTGACCAAAAAATCCCTTCCAACCCCACTGGCTCCCTTGACATGCTCCGCGCTGACCACACACAACAGCATGAGAACTGTGACCCTACCGGCAAACCCTTCAAAAAAGAGCAAAGTTACAAACGTGACAAACTTATGCGGAGCTGCTCACCTGGCTGCTGAGTCCCTTGACCTGCTCTGCACTGAGCTTGCCCACATCGTGGCAAATCTTGACCAGCGGCCCCTCCTCCCCCTTCTTCTTGTCACTGGAGGCACTGAAGCGACCACCACGGCCCCCTGCAGTAATCTGGTTCTCGGCCTGCATGCCAGTTGTAACAGTAGCACCAAGACCTGAGCTTGAAGCAAATCAATGCAGTAATTATGACAGACCCCTCCCCCAGCAGCAATCCCAAACCCGCCCCAGCTTCCCAGCATCACCCACGATCTGTCCCCCCCTGGGGGAGGGGGTGCAGGGAGTGGAAGGAACCCCCTACACACACAGCCGCGACCTTGCAAATGCCCCGCCCCCACATCTCCTGCTCCACCCTCTCTCAGCCGTGCCTCACCTGCTCCAGTTTCTCAGCAATGTCAGCGATCTGCCCTGCTGCAAACTCCCTGTTGGCGATGAGTGGGCTAGTGCTGAGGGTGTTGACCCAGTACTTGTTCCATAGCAGGTCCAGCAGGTGGCTGTCCAGCCCTGACTTGAAAAAGGTGACATCAAGACTGTAGTACTGCACAAACACAAAAACACAGCCAGCACAAAAACATGATCTCAAGGCTGTAGTACTGCAAAATAGCAAAAGTAAGGACAAGCCAAGCGGGATCAAAAACGTAGGTAGCAGCAGCAGCAGCAGCATGTTTCATTCACAGCAGGTCCAGCAGGTGGCTGTCAAGACCAGACTTGAAAAAGGTCACATCCAGGCTGTAGTACTGCAGAGAGAAAACAAACACAGCCAAGGCAAACAGGATCGTAAAGCAGCATATAGCAGCAGTAGCAGCAGCAGCAGCAGCAATATGTTCATTCGCCACAGGTGGCTGTCCAGCCCTGACTTGAGGAGGGTGACATCAAGGCTGTAGTACTGCAGAGACGAACACGAATATGGTCGCGAACAGTGGATATCAGCAGCAGCAGAGACATGCTCGTTCACAGCAGGTCCAGCAAGTGGCTGTCACAGCCTTGAAGGCCAGACTTGGGGAAGCTGACACCTAGGCTGTAACACTGTACCAACACAGCCAAGCCAAGCGAACAAAATCAGTACGATACGCAGCCTCCACACGATCGCTCACAGTCACTCTGGCGTTCTTTTGCACCCACAGCCACATTGGAGGAGTGCAATTCACAAAAGAATTCACAGCTGCGCTGTCGCACTCTGGCCACAGTCCACCAGCAGATCGCCATCGCACCCAGACACCCACCTGCTTGGCGCTCTGCTGCTGTGTGCGTGTTCGGTCTTGCAATCCTCACAGCAACGGTGACATTGCTACTACCACACCTGAAACCCAATTACTACACCTCCAGACCAAGCGTACCCACCTGCTTGGCGTGCACCCCAAAGTCCTCAATCTTGCTCAGTGGGATGGTCTGGTACTCGTTGGGTCCCTCATCTGGTGGCTTGTAGCCCTCAGGGTACGTCCTGAACGCACCAATCTCAACCTGAACGTGTGCAAACACATACAGTGAAGTACAGTACAGTACAGTACAGTACAGTACAGTACAGTACAGTACAGTACAGTACAGTACAGTACAGTACAGTACAGTACAGTAAAGTACAGTACAGTAAAGTACACTTGCAGCGACCGGGGACGGAAGACGGCTATGTCTCACGTAACACTGACATGCACATCCCATGCTGCATGCCTGCGCCATGTTAGAGTTTGCATGCATTTGACTTGGATGCTGCTGCATGCATACTGCACAGTGTCCATGCCATGCAGGCGGCTTGCTTGTCCCACCTTGCCACTGGCCATTGTGCGCACTGGGTCAACCACCACAGCAAGGAAGGGCTCCTGCAACAGTGAAGCAACAGAAGCACACATGAATCATTACGAGCGTATTGGCTGTACGATAGGGGTGCTGGATTGCCAGGTAAACCCAGCTAGCAGCGCAAGAGACAGGCGTATAGGGCATGCCAGATGAGAACACAGCCAGCCATCTGTGTCTCGAACAGCCGCAGCAGCTGTCAAGAAGACATCAGCGCAAACGCTACGGAAGGGGTCAGTTGCGCCCAAGGCAATGCACAAGGCAGACCAGGCACCACAGGTGCGTGATGCAACGTGCATTCTGAGCGATACAACCTGACAACTGATTAGTTCACCTGGAACTGCTGGTTGAGCATCTGCGTTGAACAGTCAATGCCCGACAGCCAGCAGCCATAGCCGGGGTGACTGTGGTACCAACCCACTATGTTCTCCAAACGGCCAACGTCCTGAGAGCAGCAAACACATCAGCAACAACAACACGTCAGTGAGACACAACATCCCGGCAGCAACAAGAGCCACATGCATTATCAAGACTGCCACCATACTGAGAGCAGCGGCAGCAGCAGCAACATACATCAGCTAGATGCCATGCCTCGCTGGTCTCTCCTCCCAAACGTCCCAGCCCCCAACTCCATCCCAGCACAGTAGCAGCCCCAGCACAGCAAAGCACAGCACAGCAAAGCACAGCACAGCGCAGCGCGTACCTTGCTTGTGCCCTGGAAGTCCACCATGTACTCGTAGGCCTCTGCTTGAGCATGAACTATGCTAGTGCACTAGGAAAGTAGCTTTGACCTTGGAACCTGGGGCACCCTGCTTTGCTATAGCCCCGTGCACCTTTTTGCCTTCATGCCATACCCTTCCTGCACTGTCCCCTGCTTTGCCATGCGTTGCCATGCTTTGCCATGCATTGCACCCTACGTGCCGCGAGCCAGCTTTGCTATGCCATGCCCAGAAACAGCACAACACAGCAGAACACAGCGCGTACCTTGCTTGTGCCCTGGAAGTCCACCATATACTCGTAGGCCTCTGCCTGAGCATTCACACGCGTCTCGGTGCCCTCCACCGGCAGGGCAAAGCTGTCGATGACAACAAAGGTGTCACCCTGCACCTTGCCCTGCAGCAAACCCATCACCTGTCACAGTGCAGGGCGGTACACAGAGCAGTACACAGTGCAGAGCAGTACACAGGCCAGGTATTGGAGGACAGGGTCCTCTCATTGGCACACATCAAGAGGTGCATACAGAGGATGGTGCAGCATGCATGTGACAGCGGTGTTGCTCACGGCCATGCACAGGTGTTGCTCACGGCCATCCACAGGTGTGCATTGCTGGGTGCAACTTCGGTGGGTCCAGTATTGCGGGTCAGGGGGTACAACCATTGTGCTGAGTCAGCACAGCATTGGACACAAAAGTCATGCCATGGGCATGCGGAGAGCAGTCTTTGCTGATGATGGCTGGCTATAGACTGCTGGCACACTCACCTCTATGCTGCCTCCTGACCTCGCATGCATGGCGATCTTCAGTAGCGCCAGTGCAGACATGCGGACACTGCAAGCATGCAGGGCAGCAACAGTGCACTGCGGGTGTGAACACGGAGTGCCTTGCTCACAGCTGCAACATGATCAAACCTTGGACAGGCACAGGGAGGCACAGATACTCTGCTTCTTGTTCATGAGCAACGTTCAGCCTTGGAAAGGCCAAAATGATGGCAATCAGGCATTTGCTCATGAGGGATGCCCCGCGTTTCTGCAATGACCCACGATCAGAGAACAGCACATGTTGGCGTGATGTGGGCTGGCACGTGTGCAGCTCTGGACAGTTTCAACGGCACTCATGCAATTGGCAGATGCGATTGTTCACCAGGTGATGCTGCTTTGCATGAGCGTGCCAAGACTGGCAAGGGGTATGTCAGCTTACTGCTTGAAAAAGTGAGGGTCCTTGGTCCAGGGCTTCTGTGACTGCATGGCCTGCTGCTCTGCATGGTCATACTTGTACAGCGCATCTGTGCTGGTCACGTTCTGCACCTGGTTCTCCAGCTCCCAGCGCATACGGGCTGTGTCATTAGACGGCCCAGCCCCAGCCATTTTGTGCTTGGGTAGAGAGAAGGATGACTGTGACTGAGCTAGCCCAGCATCAACACTCTGCTGACGCTAACACAGGGATCTATTGCTACACCAGTACAAGGTTGTTTGTGAGGGTATGGTCTCACGGATGATCGGCTACGAGTGCACACGCAAGGCTCAGATCACAGCATGGATCACACTCGGGATTGTATGTAGTACAACAGCATTCAGTAATCAGAGGCGTCAGAACCTTGTTCATTCAACAGCAGCAATTTTCTGTTCCGCTCTGCCACTCTCCTGCTTGTACGTAATGTTGTCATTTGTGTGGTGTGACCTCCTAGGACCTCCAGGTCTGTGCTTACTAAGTTGCACCTAACGTCTCTTGTGACCTAAGTTGCTCCTAACGTCAGGTCTCCACCAACGTCTCTTGTGACCTGCCAACAGTTTGTGGCCCCATCCAACCCCATCCAGCCTCTGGCTCAACCAACTGCACCGCCAACCCCAACAACCCCACCCCCTAGCTAGTCAGGCTAGACACACCAGCGCACATGGCTGAAGGCCCCAGCACGTCAGCAACCGCTGGAGAGCTCCCAGCAGACTTCACATGGAAGAAGCTGCTGGCTGATAGGTTGCAGGACCAGAACAGCAAGGGCGCTGAGGTGTTTGTTGACACAGACGAGGCCCTCAGGGGCAAACACGTTGCACTCTACTTCTCAGCACACTGGTAAGCAGGCTCAAGCAGTCGATCCTGCTCGTTCCCGTGAAGCACGATAGCAGCTGCTGCCTTTCCAGAGGTACAGGGGACAGGCTGGCAGTAGCCAGGGCGATGCGGGTTCAAGCTGGCTGTACCGCACACACCTCACTGTGCGACAGCTGGTGCATGGGGGTGTGGAGCATGTGACTGTGCTAATATCCAACACAAGGCTATTGTTACTGCAGCACGGTAGGTGACTGCCCGTTTCACCCAGCGCTCAGCACGCCCAGCGCACAGCATCCTTATGCTGAATCCCGCAGGGAGTGTGCTGGGGCTGCACTGCAGCAGACGCAAGCCTACCATGCACCGATCTGCATGCATCCGCTTGCATCCTGCAGGTGTCCACCCTGCCGCGCCTTCACGCCCAAGCTAGCCAACACCTACAGCAAGCTGACGAAGGACGGCAAGCAGTGGGAGGTGGTGTTTGTGTCCATGGACAGGAACCCCGTGCAGTTCCAGGTAAGAAAGTTCCTTGTCTCTGAGAGGTTCACCGCCATGTTCCATGGGTTACCAGCGAGGTCCTTGTGTGTACAGGCAATATTTTGACCCAGGTACCAGATGAGAGGTTGCAGCTAGGAATGACCCATGGGTAGCACAGCAGGGCCCATCGTGCATGCACGCGTCATGGGGGCAGTCCTACCCACACAGCGTGCACGCCATTCAGCCCCGTTGACTGAGAAGCACACATGGCGGTGTGCATGTGCGTCACAGTGAGGGGTGGCGTAGACTGAACAGGCTGCTGCGGGTGTGACACCATGCAGCTCCCACCCCCCTGTGTCACCACCCAGCAGCCGTCACACCACAAGGTCAATGCCTGTTGAGAAGTCGACAGGGCCGCATGAAACACCTAGAGGGTTCAGGGGGTCTCCGCTGTTGAGCTGGCTGCTTGTGTGCTGCTGGTCGTATGCAGGAGTACTTTGGCAGCATGCCCTGGTTGGCAGTGCCGTTCAAAGATGACCAGCTGCGCAGCGTGCTGTCGCGCAAGTTCAACGTGAGGATGCAGCTTGAGTTATTGCTTGCTCAACTTCATTTAAGCCTTAGCAGTCCTGCATGACCTATCTGCTGGTGATTTGATGTTTCTGTTGGTGAACTGCGCTGCATTGCAAGGTGTAGTCCGCATTGCATGCGTACTTGGTCTATGAACTGGCCAAGCCCCCCTCTCTGGGTTGCATGGTGGTTCTGTTGGCAAGGCCATGCATCTAGCCCCCTTACCCTGGCACTGGGGCACCCCTTGCTTGCTGGCTTGTGCGGCCACTCGGCACGGCTCAGGCCCCTCTTTCAACCCTTGTAAGTTCCCTCTGCTTCACAACTCTGAAAAAGCAAAACGCAAAGCGCCTAAACCCTGATGTGGGTCAAACACTGCCTGCAGGTGCAAGGCATCCCACAGCTGGTGATGCTGGGCCCTGACAGCACGGTGCTGTGCAACAACGCGCGAGGGGCTGTGGACGGAGATGCCACGGGTGAAAACTTCCCATGGGCAGGAGAAGTGCAGCAGCCAAAGTAAGTGTGGTTGATGTGATGCGTGGTGTGACACTGTCCAATACCTCCGCATGTGGCACTGTCATGTTGACAGCCGAATTGTGCGGTGGGCATGGCAGTCATGGTCTTGTGTAAGCGTGTATTGCCAGATCTTGAGTGTTGGGAGGGTATGCGCAGACAGCCCACCCTGTGGCTGGAGTCCGGTCCTGGAGGCATGCGTGCGGCATAAAAGCGAGTGTGATTACGAAGCTGTCACTGAAAGCGGGTCGCTTTTCTTTTCGTGCCGGCTGTGTGCGTGTGAGGCTGTAGTCAGGTGCGGCCTGTCATGTTAACTCAATAATGCGTGTTTCTGCGTCGTCTCTTCATCACCGGCTTGATTGTCTCACAATGCGAATCCCCGCATTGCGCTTGCTGTTGCAGGGGCTTCCCTATCCCTTGGATGCTGCTGGCCTTCCTAGTGTGGTGGTTGGTCAACAACTACCTGTTCCCGCCAAAGCCAAAAGAGCAGCAGTAGGTTGCCAGCAGCACCTGAGTGCAACACCCAGGGCAGCGGGAAGCTATGAGTGTGCTGTCAGGGGCAGCAGCTGCTCTCTGGGATGCGCTGCTGCGACGCTGCAAACTGGCATGCAGCACACGGCCAGATAGTGTCAGTTGTACAGGTTCTGCAAAACAGCAGTTGCAGTGGTGTTGCGGGCAAGGGGAGGTCACCCCGTCAAGAGCCAAAAGGTTTTGGAGGAAATGCTACATGGACACGTCGCCACATCGATGTGCAGTCGGCCGTAAGGAAAGGGGACCAAGGGTACAAAGGGGCCGTGTGATGTTGGGTTGCAAAAGCAGTCGGCTGGTTTTGTTGGGTTGTGAAGGGAGTGCCCTAGGCTGCACCGACATGAGGCACTGGTATAGGCTGGGCCCATCAAAGCCATAGAGGGTAACATCAGTACGGTTTGTTGCTTGGCCATGTGGCTTGTCTTGTTGCCCAGCATTGTTGCAGCATTGCTGTCTGAGTCTACTGCATTTTGTCTTTGAAACGTCGACAGTCGACCTGCTGATGCCCAGCCAGCATGTTGATGTGGTTGGCTTGGCTGTTGGTTCAGTCTTGTGTCCTGTGCATCACTAGTGTACTGTGTTGCACTTCACTGTATAATCATGCATGGTGTCCTACTTTGTTGTGCTGTGTTGTATTGTGACGCACTGGGGGATGTCAAGCGGCCACGAACCCGACCTGAGAGACCGGGGTTATGAGATGTGATAGGCCCTATGGGCACCGCATGAGCCCTGGGCGCGCTGGTTAGTGCCGGAATTGACTTCTGCCCAGCTGCACTGCGTGTACACGGTTGGGTCCTGACATGTCAACAAGCCAGCACTGCTGCTAACCGCGCCCACAGCTGACTCCTGCTAGATATTGACAGGAGACAGCTCAAAAGGCTTCTCGCGACTGCAGCGCTTGCTTACTGTGACTGACATCACACCTACAACTGAGAAAGCTGCTGTGCAACAAGGGGAGTGGGCACACGGCCAGTGCCACCTAGGAGACTGTCACGAGGCTGCAAAGCCTGCTGCGCTGTGTCTGCTCACTACCCCCCCCCCATGTGACAAACCTGCTGCAAAGAGCGGGGAACGGTTACCAACCTAGGAGGCCCTTATGCAACTGCGGCGCCTGCTTGCTGTGATTGCAAACTCCACCCGCACTTGAACAGTTGCCGCAAACAAGCCAACAAAAACAGTTGCCAACACCGGAGGTTCTTATGCAGGTGAGGCGCTTGCAAGTTGCTGTACAGCCAGATGACGGAGCTGCGACAAAGAGCCAAAAAAACAACGTAGGCTGTTACGCGGCTGCAGCGCCTGCTTGCTGCAGCTGCTTGACCTGCTGTATCTTTGCCTCAATGCCGCCACCCACAGCTGAAAAGGTGGCCGCAAAAAACACCTATGAAAAAGAGTTGCGAACATGGGAGCTTCTCATGCGGCTGCGGCGCCTGCTTGCTGCAGCTGCTTGACCTGCTGTATCTTTGCTTCAATGCCGTTGAGCCTGTCCTGCGCATCGGCTGCCTGCCCCTGCACCTCTGCGAGGTATGCTGCTGCTGCCTTCTCAACAAACTTGGGGTTGTTCAGGCGACCCATGATGCCACCCAGCTCCTTCTCAACCTGAAAAGAGCAACAGGGAGCACGCAGAAGCAGTCTCGCCTTCAGCGATGCCGTACTAAGGTATGGGCTGACCAACGCCCAGGTGACATGGTTTGGCCTAGGCAGTTGCTGTACACAAGCAGAAAGATTGCTGGACGCAGCCGCTCCTCCATGACATACAAAAAACAGCATGGCATGTATGGGTTGGTGCAGTACAGGACGTCACAGGGGTTACAACAGCGTCCAAAGCCAGAAGGCAGCCAGAGGCTAACGAGCTTGCAATCCTCCAGCTCAACCGCCTCCCATGAACCCATACAACACAGCCCAGGTAGAGACAATGGACATCACTGAACAGACGTTTCCATGATCACTCCTGCACGTGCTGTTGCGAAAGACATCCAGATCATTTGCTGCAAGTGACGCTTGGGCCAAACGAAGTCACTGCCGGCCTCACCTTCTGCTTCTGCTTGTCGAGGCGTTTGAGCTCCTTCTCCACATCAAACAGCCCCGCCAGCGGCAGCAGCAGCTGCAGCCCCTCACTCACCACCACACTCACACTGCCGCCTGGGGGGGCTGCTGCGGACGCCTCAGCTGCACTCGAAACAATAGATACCTGCCGGCACAGCACAGGACAGCACAGCACGGTGGATATTACGAGACAACGGGATGGTTGTTCGGTTCACAGCAAGTAGGACGTCCGTCACATCGACGGTTGTTACCAGAGACACCAAAACTCCCACATTCCAGAGACACCAAAACTCCCACATTCCAGACACACATGCACAGCGATGCAAACAGACATGTCTGGTGCCTCAGGAACCTTTCTTGCCTGTCTACAGGGTGTTGCAGCCAGTCCTGGAGTTGCAACAATGCCTGCATGAATGTCACACTGACACTCACACCTGCCACCACCCGCACCGCGGCCAGCTTGGCACCTTGACCATCCAATCACCCTAACAGAACACTGACAATAAAACCAAACTAACAACAGTAACTGTTACAGCAATATCCTCACCTTCGACGGGTCAAGCTTTGCCAGCAAGCAGATAGCCGGCAGCTCCGACTGCAGCGCCTCCTGCACCGCAGGATCCGCCACCACCAGCACCGCAGCCAGCTTGCGCGCCTGTTCTAGGCCGTACTCCAGCCGCGCATTGCGGACGCCGCGCACCAGCTGCTTCAGTGCTTCGTACTGATCAAGCGCTGCTGCGTCGACCGCACAGCCAGTGGCCGGCCACTGCGCCCGCATGAGGGTGGGGCCGCTGTGCGGCAGGGCCTGTGGGTGGTGACAAGCAGAAAGTGTGAACACATATAGATTGGGATAGGAAAGTACGAGCAGCACCAGGTCGATAAGGGGTCATGCATTTCAGCAATCAAGCATGAGTGTGATGCAGTATGAGCATTTAAACATATGTTCACATCCACGCATTCACACCAGAATCTCATGAAGAGGTTTTACATATGTCCCCTCACCTGCCACAACTCCTCAGAGATGAATGGCATGAATGGATGCACTAGCCGCAGCAACCGGTCAAACACATACACCAGCACCGCACGCGTCTTGGCTGCTGCCGCTGCAGCCGCCGGGTCCACCTCCCCTTCAGCCGTCGCTGCCGCTGGCACTGCTGCCGCACTGCTGCCATTGCTGCCGCTCGCTGCTGCCTCATCCATACTGCTGCTGCTGGTGTCACTGCTGGTGACGCTGCTGCTGGGGGTGCTGCTGCCGCCACCGGCATACAGGCGTGCTTTGGAGGCCTCGACATACCAGTCGGCAAACTCTCCCCAGATGTAGTTGTAGAGAGTCATGCCTGCATTGTTGAAGTCGTAATCTTCCTGGTAGGCTGTCACCTTGTCCACCAACTGCATAGCGCAGATAAAAATGGTGCAGATGTACTGATAATTGATGGTTGCAACTTCAAGTTCACAGTTGCCGGCACAGGGATTTGTGCAGCAAAGCGCGCACCACCACGGTATTTCAAATGGCGACTGATGCAGGATGTGACAGCCTGTGACGTATCTCAACATGTTCACACATAACCCTCGGGGCTGCGCGCACGCCGCAGCCAGCTGTCCACCCACCCACCAAAGCATCCACCCGCCCACCTACCTGGTGCAAGCTACTGAGGATCCACCGGTCGCTCAAACACAGCCCCTGCCAGCTGCTGCTACTGCTGAAGTCTGCTGCTGCTAGCTGC
Source organism: Desmodesmus armatus (assembly GCA_007449985.2). Taxonomy (NCBI): domain Eukaryota; kingdom Viridiplantae; phylum Chlorophyta; class Chlorophyceae; order Sphaeropleales; family Scenedesmaceae; genus Desmodesmus; species Desmodesmus armatus. The sequence goes on from VIIQ02000761.1 coordinate 140,330, forward strand.
TGCCACTCTGCCTCATCAACCTTATCCAATTGGAAGAGGATGAACTTGCCGGCGTTCCACAGCTTGTTTGTGAAGTTGCGGTTGCTGTTCACACGGTCAAGGGAGAGGTTGAGGTCCTGACCTGCCGTGGTACCTGGTGATGTGTGTGGTGAGGTGTAGCGGTGGTGTAAAAGGGCGGGAACAAGGGCAGAGTCAGGCCTGAGTGGTGGATTTGGTGCTTATCTGGTCAAAGGTATTGTTCAGCTCCTGGCGTGCAGGATAACCTGGTCTGGAAAACACAAAAGAAAGGAGAAGGATGAGGCTGAAGTTGTGGGCGGAATTCAGGGTTCTGATTGTGACTGGTACGAGCACAGGTGCATGTACACTGCGAGCCGTTCCAAGATGTGCTGCCGACGCAGGACTTTGTAGGTCTTTGTTGCAGTACTGTTGTTGCGGGTGTGGATGCTGCCAACGTCTCAAGTCGTCGCTGGCAGCAGCAGCAAGCAAGCTAGGTAGCTTGCAAATGGCTGAGTTGGCCTATCCCTCCCAGGTAAACCAAAATAGTGCTCAACAGCACCACTGGCAGCATATGTCATGTCATCTACCGCTCACCTGTGGCCATGGTGAACCTCAGAGCATCTGTACCGTACTGCTCAAGCACCTGTAGGTACAATGACGATCGCAGTACAACACAGTAAAGGTGTTAGTACAAATTTCAAAGACAGCCTCCAAAGCCACAAGGGAGCCGGAGGGCACGGCTTTCAAGCACTCTTCTGTACCACACCAGGTCGGGAGCGTGTGCTCTGCAACATTCTCAGCCAGCCTGCTAAAAACAAACAGCCCTTCGGAGTGCTGCCAGTTGTGCTCCTCACGACGTGTCCAGGCGTGTCATACACCACGGCACCAACAGTAATGGTAACGCCGCCAGATCCCGCAAGCACGTACTGTCGTATGGAATGCATTGACTAGCTCCCTGACCAACACCCACCTGCAGGGGATCCACCACATTGCCGAGTGACTTGCTCATCTTGCGTCCCTTCTCATCCCTCACGAGGCCGTGCAGGTACACAGTGTCAAAGGGAACCTGGCCTGTCAGGCCAAGGCCCATCATGATCATGCGGGCCACCCAGAAAAACAGGATGTCGTGACCCGTTTCCAGCACCTGAGAGCGGTCGGATGCAGGAAAGGAGGAGAGCAGTACATAAACATGTGAGTGTGGGTGCGTGGAAATGTGAGTATCACATGTTGGAGCGTCGGGTGTGGGCCTGTTGGTCGTCCTGTAGTGAGTTGAGATGCGGTGGCAAGAGCGCTAAATCCTGGGAGCGCCTGCCTGAGACCACAAGTCAAGTCAACCAGGGTTTTGAATTAGGGTTTGACTGCAGGGGGTTCAGGGTGCAGAATGGGAGCAGCCTGCGGTTCAGGACCTGGTCCAAACCGAGCATGGGGTGTGGGGGTGTGGCGTTGAAACTTGTGTTACCATTCACAGCCATGGGGGTCTGGGTCTAGACCCAGATCTAGATATCTGGATCTGGATATCTAGAGCTGGATATCTAGATCTCACCTGTGTGGGGTAGAAGGTTTTGAAATCCTGGGCCTCGGTGTTTGGCCAGCCCAGTGTGCTGAAGGGCCACAGCCCACTGCTAAACCAGGTGTCCAGCACATCAGGCTCCTGCACAAGCACCTTGCCGGGCCCGTACTGAGCGGCGGCCTTGTCGGCAGCCTCTGCTGCATTGCGGGCAACGATGTACCTGCACAGCAGATAAGATATGTACATACGCACGACAGCACACTCACTTTATGATGGGATATTCAGTAGTTACCGCCATCTGTACTAATGCCATCTAAAGGCATTAGTACAGCGGTATGTATTGACGCTAGGGAAAGAAAGAGCTACAGCATCGACGGTCCTGGGATGAGGTGCAGTCCGCCGTTTACAGGGTATTTAACAAGAGCCGAAGCAAACAGCACGGCTGCCTAGGCAACAACAAACAAGCAAGTGGATCGTGGCTTACCTGCTGCTGCGGCCGTCATCTGCTGCGTCAGCCTCCTGCTGGCTGTCGTGCACGTACCACACGGGGATGCGGTGACCCCACCACAGCTGCCGACTCACACACCAGTCCTGCAGGCACATACAATCAACTCTGACTTCACACAAAAGTCTGACTGTAACAACATGATGGCGCCGCTTTGACTACATCCTAGTTGGTAAAACATGCCAAGACTCCGATGGCTTCTGCTCTGACCTGAGCTGGTCTCATGTCGCTGCCCGCCGTACGCATCTTGCTCGAGTGCAAATCCACCTCGAGCGCAAACTCAGATGTAGACTCGGAGTGATCACGATGGTGATGGTGTAAGGCGGGCGAGCCTGCTGTACGGAGCTGGTTCGGCAGTGTGGCAGCAGCGCCATGGTACTGAGTGGTGCAATGCAGATCATTCACAAACCTGCGTTGCATCACTCAGTGACACGGCGCTACTGCCACACTGCCAAACCAGCGCCATAAAGCAGGCTAGTGCGCCTTACACCATGAACTTATCTCTGTAGCAAACCCCACACACCTTGATATTTGTAGCAGCCTAAACCCCGTCGACCTTGATATATGTAGCAGTCTAAACCCCACACACCTTCATATATGTAGCAGTCTCACCCCCACACACCTTGACGATTGTAGCAGCCTCAACCCCGTCAACCTTGGTATATGTAGCAGTCTAAACCCCACACACCTTGATGTTTTCCAGCCAGCCGTTGTAGATTTTCTCGAAACGCTCCGGCACTATCTTGATGTCCCCGTTGGCAACAGCAGCAAGGGCTGGCTCGGCAAGTGGTGCCATGCGCACAAACCACTGCTCTGACACCAGGGGCTCCACTACCTCACCGCCACGCTGGGAACGGGGCACACTGCACGGCACAGCAGAGCAGCACAACGACACTACTTTGCAGCGACGTCGCGTCGTTATATGGGATCTAAGGGGCGAGAGTGTGTGTTTGGGGGGGGGGGGGCTCGGCCAGTGGTGCCATGCGCACAAACCACTGCTCTGACACCAGGGGCTCCACTACCTCTCCACCTCTTTGGGAGCGGGGCACACTGCGCGGCACAGCAGTACACCAGGGCAGAGCACCGGTGTTGCAGCGATGCACAATTATACCGCACCTCCAGCACAGTGAATGGAGACAGAGTCCCATTTTTGGCGCTAGCAAGCAAGCCTGAGGAAGAACTGACCAGTACCTTCAAGTGCCGAAATAACCAGTGAATTGTAAGGATTAACTGTGAACAACCAAAATAACTAACAGTGGCAACCGGTGCCCCCTTTTACCGTGTGGTGTAAGCCTCCTTCTTGATGACCAGCCCATCTGCCTCCATATCCTTCCACAGCTTGTCCCGTGCAACAAACCTGTCCAGGCTAGCGTAGGCCCCTGCAACACACAACAACAACAACAACAGCACCAAGCAGTCATGGCAAGCTTCTGCTGAATAGACTCAGGTTTGGAGAGGCTGGCTTCTGTGTGCGTTGGAACACAAGTTTGAACGGTTTGCAACAGGACAACAGTCCTGACCGCTCAAGCCGCCAAGAGTCACCACCAGCCGCAAACAGGCAGCACCGTCCAGCTGGCCACACAAAATTCCTCCAAAATGTGCATGTGCACACTGCATGCATGGCCCCAAAGACGACCTGGGGTCAAATCAACCTCTGGCAACAATTTGCACCGTTCAGTCACCTGCTGCAGCGTTGAGTGAGCCGTCCTTGTTCATGATGTTGATGGTTGGCAGGCCCACTCGCTTGCCAATCTCATAGTCATTGGGGTCGTGGCCTGCAGGGCACATAGCAGCAGTACAGTACAGGTACAGGTATTGGGGACATAGTCCCCCCAACCGCGGCACCACCTCGGCAGCATAGGTCACGATGCAGCAACACATGCACACGCAACTAAGCGCGCCCGCCTGCCCACTTGCTCATGCGCGCATGTGCCCGCCCAGCCAGCCACACCTCACTTCCCCACATGCTTTTTTACCCGCCAAATTCACCCCCACATACATGCAGTTCAGGACAGAATGTACCCTAGTGGCTCGCTGTTCAGCAACAAACCACTTTTGTGTGTAAGGTCTTGGCAGTTACCGCAACTAGCATGTTGCTGCCACCGCGCACGCTCAAGATTGGTGTGCTGGCACAGGCAACGTCACACTGCAGACAGGCTGGCACCCTAATTTTCAGGGTTCCCAGGGGGGGGGAGCAACCCCCACTAGCGTGGCACCCAAGACTGCCACTTACCGGGTGTGATCTTGAGCGCCCCTGTGCCAAACTCCATGTCAACGTACTCATCAGCAATGACTGGGATGGTGCGCCCGCCTGACATGGGCACCGTCACTTGCCTACCCACAAATGCCTGCACGTACGACATGAGCAGGCAGACGGTAAACAACAAAATAGCAAACTGTGCGGCCAGTGTTACAATGGAGACCCTACTTGCTGCAAAAACTCGTTGAGGAAAGCTTGTGTAGTGCTACCAGGTTGTCAATCGGCTCAAGAATGAGTACGCATACATCTAATTAGAGTCGTAGAGTCCCGAAGAGTGTCTGAAAAAACAGGTACGGTGCCCACTGTTGTGGGGAAAAAGAGGGTATCCGGTCAACTCCTGACGGCAGCACCACCTGCATTGCCGCTTGTACAGTGTCACAATGGTGCACCTCACGAACAGCACACATCATGTTTCAGCTGATGTGCAAAACTCGAACGTCCCTTACAGCCGCCGCTACTAGTCACTGCTGTGCCCCCGTACCTTGAACCGCTCGTCCTCTGGGTGTACCGCCACTGCTGTGTCACCAAGGATGGTCTCAGGCCGGGTGGTGGCCACTGGAAGGAACTCATCAGGGCTGTCAGCCAGGGGGTACCTGAGACAGCAGGCAGCAGCAGCACCCAGTGTTTTGACTTGGTGAAACCATGTCCACCCGCATCCAGTATCCCGCTGGTAGAGTATACTCACCTCCAGACACCCAACTGCACCAGTGACACCGTCTCTATGCGGCACCCGCACGCACGTACTCACCATCCAGCCACCAAACCATTCAACCAACACCAAGTGCGCACCGGAGAGACATACATAAACGCAACAGTGCCTGAGGCGTTGCCATGCTAGCCTTACTCTGCAAAGAAACGACCGAGTGCCCCCCCCCCCCTCCCCTGATCCTTCACACCTGAGGAAGTAGAGGTGTCCCGGCTCCTCGCTGTACTCCACCTCAAGGTCACTCACAGCAGTGCCATGCTAGCCTTCTGTTAGGAGAGTGTAGCACTAAGCCCAGACGTGCCTCCCCCCCCGTCCTGCTTATATGGTAATTACCTGAAGAAGTAGAGGTGTCCTGGCTCTTCGCTGTACTCCACCTCAAGGTCACTCACAGCAGTGCCATGCTAGCCTTCTGTTAGGAGAGTGTAGCACTAAGCCCAGACGTGCCTCCCCCCCGTCCTGCTTATATGGTAATTACCTGAAGAAGTAGAGGTGTCCTGGCTCTTCGCTGTACTCCACCTCAAGATCGCTCACAGCAGTGCCCAGGCGGGGGCTCCAGTTCACCATGTACTCACCACGGTACACAAGACCTGACAGACAGCAGGGGTACAGGTGCGTGCGGCAGGTGGATTTACTCAAAAGTATTCTTCATGGTCAATGGCACAAAACATCTCAGCAATTCATCTGGATGTGATGTAGCTTGTGCATTGGACTCTGTGTGTGTATGTGTGTGTATGTGTGTGTGTGTGTGGGGGGGGGGGGGGGGCAGGGCAGGTGCAAAAACCTGGGTGCGGCCACCAAGCTTGCGGCCACTGGTGAAAATTCAACATGACCAAAAGCCATGCAGCCAGGCCAAAAGATCCAAATGCCCATGCCGCTAAACTGTGCAGGCTACCATACCTTTATTGGCTGGCTGCTGAGTCCATCAAAACCTGAATCTATGCGACCAGACCCAAAAAGCCTGATGCTGAGTTTACTGTGTAACAGCCCTGTGGGCTTACCTTTGTCTGCCAGCTGCACGAATGCTTCTGCTACTGCCTGGCTGAGTCCATCGTCCAATGTAAACCGCTCCCTGCTCCAGTCACAGCTGGCACCCAGGCGGCGCAGCTGGTTGGTAATGAAGCCACCATACCTGAACAGCACAGCACAGCATGGCACAGTATGGGGCGGCACAGCAGGGCAAGACAGGACGTGGCATTCTAGCAGAGTCCTCAAGTCACCACTTGCATTGACGGCTGTCAGAAGGCCCCTGATAGCTGGCGCCCTTGTGGTATGCTCTGCTGAGCCTTTGACTGCAACTGTGAGAGATGCCGAAAGCTTGATATCCGGATGCATTGAGTCGGCATAACCTGTCCATGCTGCTAAAAGGCCGTAGACACCATGCCTGGACGCAATCTCAGCAATGACGCACAAACAGTGACGCCTCCCCACTGGGCAGATTGGCAATCTGGTGCCCCGCTGCGAATCTGGTGCCCCGCCCTTCCCCAAAAAAGATCTGGCCACTCACTCTTCCTTCCATGACCACACGCGCTCCTCAAAGGCTTGCCGGCCCAGTGCCGCCCTTGACAACCCCTCAGCCTCCAACTGCTTCTCAACAACATTCTGACATGGCACAGCATGGCACAGCACAGCACAACACAACATAGCACAGCATGACGAAAAGGTCAGGGACACTGCAAGCTTTACGGCATCAAATACACCACAGACGGAGCGTTCAGCCTTTTCAAGCCCAGCAATTGTTTGCGCAAGCACGCCCTTGATGATTGGAAACAGCAAAGGAACCAGGCCGATGTCCTTTCACGCAGTTGCTGCAGCACAACTACTGCAGCCAGCCTATCTCTGCAGCTGCGCATGGCATTACCTGAGTGGCAATACCAGCATGGTCTGTCCCCGGCAGCCAGAGGGTCTTCTTGCCAGCCATCCTAGCATAGCGAGCCATCACATCCTGTTCAGATACAGTACACACAGTACACTAATTGGGGACAGAGTAAGCAGATACAGTAAGCAGTACACCACAGTAATGTGAACAGGGATGTGGCATTTGTGTCATACATCACATCACGTCCACTCAGAGCTGAGTAATGCACGATACAGACGTGTGGTTTCAGGTACAAACCTTGTACAGTGAATGATGCATGGTATCAAGCCTTCAGGTTCATTCACAAAAGTGCTTGTTAATCAGCTTGAACTAATTCACACCACCCCTCTGAAACACCCCTCTGACCCACCTGCAGGGTGACGAACATGGCATGGCCCATGTGTAGCTTGCCAGTGACATTGGGTGGGGGCATGGGCAGGGTGAAGGGTGGCCCTGAAGCATTAGGGTCTGGGGCAAAGTACCCACTCTGCTCCCACCTGGGAGCAATCAGCAGTACATACATGCAGCAGTCAGCAGTACGTACATGTCAACAACTGCTGCTGCTGCTGCTGCTGCTGCTGCTGCTGCTGCTGCTGCTGCTGCTGCTGCTGCTGCTGCTGCTGCTGCTGCTGCTGCTGCTGCTGCTGCTGCTGCTGCTGCTGCTGCTGCTGCTGCTGCTGCTGCTGCTGCTGCTGCTGCTGCTGCTGCTGCTGCTGCTGCTGCTGCTGCTGCTGCTGCTGCTGCTGCTGCTGCTGCGAGCAGTGGCCACTGCCACACAAAGCAGCTGCCAAGCTGTGCTGCTGTCGAGCAGGGCTGCTGCTGGCCAACCAGTGCTACAGCCGGCACCCAGTGCTACTGCCGGTCAGTATGCTGGGCGGGCGAAAACGCTGGCAGTTGCATGCTGATGCTGGTCACGTTTGTCAGACCATGAGAGTCAGCCTGTCTCCAGACCAAGTGACCAGCCCGCAAGGAACCTCTGACAATGTGGAACTGTCAATCCTCAGTGAGGTACACTCACAACAACGATGTGGGCACATCAGCAGCAAGCACGACAAGGCAGCAACAACACCACCCACATCACCTCAAGCCAAAAGGCAACACGGCTTGTCAAGTACTACTGGTACCTTCTGTCTCTACATAAGGCCAGCCAAGAGCTTCCGCCCCCCCCCCCCCCCCCCCTCTCCTCTGTCATCCACAAACAAAACACCCACCATGTGTACAGCTCCTGCTCTCTCGCTGCTGGGTCAAAGTTCTTAGGCAACTGCACCTGGGACCGGGGTGCTGCTGTGCTGCCAGCGCTGCTGCTGCTGCTACTGGGCTGCAATGGAGCTGCTGGCGGCTCTGCAGTGACACCACAGCAGCAGTAAGAGCAGCATGCATGCTGAGCTGACATCATCTGCAGGATGGGTTGCTCCCAGAGATGTGCAACGTTCAGCAGCGACGAGCATGTCCACAAGTTGCCATACAAGGCAGCACAGATCTGCCTCTGCTGCTGCCAAATGATGGGTGCCTTCAGTAGAGCTCTGGTGGTAGTGGCTACATGCTGGGTGACACCAGGAGCAAGTTGCTGCTGCTGCTGCTGCTGCTGCACACAGGCCAATTGCGCCATAAGTGCGGCCAAGCGATGCTTGTAAGCAGGTAAGCAGGTACAATGGTCGCTGCACATCGTTGGCCGCACCTGACACAGCAGCAGCGGCTGTCACCAGGGATGTGAACTGCCTGTGCCCTATGAGCCTGGCGTGGCTGATGCCCGGATTGCTGCTGCTGACGGCGCGAGTGAAAGGCCTCACATAGTACTTTGGACGGACCAGGTTACTGGACGCACAGTGTGCTGATGTGAGCTTTGACTTGAGCATCATGGTGACCAACCCCCCACTGCTGCTGCTGAATGCTGCCCGAGACCCCCCTGAATACCAGGTCACCACAGAAACAGCAAAGTACGATATTTTCGAGCAAATTGGCATAAATTGAACCAGCTACAGCCGAAACTTGTGGCCCCAAGGCACACAGGCTTGACCGCAAGCGGACGTATGGCAAGAACCAGGGAACAAACAAATTAGGTTGGTGTTGTTGATAGATAATTCAACCCTGCCTGCTAACATAGTTGAATAGAACCCCACTTGATCTGAGTCCCAAATTCACAAGGAACTCGCTTTCTATAAGCTCACCGCTACCAGCATGCCAATGTCATTGTGAGGACTGCAAACAGCAGCATTGGTGGCAGCCTCTGATCGACTACAGCAGCTGGCCTGAAACCACTAACACCACCATCTGATGTTGCGCCAGTTTGTGTACAGTGCCTGCCCTGTGCTGCAGCAGTGCCTGCCCTGTGCTGCAGCTGCGGCATCATGGGCTTCAGTCCAACATGCACAGCGCCTGTGGCAGCAGGGGTCTAGTGCAGCAGTTGCCAGCAGCAGCAGGAGCAGCTTGCACACCTCAACCAGCTGCTGTCATGGGCACAGCAGCGATGATGAAGATGCAGAAACGTGAGTGATCCAAGTTTGAACAGTCGCAGTAGCAACTTGCAGTTACAGTCCTGCTGGATCGACGTCATGCTGCCTGTATGTTGTCTTGTCCTGCTGCAGTATCTCTGTCACTTTCATATCAGAGAAGGATGGCACTGAGACAACAGTGCAGGCACCAATCGGGCAGCATTTGCTGGAGGTGGCACACAAAAACGACATAGAGCTGGAAGGTGTGTGTCAAGAGTTCTCTGCAGCGTGTGCGCCTTACACCCCAGTGCTGTTGTTGTACGAGTGGTAGCACAGACAAGCCGATTTGCTCCACGGGAGTGTGTGCTCCCACAACAGCCATGACCAAAGCTGCACCATAGTGAAGGGTACAGCACATACTGCACACCAAACCCAACCACAATGACAGACACTCACAGCTAGTACTGTAAAGCAGTGGTGGCCATGCTTGGCATGCATGCAGTCTGCCTGAGTGCTGTTAGAGTGTGATGTTTCTTCTTGAGCACCATTAGGCATATTTTCAGCAGCTGACAAGCAATGCCTGGCAGTCTTCGTTCTACTTGCATGAAGATCACCTACTGATATGGGGCCCTCAAAAAGCACGTCACTCGTCACTGACCTTATGAAGCTGACTGTCTGCACCACTGATTTGACACTTTCAGATACTGTAAGTGTAACTATATATTCAGCCGAATGCTTGGCTGCTGGGGTGCTGTGTGCTGCAGGCGCCTGTGAAGCCTCCCTAGCATGTTCCACGTGTCATGTGGTTGTAGAGGTGGGTACAACTCCGCTCTCGAGCGGCCTGTCATCTACCATTCCAACAGCTGCTCCCAAGCAGCAGTGTGCAACCAACGTATATGCTCAAAGGTCTTCTAGTGTTGCTACTGGCGCCTGTGTTGCTACCTGCTAGTACCACTGCCAGTGTTACCGCTGACTGCTGTTGCTGCCTGCTGCTGCGGCTTGCTGTTGAATTATGATTGGTCTCAGGATGAGGACTACTTCCACAAGATTCCAGAGCCAACAGAGGATGAGCTGGACATGTTGGACCTGGCCTTTGCCCTTACAGAAACGTAAGCGACGGCTGTGGTTAGTCATAGCAGACGCTGGTGCACGGAAGCACTAGTGCATCCAGCAACGTCGCTTCAAGGTGACTGCCCTTACAGAAACGTAAGCGACCGCTGTAGTGGACACAGCCGCCAGCAGCAGCAGCAGCAGGGTGTGTGTGTGGAGCCTGATTCCCTGGTGGGAGGTTTGGTTCGATGAGTGATAGCAGATGCTGGTGCAAGGAAGCACTAGTGCACCCAGCAACTCAACCAAAGGGTCAATAAGTCACTGCAGCTATCGCAACTATTGAGCACCCCTCATGAGCCGTTGGCTCGCTGGCTAGCGCTGAGGTTGAAACCTTGTCCCCCATCCCTGTACTGTACTGCTATGTTTCCCTGTATTGCTGCAGGTCGCGGCTAGGCTGTCAGGTGATAGCCACTAAGGAACTGGATGGGTTGCGAGTCAAGATACCAGCAGCCACACGCAACTTTTATGTGAGTGAAGAGCAACAGCAGCAGCAGGGGAAGTCGTAGACTTGCAACAGGCGGCTGCGAGGAGATTTGGAGGGGGGCAGGCTTACAGCACACATGCAGCAGGAGCATAGGGGGTACTTGCGCAACACTATGGTGTGGGGCTTTGGGTCCAGCAGGAGCAGGGTTTGGTTGACATGGCATCTGTAACAGTCGCTGCAAGCGCTGGACAGCAGCAGTAGCAACCCTGTCGTGACGTGAGGTTGCCCAGATACTTGCTATTGTGATTGTGACAACTGCATCCAGTGCTTGAATTGGATTGGAATAGGAATTGGAAGCAGAGGTGGCGCTGAAATTTCAGGATTTGTAGGTTGTGACAGACGCTGCAGCATTGTTATGTGCAGTGTTGTGACGGGTGTTTGGGCACGACTTGAACCATGTAACAGTAACAGTGCCAGTGATGATGGCACGTGCATGTGGGCCAGCTGTGATGTTTGCTGGCTTGACTCCCTCCAACGTGTCGTTTCCTAAACCAGCAGTGGTTGTGATCGTGCATGTTGCATGTCGTGCTCAAGTCATCTGCTGTGCTGTGCTGTGTCGTGCTGTGCAGGTGGACGGCCATGTGCCCAAGCCGCACTGATACACCAGCACAGCAGCAGCGGCAGTGCCAGCTGAGTTGCGACAGCAAGACAGTATCACGATGAAGGCAGTGAAGACTATGTGTGCTAGTAGTTGGTTGGCTGGCTGGCTGTGTGTGGCGCCAAGTTTATACAGTGCACCTGCTTTGCGTTCAGTCGGTGTCTATTTCCTATTGCCAGCCGTGCAGTTGGCCTGCGCAATGACCCACATGAACTTCCCAATCCAATTCAATGTACTGGCCTCTGTGACCAGTCCTCCTGTTACTGTCATTGTGGCCTCTGTGACCAGTCCTCCTCTTACTTTCACCCAAGCAAAATACTTTCACCCAAGCAAAATAACAATCAAAGCATAACACAATCAGCAACTTTCAGCAACATGTCATCACACCGAAGAGGGTTGCCCTGTTGCTGCCCAGCACTTATGCTTCAAGCAGCAAAGTGGCTGTCTCAACATCTCACCCACAGTTTGCACCCCTTTTCAAGGGCGCCAATACAAACAACGGCTACTTGAGTTGCCAGTGGCTCAATGTGCACTGCCTGGCATGCAGCAAGCACACACCCACTTCATGTACTTTGCAGCACGTTGGCCAGAATCCTGCGCGGCGAGATGCTGACCACCTGCTTCTGCTGCTGCAGCGGCGGGTGCGGCTGCTGCTGCTGCTGGGAGCCTGATGGCTGCAGCGACTGCTGCCGTTGCTGCGGCTGGCGACCTCCGGAAGCCGCTGCTGCTGCTGCCGCAGATGCAGGAGCAGCATGGACGCCCCGTCCGCCTGCACTCCTGCTGCTGCGCCGGCTGCTGCAGCTGCTGCCAGCCTGCAGGATGCTCTTCCCGCTCTGCGCTGAGTGCAAAGCTTGCTGCGCCCCCACACCCGCTGCATCGGCCGTCTGGCCTCCCACACTGCTGGTGCTGTCAAGCAGCATGCCGCCATCCGCAGCAACAACAGCAGCTGTGCCTGAGGCAGCACCTGTCCTGCTGGTTGGTCCACTCCTGGTGCCACCCCTGCTGACAGCCGCACTGCTGTGCTGACCCACGCTGTCTCCCAATTGCTGCCGCGCGGCGCGCGGATGGGGTGCAGACGCAGGCGGTGCGCGCGAGAAGGTCGGCAAAGCAGGCTTCCTAGAGTCCGAAGCCCTCGAGCGCCCGTTTGTTGCCGCTGCGCTTGCCTGCTGCTGCCGTCCGGAACGGACCGCTGTCTTGCTGCCTCCCGCACGAGCTGAACCCCCTGTTGTTGCTGCTGCTGAGGGAGAAGATGCGGCATGGTGGGTACCTCCCGGGCTGGATCCATACCCAGCCAAGCTGTTGCCTGCAGTAGCTGCCGGCTGCAGGGCAGGAAGCTCCATAGGCATGCTGAAGGTACCGCTGAGGGCTGGGTCCAAACTCTGAGCTTGCCAGCTGCTGCCAGGTTCGCCGCTGCTGCCGCTGCCACTGCCTTGCGTTGCGTCGGCGTCCTCGCCAGTGCAGTTTTGAGCAAGGGCCTGACAGCCGCCCGCCTGGAAACAGCGCAGTGTGAAAGAGTGAAGCATGCACACAGCCACATATTGACGACAAGCCGTTCAGTGAGCACCACCGCAAACTGCACAATAGGGATGCTGCTTCCTTTCCCCCACACACGCAGTATAGGCAGAAAGCAACAGCAGGAGCAACGACCACCCTACCAGCAAAACAGCAGCTAGAACCCACCTGCACCAGCACCAGCACCAGTGCATCTCCTTGCTGCTGCCTCTGCAGCCGGATCTGCTTCCTGGTCAGAAAGCCTCGAGCTCCAGCCTGCAACTTCAGCACTGCTTGCTCCCTGCTGAGACTGCCTGTGTAGGCACTGCTGACGCCTGCATCCCTTCCGAGGCTGGCGCTGCTGCCGTCAACCCATATGCCGCCCTCGCCAGCATGGGACGCCTGCAGGCATGGACACAAACATTGTTGGCGGTGAGTGCTGCTCAGCAGTGTAGTAAACTTAGAGACTGGGGTACGACAAGTTGAAGGCCCTGGCGGCACCCTCGTGAGCCCTTGGCTTGCTGGTTAGTGCCAAGGTTGGGACTGTGTCCCCAATAACTGTAATGTACTGTGTAGCATACTACGTAGTATACTACTGTGTACGTATACTTGATGGTGCACGGTGCAAAGGGCATGCCTAGCACCAGCTGCATGCTGGCATGCCATGCGCGTGTTGCGGTGATGCGCAGCGCTGTAGCCTGGAGCAGCCAGATCACTGCTTTTGAAGCCGCAGCAGGGTGTATTGCTGTGCAGCACACAGAGCATAGTCTTTCCAGTACACTGTTCAGGACATCCAACCAAGTCACACCCACACAAAGTCTACCCATTACGCCTTCAGCACTGTGACGCCTTTGGCCCACTGCTGTTCACACACAGTGTCTGTGCCAACAACTACCCAGCAGCCCGTTACAAACGGATACCCCGTAGCGCCCCAGACACTCACCTCGCTCCCAGGTACTGACAGCGCCTGCTGCCTGCTCTGCTGCTGCTGCCTGCCCCCAACAGCAGGCTCCTTGATGATGCACAGCATCAGGTGCACCCGAGCCGCCTCCAGCTGCTTGCACCGCGCCTCCGCAGCAGCGGCAGCCTCGGCCACGCGCGCATCGACCCCCGCAACAGCCTTGTGCGCAGCAGCTTTGATCTTCAGCTCCAGCTTGCGCTGGGCTTGTTGGGCTGCTAGGGTTTGACCACGGACCTCTTTGTCTTTTGACTCCAGCTGCTCCTGCAGCTCGTGAACCTGCGCATGCCAGCACAGCAAGCAAACGGGACATGTCAGCACAAACCGTGCTAGCAGCAGTGCTACTCAGCGAAGCCGGATGCCATTGAATAGACTCAAAGACATGCATGCTTGCATGCCCCTTGGACTCTATGTGTTGAACAGGTGAAAGCTATCCAATGTGCCGGCAGCACGTCACCTCTGTCTGCAGCTGGCATTTGCATGCACCACTACATGTAACTTACTGAGCCCCTGCCTGGGCTGCATTGAATGCTGCTGCGCTGTCACAGGCACCCACCTGCTGCTCAAGCTGCTGCCTCTCTTTGGCGGCTGTGGCCAGCGCCTGCCTGTGCAAGCGGCCGTCCGTATCCAACTTCTGCTGCAGGACTTGGTGTGCATGCTGCAGCTTCTGCAGTGACGGCACCATGTTACAGATACAGGAAACGGCAGACACCATCAGTTCTTGGCTGTCAGTGAAGCCACTGGAGACAGCGGCAGCACCTTGGCCGCCTAGGCCAAGCACTGCGAGCAAACCATGCACTGGAATGTCGCTGAATTCAGCCCAACAGTTGAGCAACGAACAAGTCAGCCAGGCTGCATGACACATGATGACTCACCTCTAGCGCCCTGGTGAGCCCTTCAGCCTGCTGCCGCGCCTGAGTGAGCTCCACTGCACTCTGGCCAGCAGTGTCACCATCCTGCAGCTGCGCCTTCAGCTTGCTGTTTGATGCTTGTGCAGCCAGCAGCTGCTGCTCCAGCACGCTTGCATGGCGCTCGGTGTCCTGCAGCCTGTGCTTGTACCGCCGCGCTGTCTCTTTCAGCACCTGCACATACAGGTTGTTCAATGCTGGCACTGTTGGCATAGCAGCAGCGTGGGCTGCATGCAAGCTAGCCATGTTGTCTGCTGCAAGGTGGGGTGCACAGATGTGCGCCATGCAAGCTGAGACAGCTCATGCGAAGGATAGAGGGCTCTGTGCTGTCTGATGGCCTGTAGGGTGCCCCAGTCCCATGTATACCATCCCACCAAAGTCATTGCTGAGTGCATCACCCACCTTATTGTCTTCAAACAGAGCACGCAGCCGAGGCGGCAGGTCAGAGATTTCTGAGGCCTGGAATTGCTGCAGACATGGCTGCTGCTTGTCTGCGCTGCGCAGTGCCTTCTGTTTCAGCACCTGCATGGTCAAAGGTACAAAGGTACGTCGAGTGTATTTCAAAGCCGTGTAATCATGACCAGCACCAGATGCACACCTTTGCTGAAACACCGTCACTTATGCAGAACAGCACTGCTGCGGCGATATGGTGCAGAGAGCCAATGTCATGACTATCGCTGGATGCACCACTCACCCTTTCTACTTCCTTCTTTTCGGCCTTGAGTTTTCCAAGCTCCTTCTCCTGCTGCTGCTGTGTCTCAATGCATGCTGACACATACTCCTGCAGCTCATGCAGAAGGCCGAGGCTGCGCAGCGCTGATATGTGACCACCCTTGCCCTTTGGGGCAGTTGCTGCTGGTGCAGCAGGAGCTGTGCTGTGCAGGCTAGCCTGAGAGCTGCTTTCCACCAAGTTACCCATCCGGGCTGCTGCTTTGGACAACAGCAGTATCATACTGTCAGCAGCAGCTGTTTCATCTCTGTCACCCAGCACTGCAGTCTCCGGATCCCATTAGATCGAAGGAACTGGATGGTGTGTCCTTGATTAACTCCGAAAAACTTGCTGTTTTCTTGGTCACGATATGAAGCTGAGCAGTAGGTAAGAAGCAGGCTTGGAAATATAAGCAAAGGGCGTATAAGCGTCGAGAATCAATTGAAGTATCACAAACAGTTCCACTACAGGCTAAGCCTGGCTTGAGCAGTACGATTGAAGCACACCAAAGTAACTGCTACAGCCGGGCTGTACTCTAGCGGAGCCGATGATAGCACAAATGTGATCAAATACATTCAAATCAATTCCATCATTTAGTGCAGGCGATATGTTTGTGGCAAGGTGTCATGGCACTTGGATGCATACAGATCACCTGCAGACATGCAGTGCCTTCAAAAAAGGTATGGCAGACAATAATATATAATTCAGAACAGCCCATCAGTTTTGCTACAGCTCTGCATGCGATGGCTGGCAAGCCCCAGCAGGTGCTGGCACATCCCACAGTCTGTTTCAAGTTGCCAGCATAGTTACTTTAAAGGGTGTGCCCCGGGGCTGTAACTTGCAAGTGCTGTAACTTGCAAGTGCTGTCAGGGCTTAGCATGTTGATTGACTGTGAAGAAGGAAATGGGAGGGAGCTGCCCGATGTACCTTGGATGAGGTACCACGATTGGTCTGTGATGGAGCCTCAGACTTCATTTGCCTGTTTGGCGCTAGGGGGCAGCAGTGCTGGGTCCAGCACATCACGTCATACCTTGGAGTCCGAGGCTCGGACTAGAATCACCAATGGTTTTGTGAACCTCAGCAATGCTTTGAGCAACTAAAACATTGGTAAGATCATTTTGGTCTAAATCGTCGCGTGCACTGCGACCTCCTCTGATATACCAATGCAGATTCTTCTCAAGATCTCCTCGCAGCTTCTGTCAACTGCACACAACTGCACCAGTTTCCAAATCTAGCTGTGAATCGCGTGAAATACAGATTCAGTAACAAGGTTAGCCCTAGCGCGCCATAGACAGGGTCGGTGGTCAATGCTACCGCCCACCATGAACACTGTCTTCCACTTCAGATTCCTGCTGCTGCCCTGTCTGCCCGTCCCCTTGGGCAAAATGACTGCATTAACATTCATCACCACCAATGCACCAACGTCTTCGTGTGTCTGATGCTGTCTCGCACAGGCCAACCCCCAGGATGGCAGGTGCCAAGCTCAAGTCGTTGCTGGTGGACCTGCCGGACCCCTGCCTGCTGCGGGTGCTGCAGTGCTGCGCAGCAGACGACCAGCGCAGCCTGTTTAGTGCCGCCAGGGCTCACAGCAGGCTGCACCTGGCAGCTGTGGTGGCGCTGCGCAGCATCACCCTGCACGTGCCCGAACAGCAGCAGGTTGATGGCGTCATGGAGTACCTTAGCAAGTACGGTCAGCATGTGAACAGCTTTGAGCTCAGGGGGGACAGTTCGGACGATGACGATGACGATGACGATGACAAATATCCCGAAGTGTCTCTTCGCCAGCTGCCCCCACAGCTGCAGCTCAGCAGCCTGCGACTTCAAGGCCTCGAACTGCAGCTGCAGCCGGGCGATGACTCCCAGGGTGTGCTGGGGTCTGCTGCTGCAGTAGCAGCACTCAAGCAGCTGCGGCTTGAAGAGTGCGTGGTGCTTGACGGTGGGGTGGATGACGCGCTGGCTGCAGAACTTTGGCAGCTGCCTGCTGGGCTGGAGCACCTCAGCATCAAGTCGTTGGATGAGGATGTGAGGTTTCCAGCTGGCAAGTTGCAGCAGCTGCCGCATCTCACCTACCTCCAGCTTGAGGGTGCTTTGATAGCGGACTTCGACGGGGCCAGCCCTGTCCTGCAGCCGCTGCAGGCCTTAACAGGGCTAATGGAGCTCCGGCTTGGCGTTATGCAGCCAGGAGTGGTCCCCTCCAGTATGCTGTCGGGCATGCTTCACCTTACGCGCCTGGAGCTGTCAGACGCAGATGGAAAGGGCAGACTTGAGCTGGAGCCAGGTGCCCTCGCTGGTGTGACCCAGCTCCAGCACCTGGCTTTGGTGTGGTGCACGATACTTGGGGGTGCAGCAGGGAAGGCACAGCTGCTGTCCCACCTGCAGCCCCTGCAGCAGCTGACGCACCTCCGCATGTGTGACAGCTTGCAGGCTGTTGATCGGAGCAGCCCTCCTGCACCAGCCTATGCAGCCCTGACGGTCAGCAGCAAGCTGCAGCACCTTGATGTCAGCTTTTGCACACTGCCAGCAGGTGTGTGGCAGCACCTGTTCCCTGCTGGCAGGCTGCTGCCAAGCTTGCAGACTGTGGCTGTCAGTCATGTCAGGCAGCCATCAGGCGAGTACGCTCAGCCTCCTGAGGGCAGCCGCCTTGTCAGCTGCTGCCCTGGCCTGCAGTCGTTGCGTATGTGGGAGCTGCGGTGCAGTGCAGAGCTACTTGCCCCACTGCAGGGGCTGAGCGGGCTGCAGACACTGCACTGCAGCTGGGGGGATGCGACAGCCGAGGTTGTGCAGGCGGTGTGTCAGCTGACAGGGCTGAGGGAGCTGGTTGTGTGGGGCTCTGCGCACCTGAAGGAGGAGGGGTTGCTGCTGCACCTGACGCAGCTGCAGCAGCTGACAACGCTGGTTGAGATGGCCGTCGACTTTGAATCGAATGCAGATGAATATGGAATCTACTTGACAGGTGAGGTGCTTGCTTGGTTTGGGTGGTATCCTTGTGCTTGCTTCTCATGTCAAGTTTTTATTCTTGACAGACCAGCAGCACCAGCAGGCTGGTTATGTGCCTTAAGGCAAGCTTGCCTGCCACGTGCACGTCACATTTTACATGGAAGACACACCAGAGCCATTTGTCCGGCAGACCTGTGTATGCTGGGCAGCATCAGTAGCTCTCAATCATCCAAGCTGCCAAGCAAGGGTAATGCCACCATGTGTCATTTGCATACTGCTGCATGCATGCCAGATGCATCAGGTGACCACTCACATGGCACTTCCAAGTGACGCACTAGTATTGTATTGACTGTTGCATTGGTTCTGCTGTTGTGCTGTTGTTGTTGGCGGGTGGTGATGAGCCTGTGTGGCGCCAGCTGGCACGGCTCCACCTTGACCACTCCAACCCTATAGTGGCACAGCGGGCGGCTGCAGCACTGGCGGGAGTGTAGTGACCAGGCAGCAACACAAGCGGCAGGTGGGTGGGTGTAGTAATGCTGCCACGACCAGGCTCAGGGGCCACAGTGCTGCCAACATGACGCTTCCGTCAATCAAGTAATGTTGCATGCGTAGCTACTAGCTTTGGAAGCTTGACAACTTGTGCCAGCCATTCAGTGATGTCATGGAGGAGACAACATGCATTTTTTATGGTGACTGTATAGGGTTTAGGGTGGGCATGCAACGTATGCTTGCGTAGCATGGCAACAGCCAGCTGGCGCTGAGCCCACACTTCATGCGGAAACAGTACAGTGGCATCTAGTGATTGAGGTGACAGCATGCCTGCAAAGTTTTCATGCTCAGCCTGCCTTCTGCTGTTTGCCGTCATGTGTCCTGCAGGTGGGCTGTGTTCCTGTGAGTGTGTGCATGATGAGGATGGGGGTGGACCCGCCACACGACACCACTGCCTGAGCCGCCTCAGGGGACGCGGAGGAACAGCACCAGCCTGTGGACTCGTCATCATGTACTGTCTCAGGAGGCGTCTGAAGCTGAGCTTCTGTGCAGCATCGAGTGTGCCACATGATGCTGGGTGCACAGGTTGTCGTGTGTGCTGGCTGCTTGTTGGTGTTGAAGTTGCCGTGATGCCATGCTGGACATCTTCTTTGCTGCAGTGTGGTGCATCAGCGGCCTTGGAAGCATGCATCGTCAAGGTTTGCAGCTGGTGCCGCCGGTGAGCGGAGGGGAGCATCGCGTGGATCCTCCTGTACGCATACGCACAGTAGCAGTATTTCTGCAAGCATAATATTATGCAACATCGATGCTGCGAGTCTGGCAATGGGAATCCTTCCCACCCACTCGAGCAGGGGGTCTGATTAGGAGGCGTGGCAGCGGGAGTTGATGGGTGTCCAGGTTGCTGGCAGTCAGGGTTGTTTGCTCGCTGTGCAACCTTGTCTGCTCTGTCCACTGTTTGAGGTTGCTGTCGCACTCTGAGACACAGCTATTGCAACCTCTTTGCCGGCATTTGTTGTAAAGAACAAATGATTGACAGTCTGCATGGTTTGTAGCCAGCGTCTGCCTTAGCTGTGTCTGCTGGTAGTTCTTGAGGACAGGGTGTGCGTGGTGTAGGTGTGCATGCTGCTGTAGATGTTGGGAGTGTTTGGGCCATGCAGTTGTTCATGCATGCAGGCATGCATGCATATGCTAAGCGTTCAAAAGTTCTGAAGGTCAGCGGTTTATGGGGGCAGGTGCTGCATGCTGGCATGTGTGCTGCTGCTGCAGCGCATGGTGCATGCTGAAGGTGTGCATGCGGGGTGGTGGGCGTAGGGTGTGGTGAATTTGGGGACAGGGCAGCGCTTTGTTGCGTCTGCTGCTTGTAGAAAAGGTTGGAGCATGTTGCTGGTTTGCATGCTGGTGGGACAGTCACTTTGAAGCTGCACGGAAGGTGTCTGCATGTAGTAGGTCAGGTGGTAATGATTGTGTTCTGTGCGAACTTGTCTTTGTCACGAAATGTTCGCATGTTGGGCTATGCTCGTGTTGCTTTCATAAGCAGCTGAGTGCCGCTGATCAGTGTGTGTGAAATTTGCAGGGCAACAGCGCAGTCCCTGTACTGTACGTGTGCAGGGTGGCTGTCTGAACTGCTAGTTGGCTGGCTGACTGACTGGTCAGCTGGCTGGCGTGTACTGCACCACAAACGGCAGCACGGCTGTCCCAATATATATGAAATGCGTCATTGAAATTGTTGAGTTGTAAGTTGTTGCTGCTACTGCTGCTGCTACTGCTGCTGCTGCTGCTGCTGCCGCCGCCGCCCACCAGGCATGGTGCAAATGCATCTGCAGCCTGTAGCCAGCTGGAGATTAAGAGTTGTAAGGCTGCCAGTGTTGATGCTTTATTCCTGCCCAGAACAGTGTTGCAGCCGCAGACTGCCATGCACGCACAGCAGCCCTGGTGTTGGACATAGCACAATACATCACCCTCCAGGTTCAACAGCGGTTCAGCAAAACCGTAAATATGACCATTGGGGACATCGTCTGAAGGTGTAGAAATTTGCTTCCTTCCAAGTACAAGCAATCTTCCATCTGTCTGTTGGCTGCAGGACAGCTGCTGCAGCAGTACTGGTGTTGGTCACAGGACAATATATCACTCTTCACGTTCAACAGCGGTTCAGCACAGATATGACAAACGAAGACAACGGCAAAAGCTTGAAAGATTAGCTTGCTTCCAAGCCCCACTTGTTGCAGCATTGAGCCTGGCAGATGGCTTCCTTTGTGCCGTTGATCAGATATCTGCACACTCCAGAATCCAGCTGTGCCCGCAAATCAGTGGCTCAGGGCTCCAATCACGAGTGCTAGGAGGTACCTGAGGTAGGCAACATCACAGACATGGAATCAGCACTGTTCAATGGTACTGGCAGCACAGGCACTGAGTTTTGCTGTTCGCCCCACCTTAAGGCAACGAAGTGCCACAGCAGACCAAAGCCTTGAACTCACAGTTGTATTTAACGTATCTAACGTTTCCGCGATCTGTAACTCCATCTGTCTGTTGTCATGTGGGTTGCTGTGTCCACAGGAAGCCATATGGCAGGTGCTGAGTCATCATTGCTGCTGGCACTGCCGGACCCCTGCCTGCTGCGGGTGCTGCAGTGCTGTGCAGCAGACGATCAGCGCAGCCTGTTCAGTGCCGCCAGGGCTCACAGCAGGCTGCACCAGGCAGCTGTGGTGGCGCTGCACAGCATCACAGCACAGCTTTCCCAACAGCAGCGGATGGACGGCGTGATGGTGTACCTAGTAAAGCACAGTCAGCATGTGGACAGCCTTGAACTTGATGGAGCTGAGAGCCTTTCAGTCCACCTCCGCCAGCTGCCCCCATAGCTGCAGCTCAGCTGTCTGCAGCTCAAAAACCTCAGCCTTCAGTTGCAGCCGGGCTATGGCTCCCAGGGCGTGCTGGGGTCTGCTGCTGCTGTTGCAGCTCTGAAGCAGCTGCGGTTGACGGGCTGCATTGTGCTTGACGATGGGGCAGCTGGGGCGCTGGCTGCAGCACTGTCGCAGCTGCCTGCTGGGCTGGAGCACCTCAGCATGTGCCAGCTGACAGATGGGTCAGGGGATGAGGTCCGGTTTCCAGCTGGTGCATTACGGCAGCTGCAGCACCTTACCCACCTGGAGCTTGCTCACGTACACAATGTGGGCCCTGATGCGGCCAGCCCTGCCCTTCAGGCCCTGCAGGCCCTGACTGGGCTAGTGACTCTTAGGCTTGTCAGCTATCAGACCGGTACATCAATAACTTGCAGCATGCTGTCGGGCATGCAGCACCTCACACGCCTGGAGCTGTCATTCCGCATGGAGCTAGAGCCAGGTGCCCTGGCTGTTATGACCAAGCTGAAGCACCTGCGTTTGCGCAGCTGCACGATACTTGCGGGTGCAGCAGGGGAGGCACAGCTGCTGTCCCAGCTGCAGCCCCTACAGCAGCTGACACACCTCAGCATGAAGTGCAGCTTGGGGAATGCTGAGGGCAGCAACCCTCCTGCATCAGCCTATGCAGCCCTGACAGCCAGCAGCAAGCTGCAGCACCTGGACGTCAGCTACTGCACACTGCCAGCAGGGGTGTGGCAGCATGTGTTTCCTACTGGTAGGCAGCTGCCAAGCCTGCAGTTTCTTGATATCTCCAATGCCACACACCCAGCCTCCCAGGATGCTCACGCGATGCTTGAAGCTCCAGAAGCCAGCCGCCTTGTCAGCTGCTGCCCTGGCCTGCGGTTGTTGAAGATGTGGTTGGTGCAGTGCGATGTAGAGCTGCTGACCGCACTGCAGGGGCTGAGCGGGCTGCAGACACTGCACTGCACCTGGAGAGATGCGGCAGCTGAAAATGTGCAGGCGCTGTGTCAGCTGACAGGGCTGAGGGACCTGCAGCTGGATGTGCTGAGCTCTGCGCGCTTGAAAAGGGAGGGGTTGCTGCTGCACCTGACGCAGCTGCAGCAGCTGACCAAGCTGCGTCACTGCGCAATGGACCTACATACTATCGACTTGTTAGGTGAGGCGCACAGTCTGAGTTGTACCCTTGTGGCTTGATAATCATGTTTGGGTGTTGGTTCCTGACAAAACAAGCAGCAGCAGGCTGGTTACCTGATCACCCGCAATGTCTCCGCGTGTCGCTTTCATGTTGGGGTGACAGACCAGAACCACTTGTCCTGCGGACCTGATGGCCCCCTGTGTGCAGGGCAGCATCAGTGGCTGTCAGTCATCAAGCTGCCAAGCAAGGTTGATGCCCATACGTGTCATTTGCATTTTGCTGCATGCATGCCGCAAGATTCACTTTCCAGGTGACCACGTCAAGTGGCACTGCAAGTGACACACTAGTACTGCGTTGACTGCTGCTGTTGGTGCTGCTGTTGCCCTAAGTGGCGATGAACCTGTGTGGCGCCAGCTGGCGCGGCGCTTCGTACACCACCCTGACCCTGGAGTGGCACAGCAGGCGGCTGCAGCACTGGTGGGAGTGTAGTGACCAGGCAGCAACACAAGCAGCAGGTGGGTGCACTGCTGTCATGACCAGGCTGTAGGGCCACAGTGCTGCCAACATACTCAACCTGATGCATCAACTAATGTCACACCTGTACCTACTAGGCCTACTGGCAAGCTCAAGAGCTCACGCCAACCGGCTGGCGCCTATTCACCGATATCACAGACATGCCAACGTGCCTTCAAAAGGGAGGCTGCAGAGGGTGGGCATGCAGCGTGTTCAGGTGCAACATGCAACGTCCAGCTAGCTCCGGGGACCAAATCACATCCCGTCACAAACAAAGCAGGCATCCAGTGGTTCATACGACAGCATGCTCGCACAGTGCTCAGTGTGTGCCCTGCTGTGTAATGTGTGCCTTGCAGATGTGCTGTGTTTGTGTAATGTTTTGCGTGAGAAGGGTGGGGGTGGACCCACCACTTGACACCACTGTTTGAGTCGCCTCAGAGGACGAGGGGAGCAGCAGCCTGTGGACCCATCAATGTACTGCAGGCGGAGATGCCCTGATGCTGAGCAGCACGTCTGTGGATTGTCGAGTGTTCACGCTGGCGTACAGATTGTTTTGTCCTGTTTGCTGTTTGCTTCCGTTCTTGTTGAAGGTGTAGTGATGTCGTGCTGGATATGCTGCGGGTACCGTGGGAGGCTGCAGTGTGGTGCATGAGCGGCTGTGGCAGTAGGCAGTGTGAGGGAGCAGTCGTGGATCTGCCTCCAAGCAGAGTTTCCACATACTGCACCACAATTGGCAGGACAGCTGTCCTCGATTATGTGTCCCTTCAATCAGTTGAGTTGTAAGTAGTTCTTGCTGCTGCTGCCGCCCGCCATCCGGATGGCGATCGATCCTGCATCTGTATCCGGCTTGAAAGTGAGAGAAGACAAGGCTGCAAGTGTTTGTGTGTCATTGCTGTCCAGCAACAGTGTTCATGTTGCAGCCTGCCTTGCGTGCACATACAACACACACAGCAGCCGCGGTTGTGACACACATATGTCAACAACGTGTGGATCTCACGGTGCAATGAAATCGAGGTAACCAAATGACTTGGCAAGGGGGTGGTATTCAGGCATTGGTGAAGGGCCTGGGGCTCCCTGAATTACGGCGGGCCTGTACCTGTATGTGGATACTATGCGTAGCAGTGGCTCCTTTGGGGCTTCCAGACATGTAGGTCCAAGAATTGTCATATTGCTATGTGTTGATGACAGCTAGCCCAGGCAGCTGCTGCACCTTTCACAAAACCACAAGCTAGCCAGCGCTCGTGTACACTAGGTGTACTGTAAGCAGACACATGCACCTGAGCATTCCTACTGACAACTTTACCTCATTTACAGCCTAACCAATGCAGCGCCGCTGTGCAGCCAAAATAAGTGGACAATACAAACTGGAACGTGCAGATCTACACCAGTGTGGCAGCCCATGAAGGCGCACAAACATCAGATACATCAAACAACTGAACCAGCCAGGCAAAGCTCCATGTGTACATTGGCAGAGGTACATGGAAGTATGCTTGAGCCGGAGCATCATGTGACGTGACGTGGAGGGCCGTGACTATTTTGCCTGAGCAGAAAGGCAGCACACACGTTGCCCAAAACCACTGCGCTGCTGAGTTGGGTCCACAGGAGTGGCCATCCCAAGAAACTAGCGCAGGTTGTCCGCACAAAGCGCATGCCTTCAGAGCAAGGGTGTGTCCGCAAAAAAAATTCCCAGACTCTCAGGCCAGATGCAGGTCAAAATTCCAGGTCAACACAGCCACATGGCGGATCCGGGCATTGCACTGGCCTTGAAAGCAAGCACGTGCAGCGCAAACTTTGTCCTTGAACAGCGATCCACACCACAACAGTCAAGGTCAGGAAGCTTCTCTTCAACAGATAACACACACACTGAAAGTGGCACATGCGTTCACACTCACAAGACAGCACAGGGTGTGCAACGAGCTTGTCAGCAGCGATGACAGTGCAGCAACCACATCCCGCAAAATAACGCATGTTTGCACAGCAGGCCGCTTCACACTGAAAGTCACAGCCGCACAGTGCACAAGGCATCCCGGGGTCCGGTGTATGCTCTCTCCGCGCCCTCCTTTTCTTAGGTCTCCACACCCCAACATGGCAGCACCACATGATGCATGCAAAGTATGGAGCAAGCTGCAATACATAATTGTATTGTGTGCGTTGTGAACGCACTGCTGCAGGCATGTCCCATCTCCCAGCATGCACACGCCATGCATCAGAACACCGCCACAACAGCCAGATGGAAAGAAACAGATATACCAGGCTGCGTCAAAACAACACAACCCTGTGCAGCAGAACAGCCCGCGCAGTCAGACGCAAAGATGAAGCCACACGAGCAACAAACTGGGCCCTGCACATGCCTGAGCAGCAGAAGCCCAACCGACACAGTGCAACTGTCCAGACCCCAGCTCTGACAGGGCCCACAACAATTAAGGGGCAGCCACCGGCAAACGCTGCACAAACACATACACACACGCACACAACTGTACAAAAGGCCTCTACACATACACACACGACTGTACAACTCCAATTTACATGAAAGAACTACTGGGGCTTTCAAGGCAGGCGCACAGGCAAACAGTCACTGCTGCCATGCACAGCATCAACAGCAGCCTCACACCAATCACACAAGCCTGGCAAACTGTAGACTTCAGCCTTGCTGGGTGTCAGGCTGCTGCAAAGCCTCAGCACATCAGCTCCATGCTGCAGCACACGCCTTGAACACCCCTGTGCCCAAGTGTGACCAGCCTCACTGCTGCAACTGCCTGTTGGTGAAGAATCCCCAAGGACTATTCATGCCAGCCTCTTCCCAAGGAAGCTACACACCATATCCTCAAACACCTGGGGCTCCTCCTCCTGAGGGCAGTGCAACCTCAAGCCTGTGGGCAAGTGTGGCAATCCTCAGTGCTCTGCGCGATAATGCCGCGCACCCCAGAGCTAGGCGAGCTTTTTCCGAGGAAGCCGCACACCATATCCTCAAACACTCCAGGCTCCTCCTAGGGCTCAGGCTGAGGTTTACCCCTGTGGGCAAGTGTAGCAAGCCTCACTGCTCTAGCTGCCTAAAGATGAAGCATTCTAAGCCTTTTCATGCCAGCCTCTTCCCAAGGAAGCTACACACCACATCCTCAAACACCTGGGGCTCCTCTTCCTGTGGACAATGCCCAGCACGCTTCACCACCGCCAGCCTGCAGCCCTTGATCAGCCGAGCAAGCTTGAAGCTATTGCTGGCGGGAACCAGCTTGTCCCCTGCTCCATGTACGATCAGCACAGGGGTGTTGTTTGCCGCGACAGCTGCTGCAAAGCGGGAGGCAAGGTTTGCGTCTTCGAGGCCTCCGGGAGGGGCGGCACCGGTGACTCCTGCTGCTGTTGTGGCAGCACGGGTGCTGCCGCCACCTAGGCGAGCCATCAGGAACTGCACCATGCCTGCAGGCGATAGTGATGGCGGAAAACAAGGAAAGGACATCAGGTTAGAAGCTGTGAAGGCGAAGTTGCAGTGCGAAGCTGCAGATGATAGGGTAAGGTGAGAGCGGCTAAAGGGGTTGGGTTTGCTACAGTGTGGCCCGTGAACCATACACATGCAAAGCAGTGGGCCAGGGACATGCACATGCGGCATGTGACCGCGCGCAAGGGGCAGGGCTAGGTGGGTGGTCCTAAACTGAAGGTGACGTGACCAACAAGAAACTTCCTCGTGGGTCACGTAACCTTCAGTTGATGCCCATCCACCTAGCCCTGCCCCTTGCTTGCACGGTCACATGCTGCATTTGATTGACTGACCGCGCACTAAGCTTGGTAAGCAGCAGTATCGCACAGCAGCAATAAAGCACAGCAGGAGTACAACACAGCAGCAGTACTCACCAGTCTCCCAGCCTCGCACCAGCTGGGGCAGTCTGTAGGCATCAACAGCCTCCGGAGTCACCTTGGACTTGTCATAGTAGGCCTAAAAACCAGCAGGAAGAGCGACAGCGGCAGGGAGGGCAGACAGCAGGAAGAGTAAGAAGAGTGTTGGGCGTCTTGCACCGGTGTGAGGCTTGACCTTGGGCCCCGGCAGCCTCGGCTGTTGTGTGTGTGGCCAGCCGGTGGGTCTGCCCACCTTGTCTTCACAAAATGAAAAGATAGCCAGAAGAGCAGCAGAGGGACAGCAGCAGCGGTTGGCATAGTCACACCCACATGCTCATGACAGGCTGCGACCACACAAGCACCGGCCCTTGGACGAGGCGCTTTGAACTGTAGACCACCCGCCACCCGCGGTGCGGGAGTATGGTAGAACGAGTGTTGCTTGTAGCTAGCTAGCACCCTCGATGCTGTGCTCCCTGCCCAAAGACAAACACACTATTGCTTCCCCCCGTTTGTTGACTGTCTCCACACCACATCTACATCCCTCGCGGCATACTCATCAAAGACAGCGCATGTGTATCTGTGACAAGCTCCTGTAACAACAAGATTCAAAAAATAACGTCATCCACACCCTGTGACCCACCTGCTCAAGCGTGTTGGCCCAGAACTTCCGGGACCGCACGGCCGTCCGCAGCAGCAGCACGATAATCGGCCGCAGGAAAGACAGCGCCAGCACAGTAGTCAGCATCACAAAGCTGCGAATGAGCCCGATACTGTTTGTCAGAAGCTTCACTGCTGCGTTTGCCTGCCCTGCCTGCTGCTGCTCTTTGATAAGCTTAGCAAAGGTTGAGTCATCACCCCGTGTGGCGTACAACACCACATCCCCTGCTGCCACTGCTGCACCCACTCCGCTGCCGCTGCTGCTGCCAATGCGGCCACCGTCGTCACTGCTGCTGCTGCCAGAAGTGCTGCTGCTGCTGCGTGCGAGGTTCCCCTGTGCAGCCGCCAATTCATCTAGCTCGGCCGTTGTACTGCTGCCACTGCTGCCGCCACTGCTGCCAGCGGCGGCTGCAGCAGCAGCATCGCCGGAGGCTAGGCTGCGAGTGAAGGCAGTACCATCCTGCAGCTTCTCTAGTTTCACTGGGCTGTCTGGTCGGTCCTTCTCCCCTGGCCCTCCGAGCCCTGCGATGATTGCAGGGTCCACCAAAACCACTGCAGCATAGTCCTGCGGGGGAGCATGCATGCATGCAGGACAGGGCAAGGTCGTTGATCAGCAATAAGTCGCATCAATCAGCGCGCAGGCTCGAGACGGCTCGCTCCAATGTGTGGAGCAACCATCAACACTGCAGAGTGTTGATTCGAGATGCATAGCTGACATGACACAGTCATGGTAAGCACTAAGTGAGGCATGGCACAGTGGCTTAGCCCCATAGTCAGGCAGGGCGTAACACAGCACACAGATGCAGAACCAATGTCAGCCACTTTCCTCAGCAGAAAGACCTAACTGCACCGTCGGTTGACCAAGTGGATGACTCAATCAAGTTCAATTCAGAATGAATTTGACACTGCACCAGCCTGTCGCACCTTGGGGTTGTTGATGTACTCCAGTGCAGCACAGGCGCCTCCAAGGCTGTGGCCCATCAAAACCCTCTGAACCTTGCCCGTCACACCACTGCTGCCACTGCTGCCAGTGGCGGCTGCAGCACTGCTGCCACTGCTGCCCGCGGCGGCTGCACCAGAGCCCTGCCGCCCAGTGGCGGCCTTCGCTGCCGCACCAACTGCACCCACAATGTTGCCCTCCACTGCTGCCGCTGCAGACGCCTGCGATGCACACGCAGACACATCCTGTCGTCAGAGGGGAGGGGATGGTACTGATCCCACCACCTTGCAGGATGCATTCTGTTGATTTGCTCTGGATGGAGCCAGCATAGCTCAAAAGTATGGCCCTGTCTCGCATCACATCAGACTGTCTGGCAGCTGCGCATGTCCATGCATGGCCTCCACCCTAAGTGATGACCAACTGTGCAGAACTGCGTCTCTGTCTCTATCACCAGTGCCAACTCTACCACTCCCACTTCCCTCGCTGATTTCAACGAGGATAATTGTGAAAAACCCTCAGCCATTCCCACACAGCGCATAGGTGTGCATGCCGCACTACTGAGACACTGCAAAGCACTGGACTCAACTACCCCACGCAAGAGACACTGACACACTGCAAAGCTATGCATGGACCTCTGCTTCTGCCTTCCGGCAGCTGTCTTCATGTGGTTGGTGTGTATGTGGCAATCCAGTGGGAGTCCGTCCCCCTCCTGGCCGCCCCCCTCCTGGCAACCCAGATAGAAAAGTATGCACACGCACCCACAACATTTGCGTGCACAGCATAATGACCGACTCACAGACCCGGCCCACCCCCCCCCCCCCCCACCTGCATGGGAGGCTCCAGCCCAGAGTCAGCCGCCTGAGCCGCCGCAGCCGCCGGGGAGCCACCGGCGGCTGCCTCTATGCCCTCCACTAGCTCTGCTGATGTTGACTCGTGGACGTGGGTGTGGGGGTAGCCTGACTCCCCTGACTTGACAGCATCTCTCATACTCAGCAGGCCACGGATTGCGAGCTGGGGTGGATTGGAGGGGGGGTGGTGTGCACAGAGGGAAAGGCAGGGGGTAGGATGAGGTGGGGTGAGTTGCAGCTGCTCAGAATTGAATTGTCACTTTGCCTTGTGGACGCCGGTGTGGGGCGGCAGGAATCACCAGGATTGAAGCGTCCCTCATGCTGAGAAGGTCGCGGATTGCGTCGCGGCTGGGGGGCAGTGAAGGGGGTGGGGGGGGGGGGGGAGGAGAGTTGAGTTGCTCATTTTTCAGGTGTCAGTGTGATCGTGCGTGTGGGGGTAGCCTGACTCTCAAGACTTGACAGCGTCACTCATACTGAGCAGGCCGCGGATTGCCAGCTGGTGTGCAGTGGAGGGAAGGTGGTGGGCACAGAGGGTGGGGGGGTGGGGGGGGGGGGGGGGTGAGTCGCAGCTGCGCCAAAAAGGCTGGGTGTGAGTTTGCCTCGTGGACGTGGGTGTGGGGGTAGCCTGACTCCCCTGACTTGACAGCGTCCCTCATACTGAGCAGGCCACGGATTGCGAGCTGTGGGTGGTGTGCACAGGGTAAAGGCAGGGGTGGGATGAGGTGGGGTGAGTTGCAGCTGTTAGGTAATTTGGGAGTCGGTTTGCTTTGTGGACAAGGGTGTGGGGGTAGCCTGACTCCCCGGATTTGACTGCGTCCCTCATGCTGAGCAGGCCACGGATTGCGAGCTGTGGGTGGTGTGCACAGGGTAAAGGCAGGGGTAGGATGAGGTGGGGTGAGTTGCAGCTGTTTGATAATTTGGGAGTCGGTTTGCTTTGTGGACGTGGGTGTGGGGGTAGCCTGACTCCCCGGATTTGACTGCGTCCCTCATGCTGAGCAGGCCACGGATTGCCAGCTGTGGGTGGTGTGCACAGGGTAAAGGCAGGGGTAGGATGAGGTGGGGTGAGTTGCAGCTGTTTGATAATTTGGGAGTCGGTTTGCTTTGTGGACGTGGGTGTGGGGGTAGCCTGACTCCCCGGATTTGACTGCGTCCCTCATGCTGAGCAGGCCACAAAGATTGCGAGCTGGGGGGCAGTGGGGGGGGGGGTGCATAGGGGGAGAAATAGGGTGGGGTGAGTTGCAGTTGCTCGTTATTCAGGTATCAATTCGCAACGTGGATGTGTGTGTGTGTGTGGGGGGGGGGGGTAGCCAGACTCCCCAGACTTGACTGCGTCCCTCATACTGATCAGGCCACGGATTGCGAGCTGGTGTGCAGTGGAGGGGGGTTGGTGTGCATAGGGGGGAAATAGGGAGTTGCAGTTGCTCGTTGTTCAGGCATCAGTGCGCAACCTGGATGTGTGTGTGTGTGGGGGGGGGGGGGGGGGGGGTAGCCAGACTTTCCAGACTTGACTGCGTCTTTCATACTGAGCAGGCCACGGATTGCGAGCTGGTGGCAGAGGAGGGGAGGTGGTGTGCACAGTGG
Organism: Desmodesmus armatus; assembly: GCA_007449985.2. Classification (NCBI taxonomy): domain Eukaryota; kingdom Viridiplantae; phylum Chlorophyta; class Chlorophyceae; order Sphaeropleales; family Scenedesmaceae; genus Desmodesmus; species Desmodesmus armatus. The sequence continues at coordinate 171,636 of VIIQ02000761.1, forward strand.
GAAAGGCAGAGGGCGTGATGGGGTGAGCTGAGTCGCAGTTGCTCTAAACGTTGGTTGTGAGTTTGCCTCGTGGACGTGGGTTTGGGGTTAGCACAACTCCCCATGCTGAGCAGGCCACGGATTGCGAGTGGTGTGGATTGGAGGAAGGTGGAGTGCACAGGGGGGGGGGCAGGTGGTCGCTTGACTCACCTCATAGTCCATAGCCAGGCGGCCCAGGCGGCCGTTGAAGGCCATGTAGTACTGGGACAGATCCATGGGCCTGGGGCGGGGCAAGGGCAGGACAGGGCAGAAAGGGGGTGGAATTGTGTGGCTGATGACAATGACCCACGGACCTAACTGGGGTACAACACTGGTTTCAGCACCTTCATGCGGATGGCTCGCTGGCTGGTGTTGGGGATTGGACATTGTTCCCTACATGCTGCACTCTGCTGCACCACACAGAGCGCGCATAACTTCTGGTACTGACTTCTGCTACAGCCATGGTTCTGCCCCAACAGCCAACATTCACACAGGCCAAGCCAGCTGCACTGCCAATTGCATGCCTGAACGACAAGCTGTACTGCACAACCATACACCCCTGTCGGACCAAAAACGCCAGCCGCAACATATCATGAAACGCTACAACAGAGACGAGTAACACAGAAGGCATGATATGAACATGGCCCCTGTTATTCACAAATACAAAATGTCCAAACTGTCCAGCACTGCACACCTCTGTGTGAGTCCAAAGCCGGGCATGTCATGCGCGGTCACCAGCGCCCCCAGCCGCTCAGCCATCTGCTGCTGCACCAGTGTCCAACTCCAGGTGTTGCTGCCGAAGCCATGGTAGCAATGAACAGCAGGGGTACCTGCACTGCGGCTGCTGCCTGTTCCTGCTGCTGCTGCGGAAGGAGTGTAGCGAGCTGCGGCGGGGGTGCTGGCGACCGGCGGTGGGATGACTTTCGCGGATTTGACCTTGACGTGAACGAGGAGGTTCCCGAGGTCACGGAAGCGGGAATCTGCGTCACCAAGATCTGCCTCGATTCGCTCGCGGGCCTACGCGGGAAGGGGAGCATATGACAGAAGACAGGGCAGGAGATGGTGTTGATATAAGATTTCATGAGAGCACCGTTAAGGCTGGTGACTTGGGACACCCACAGAACAACTAGCACAACGACAGCGCAGAAGACATGTAAAGACCTTGTGAACCGCCCACCCACCCACCCACCCCCCAGCGCACGCATGCCCTCCCCCTCCCCCTGCCCCTGCCCCTGCCCCTCCCCATTCCCCCCCCCCCCCCTCCTCACTCACTCACATATTACACAATCACTCACCTTGTACGTTCCTCCAGCAGCAGCCCCCTCAGCAGGTACAGGCACGGCCACCCACCCACCCACCCACCCACCCATTCACCACTCACTCACTCACTCACCCACCCACATATATCCACTCACTCAATCACTCACTGACCTTGTACTGTACAGTACAGTACAGTACAGTACAGTACAGTACAGTACAGTACAGTACAGTACAGTACAGTCACAGTCACAGTCACAGTCACAGTCACAGTCACAATCACTCACACACTCACCTTGTACAGTTCTTCCAAGAGCAGCCCCCTCAGCAGGTACAGGCACGGCCACTCACACACACACTTACTCACTCGCTCACTCACTCCCTACCTCACTACCTCCCTCCCTCACACAATCCCTCACTCACTTACTCACCTTGTACAGCTCTTCCAGGAGCAGCCCCCTCAGCAGGTACAGGCACAGGCCAAAGATGAGTCCCATGCAGGTGCCATAGGGGATGCTGACTGCTGCTGGTGCTGTCAGGGTATAGGCCAGGCATGTCAGGGCAGCAGAGCAGCTCCAGACAATGACCTCTTGGGTGACACTGCAGCATCACAGGGTTGAAGAAATTGAATGAATGAATGTGAAACAAAAACAAAACACTAGGGGTTTTGAGTGGGGATAAGAGAAAGAGGGTGGCAGTGAATGTGCCAGTGGTCTATTGGGTCGAGATCAAACCTGTTTGTGAGTATCCTTGGATCTTGTTCTTGAGGTTCAAGGAACCTCACAGGGTTGGCTGGTAAGCAGGACAACATAGGGTGGGTGCACATATATGTAAGAGCCGACATGTCTGCGTCATTTTGAGCTTGGGTGCATTGTGTCGCTTTCAAGGGAGGTGGGTGCAGCAAGCAGCCGCTGGTGGATGTCGACACAAGGCTAGCAGTCGCGCTTGACTGCGTCAGCTGCATGCAGTAGTGCATTCACGTCGCCGCAAGCTCAGCACACAGCCGACCATGCGCCATGCAAGAGTCGCCCAAAAAGAGGGCTACAAGGTACAACAGCACGCCCTAGCACTGCCGCCATTGCAACCACTGCTGCCTTGTGCAGTCTGGGGCGCTCATGTTGCCGCACATCCGCTATTTGAGGCATTGGCTTACACAACCGCTGGGCAGACCATGCGGTAGCTGCCGCAGCTGTGTGCTTTACGAGAAAACCACAGCACAAGTCAACACACTCTGTCAAGCCTAAACCCTGAACCCAGCGTACCTCAGAGCAGGCCGCCAGTCCAAGTCAAAGCTGAGGTTGTCAGATGAGTCAGAGTGTGTCATGGCTGTAGCGGCACTGCTGCTGCTGCTGCTGCTGCTGCTGCTGAAGGCCTGCAGGACAAATGCCAGGGATGCTGCTTCATGCAGATGCTGCGATGATGATGCGCATTGATGGTGCCAGGGGATGTGCATTGCATGGTGGATGCAATGCCGATGCAGGAAAGTATACAATGCAGATGCCATGGAAAGAGCAGGTTGCGATGCAGGGTGGACGAGGGTGACAGTCAGTTGGACGGATGATGTCACACATGTGTGGGTCAGTCCAAGGGGCCGGGGGCTGGACAAGGCAGTTGAGCAGTTGGGGATGCCATTCGTGCTGTCACACCATTGTACTCGGCCACATATCAATCCACTCCATACCGAGCTCCGAAATCAGACACCCCCCCCCCCCCCCCCGCTCCGTGCAGCACAACCAGATGACCCCCACCCCCCGGCCCGCACCTGGACAGACTTTGCACTGAGCTGTCTGGTCATGTTCGCAACTGTCCTGCCCAGCGTCAATGTTCTGTCCTTGTACTGGCACAGCTCATGAATGGTTGCCCGTGCTAAAACTGTCTGTTGTACTCTTCTGGCAGACCTCACAAGCAGCATGCCTGCTGTGCCCACAGGTGCAGCGAAGGCAGCACCACCTCTCGAAGCCGAATGAAGCTGATCCATGCTTGAAACACGTTTCATCCTGCTTTTGGGGCCACCGAAATGAAAACAGCCACAGCTTCTTCAAACAGATTTGCGGAACAGACAGCCTTGCGGCCTCGGGCAGTGGTGCGAATTACTTTTTCGGCATGGCGTTCAGTGTCGGCAGCGTTTCAGAGCTGATGGGTGAGGAGATCCGTGATCAGTCAACGGTCAACAACGGCAATGTTGCGTGTATCCAGTGTCAGTTGTGTAACTTTGACCCGGTACAGTCTTGTGTGCTACGTATGTGCACGTGTGGTGGTTCGTTTTGCACTGCACCTCACAGCACTTCAAGTTGTGTTCTCGAGATCTGTAGTGCTAGATCAGTTGAATGTTTTTGAGGAGAGGAGATGACTGTGATCATACGGATCCAGTAAGCGCTCAACCAGAAATCTTGACAAACTGCTGCTAACAACTGACTGCATCCCGATTAGAGGTTGCCTGGTGTGCACACCAGCTTGCTGCTGTACGAGCCTCGAAGGGCGCTGCAGCAATAAGGCAACAATCTATCCGGTTGTGCTTGTATAAGGTAATGCTGTCATACATTTCCCACTCCATCCCTTCTCTTTTTGGCCATTGTGAAGATATGCCTATGCATGTTGTCGTATACAGTCCTTAGCTGTAGGTTAAGTTGTAGGTCGAACATGTGTTTTCACAAGCAGCTGCAGAAAGTTCTGCTGCTTTCCACACAATCTGTTGCTTGCTGCTGCCGATTAGTGCATTGTAATAAGATCGCAGAGGCTGAAGCTGCCGTGTCTGCCAACGGAGAGAAGTAGTAATGCACTAGTGATGTATATGCATGTGCAGCTAAAGCTCGACGAGCTTCGGGGTCCCCAAACCCTTGGCTCACTGTGACATGAAGGTGTCTGGCCAGTTGCTGCCGATTAGTGCAGAGAGTATTTGTTGCAGCTGTTTGAAATGTTAGACACAAATTGGCAGCACAAGTATACACTTTGCACTACTTGTATGGCACTGCCACTGCCAGGTGTGGAGGGTGCAATACAGTCCTGAAAAGTGCAGTGCCCTGTGTTATGGCCAATACACCATATCAGTTTGGTCACAGACTTGTCCATGATGATGTTACATCACGTAAGGATCACAACCACACTGACCAACCAATATAACCACAAACCAGTTACAATTTGAAGTGCAGTGGCAGCAATACAAGGTATGCAGCAAGCCGTACTGCGCATCATCATCACAAATCACATCCTCGCATAAGGATAACCCGATACATCTTTCTTCACAGAAAGTCCGAACACACACTGTGCTGGACCACATGCTGTCCTTGTGCTTTTTACAAGACATCCCTAACATGTCACATCCACTGGCCGCAACTCCCCAACTGAACAATCACACAACACAACTTTATGATGCCGCTTGTGATGAATGGTATACAAGATGCATCATAAATCTTCACAGATGCTCAGAACAGGTGAGGGAAGAAGGGCCTGCCGAAGTATGCCTCATTGAGGATGAGGCCCACAAAGCCAATCATGGCAATGCGACCCATGGTCACCTCAAGCTGCAGGAACAAAGGTGAACAGGCACGGCAGCAGAGCAGCAGCAAATAGTCACAAAATATGCCCCTTCCAGCATTTGGTTGTGCAGTGCAATGAGTGCAGCAGAGCATGCCTTGCGGGTCTACTGCCAAACTGCCGAAGTCCTGCATGTTTTTGCAGACTCCTGCCGGATGGCATCCGGCAGGAGTCTGTGCTTGCAGCCAAACAGGCCATGCTAGAACAAGGACTGCATGCATTACTTGCACTAGGCAGAACAGCAGATGGCTGACAAGCCGTACGGAACTGCCATCAAACAAGGTAGCTTGCTACAATTGAGACTTGACGAGTGCATGGTGTGAGTTAACCGACAGCCTGCCAGGCTTCTACAACTGTTGGCACTTTGGTCATCATGATTACTCACCGCTGGTGTGAATGGTCCGCTCTTGACGTTGTAGCTCTGGCCCTGCATGAAGGGGATCCAGCTGGCCACGGTGAAGACAACAAAGGTGGCGATGGTGATCAGAGGGTACTTGTCCACCTGCTGGAAGACGTCAATGCCCTGGGTCAGCTCCCAGAAGGCGGCAACAGCAAAGCCAAGCATGGCCAGCCGGCTGTTGGTGACCTCAGGGCCCAGGCCGTCAAAGGCCTGCATCTCTGCAGGGGTGGAAGGGCAGCACAAGAGCAGCACAGCAGCATAGCAAATCAGACATTCACCCACACACGGATAGTCACCGGCACACACGGACAGACCACACTGCCTGTGCCATCCCAAGAACCAAGAGAAAGCGAATGCACATACCCCGCGCAAGCAAGCTGTTCCGCTGCAATTCGGTAGCAAACGCATTCAAGAGTCACCATGCAGCAGGGCGCAGACGCTGTAGTAAGCATGGCTGATGCTGCAGTGCACGAGTGGGGTCTGTTTGGCCTGCGTCAGCACAGGATTATCATGAAACCATTGGGCCCTTTGAAAGCTAGCAGGCACATGCATTGTGGTACACAAGAAGGTGCGCAGCACCCACCTCCGAATGGGCGTCCGTCCTGGCCATCCAGCTGCTTCATGATGCGTGCACTTGTCTCATCAGACTGGCCTGCCAGCACTGTTGCCTGGTAGCCCTCCTTGTCCTTGTTCTGCACGGGGGTCAGGGGCTCGCCAGTGATGGGGTTCTTGGGGGCCTTGCCGCCCTGCTGGCTGGTGTCAGCCTGCTCACCCTCCTGCAGTGGTGTACACAAAGGCGTTTGAGCTTCAGGTAAGGATACATCTGGGGCTTCAAATATCGAACAGGGCTACAAGGGTGCAGAGCCAGGTGCATGACCCTGACACGTTCAGACAATGCTGCATTGGGGCTGCGTTACAGCAGTCCTGCACTGCGGCACTCGTGCATTGTCGGCAAGCTTACCTTGAAGCGGCGGACCACGAGGCTCCTGGGGCGCACAGCTGGCAGGCTGGGGCTGCGAGCAGCGGCAGCGCTCCTGGCCACGGTCTTGCTGTTGGCGAGCATCATCTTGTCGAAGTGTCGAAAGATAGAGGGCGAAGGACTAAGACGTATAGATAGTTTGATTGAGAGGGTATAAGCAGGCTTCTTATCGTCGTTGTGGAGAACTGGGGGCTCTTGTAGTGCTCTCGCAGCTTCGCGCCAGTGTGGAGGCGGATGACGTCGGACGTCACGGGGTCTGACGTCAGTGCGTTGGATGGAACCACAGCCACACAATCGCAGTGGGACTGAATGCACTCCAAGTTTGACGAGGTTGCAGGCTACACGCAGGACAGGTATGGTTCATTGGAACAGCAGGCATTATTGCATGGCTCGCTCGTCACTGCTTTGCTGGTGCTGGTTCAGATGGAGGGCACCATGCTACTTGACAGGTACATCGCTCATGAGATCACTGCGGCTGCAGCTTGCCCAATTTCTTATTCTTTCTTTTTACCCCATCCCTCAAGTTTGAGCACAATTTCAAACTGCAGCGTGCAGCTGCCTGGTGCAGTGTAAAGTGTGCCGGGCAGCAAAGTAGCCCCTGTGCTACGTACATGTGAAGCATCAGCTCCGGCAGTATAAAAAACCCTTGAAAATGCAGACATTGGCAGAGTGGCAGCATTGCGTCACGACTTGCAGGTTGCCAGTGCTGCAGCAGGGCACAGCAGCCCTTGCACACTGCCAGTCCTGTGCCTTCGGCAAGGATAGAGCTAAAGCCCAGACAGCACTCAGCCTAGCCCTATCCTAATGTCGCACAGGAGCCTGCTGTAACCTTGGTGCAGCCATCACCGTGTAGCATGTTGTCAGGTTATCCTGCTGCATTGACTTGCATTCCTGTCCGTGTCGCCAGCTGGTGGCTACATCCGCCCTAAGAAGCACCCTATCCCAGGATCCTGGCTCCTAGGGCTGGGAAAGGCAGCAAATGTCCAGGAACCATAAATGCAGTGTGTTGGTAGGGCAGTGACTGGTGAGACAGCACCCATTGTGCTCTGGTAACAAATACTGATGCTACTGGCCAGCTCTTCAAAAACACCCAATTTTACCCATGGGCCAGTATGAATATGGACCAAAGCAGCCCCGCAATCACCACACAAGAGCATTGTGAGAGGAGGCCTCCAGATGTGATGCAGTCTCATCCCTTAGCAGCTCACTCTTCAAGCTTACAGCAGCAGCCAGCACTCACTACCAAGCCCTCACGACTGCACATCACACTGCAGCAGCACCAGCTGCCAGCCACACACTCCACTAGCACTGCAGCCACGCTAAGGCTCTGCCTGCTGTACCTGGCTAAGCGGCTTGCGTGAGGCTGCTACAACAGCAGGCAGCACAAGCCCTGACAACTGCACACAATACTGCCACAGCACCAACAGCACACTTTCACTGGCATGCTACGGCTCTGCCTGCTGTATCAGGTGACCCGCAGCATGCGCTGTCTCCTCCCCAACAGCATCAAAGTCCGACCACGAGCTCCCACTCGACACCCTCGCAGGAGCAAGCCCACTTCTCACGCGGCCCAAGGGCCCCAAGCTGCTGCTGCTGCTGCTGCCGCCTGCCAATGCCTCCCCCGTCGTCAGAACCCCTTCTGACGTTGCAGGCAGGGCTGTCCCACTTCGGTCAGCTGCTGCTGAGCCTGACGCTACTGATGCTGATAAGGCCTCACCTGCTGCTGCTGGCAGTGCTGCCGGGGCAGCTGCTCCAGCCGCTGGGGCCTCCTGCCCACGCGAAGCAGCAGCAGAAATAGCACCACCAGCACCAGCACCACCAGCACCAGCAGCACCAGCGGCAGCACCGGCAGAAGTGTGCTGAGGACTCTTGCGTCCTTTGCTGGTGCGCAGCCCCGACCTACTGCTGCCTGCTGCACTAGTACTGCTGCCCACAGCTGCATGCACTGCCGGGGATGGCCCACGCTGCCCATCCCCAAGCACCCCAGCCGTCATGCTCGACAGCCGGGATATCCCTGGTACCCCTCCTGCTCCTGCTGCTGTTGTCAACGCACTCCTGCCTAACCCGGCAGGCATGCTGTTCACCCCGATAGCCGAGGAGCCCAGGGGACTCAGAGGCATCTGTGCCCAAGACACCCGGGCCTCCCTCGGCTGCTGCTGCTGCTGCTGCCACGGCGATGCTGCTGGTGCTGCAGGTCCTGCGCCCAATGCACTCCTGAGGGAGACAAGTGTGCCGCTGCCAGTGCTGCTGTGCCGCGAATGGCGGTGGAGGGCTGCGCGGGTCTGGTATGCGTCCAGTGCCTGCCGCACTGTGCCTCGGAGGGCGTTCGCCAGGCCAGCAGCACCTGCAATAGCACATTGCACAAACACAAAGCACAGGTGGTTTTGATCGCACTCAACTGGCGTAAGAGGTTGAGATGTGTTGAAGTGATGGACCTCAACAGACCTTGAGCTTGATGGCAAGCGACGAGAGTAGGACTCTATCCCAGCACCAAGCCAAACGAGAGCAGCGGCAGCACCAGCTGTCGCGGCCTGCCCGCAAGCGCTGAAATATGCACATCCCATCCTCAACTAGCATGACATCGCAAAGATGGACTGTCTCATGGTGGTGGGCACACATTATGGTGTGTGACTGTCTGAAAGCATCTGAGGTATTGTATCCCTCTTACCTGCCCCCAGTGGAGCATGCTGCCCCATCAGGGTGTCCTCGAGTGCCTCTGGCAGCAGGTCGTGCCGGGTGATGACACCCACAGCACAGCTGGCACGGGGGATGACCGCCAAGTGGCGCAGGCCCAGCTGCCTGAACAGCGTGTGCACCTTGCTGAGGGAGGTGTCCTCCTGGAGGGGTGGTGTCAGTGTTGACAGAGAGTGTAGGGGATGCAGTAAGAAAGTCACACCTCATTCAGTGATTTACTCAACTAAAATCACAGCTAAGTGAACCAATGCCAGCAGCAACCTACACATCACAGCAGCCTGTGCAGGGTGTGAGCTGGACACCTAGATAGCAAGCACCATGGAGAAGTTAGGTATGGTGTGCTAGATGTTGGTGCAATGCTGTGCACCACTATCTTGCACACTCAAGAGTGGCAGCTGCAGCCACAGCCAGGCAGTTTCTGCTAGTGACACATACACCACAGAGAGTAGTGCAGGAGAAGCAGCACAACTGAGCACAGCATCAAAGGATCAGACAATGTATGTGGTGGTGGCATGCAGTGTGACTCAAAAGCAAGCCAAAAAAGAAGGTCCCACCCCACACAACAAGTTGCTAAAAAATTTACCATGCAACATGCCATATCCGAGCTTAGTACCACACAGTAGGCAATGTCTGCTATGCAGCCCTGCCATTTGCTGAGGCTGAAGCCCCCAGCATGGCCAGTTACCAAGGGGCTGGCTACACCACCCACCCCATACACGGATTTCACCCAACTGACCACCACGGACTCAACACCGCACCAATGCTCATGAAATTTGGGGAGCAGCCATGGGACATGTTTATCCAAACACCCATCATGCCTGCTCTCTGATGCTGTAAGCTCAGGCAAAGCAGCAGAGCCAAACGTGTGATAGGGGACTTTTCCTGCAGTGGGCACTTTCTTTCTGCACCCTCTAGTGCATTCAAAATCATACCAAAACAAGCCAGCTGGGATAGTTATGGATGTTTTCAGTGACATAGGGGGGGTATGTGCAGAGCGTGGGAAATTAATTGTTGAGAGGATGGGGAGCGACATAGCCAAGTGCTGCAGGCGCAGCTGTCTGAACAGCGTGTGCACCTTGCTCAGGGAGGTGTCCTCCTGGAAGAGTGGGGAAACAGAGGGGGTGGAGGGGGGAGGGCAGGAGGGGTGGTGGTGTGCGTGTTGGCAGATGCAGCGCATGTGTGTCATATCAAAACAGCCAACCATGACGGTCACAAAGTAACCTGCAGTGTGCGTGTGTGTGTGTGGGGGGGGGGGGGGGCGCTGACAGAGGCGGACAGGTGCAGAGCATAGAAGGTCCAACCAACAACACAGAGTCGTGAGAGGATGACGAAGCAAGGAGCCTGTTGCACAGCGCCACAGCCAGGTGCTGCAGGCCCAGCTGCCTGAACAGCCCCCTCCCTCCAAACACACAAAACCTCCACTTTTTGCAACACCGCACGACAACAATAGCATCACAGAAAACTCCCACCTGCACTACATAGTAGCTGGGGTTGGCATATGGCCCCAGGTCCAGGTACATCGCCAACTCCTGGTCACTCAGCCTTAGCCCCCGCAAGTCCTCGGCAGCTTCACTGATGGGCGTGACAAAGTCACTGCCCTGGTAGCTGAACGCAACACGCCCAGCAAGCTGCAAGGGGGCATGAGAAGGATACAGGCAGGCAGGCAAGCGAGCAGGCAGGCGGCCGGGGGTTAGGTGGGCACGACAGCAGATACGTGGGCTGACAAAGTCACTGCCCTGGTAGCTGAACGCAACACGCCCAGCAAGCTGCAGGGGGGCATAAAGGGGAGGGGAGAGAAATGTTACACGCAGTCGCCACACATCAATGGCGTTGCCTACCAGGGTTGAGCCGGCTGAAACCCTCAGGTGGGGATGTACCCCAGCCCCCATAAAAGGGTACAGGCAGGCAGGCATGAAACCGGCAGGCAGCAAGCAGGTGGGCCGGTGGGTAGGCGGGCGCAGACAGCAAACATGTGAGCGGATAGGCAGTGGGTTGCAGGGTACGTGCAGGCACGTTGGTGCGACGGGTTCCTGCATAGAGACAGATGGATGACCCAGCGTGGTCATAGCATCACACCCCAGCCAAGCACCCGCTGCAGCATGCCAGTAAGACTCTAAACACCCTCCATCACTTCATAAAGAATGCAGGGCGTGGAGGTGATTCAGATGCTAGCTTTGCTTGGCGCCCCCTGCTGAGCCCATTGATGGAGCATCTGGACGTGCAACGTGGCCACAGTGCAAGTCACACAGCTCACTTGTGGTCCTGGTAACAGGAAGCAAAAGCAGAACCAGATGCAGAAGCAGAGCGCAGGGCTGCTGCACTCACCTCTGACACAAAGGAAGTCGGCTGGAAGCAGCGCCTGCTTTTCAGCAGCACCGCCAACTGACTCCGCAGCACAATCCCCATGATGTGCTGCTCCCCATCCAGGCCCCGCTCAATAACCGCAAAGCCGTTGTGCTGTGTGTGCCGCAAGACGTCCACGATCGTGGCCACACGCTCCACACGTGAGAAGGTGACTGCCGGGTTGCCAGCGGCCTCCGCTGCTGTGATGTGGTGTGCTAAGCTGTCTGGGTGGGACTCCAGGAAGGGAAGACCCTTCAACTCCATGAGAGACTCATAGATAGGCTTGATGCCGGTGCCATCTCCCACGGCCTAGCAGAGGAAGCAGCACCACAATCAAAGTTGCACATGTTGTAAGCAGGGTTTGCTGTGCGCACAGCATCAACGCCCATTGCCAGTTGTGGCAGCATCTGTGGGTGGCAGACGCTTCAACCTATATATTCAAGCAAGGTCAGTTGCACGCTGAGCGGCACTTGTTACTTGAGGCGCAACACCATGCCAGCCACACTCTGCAACCCACAGGAAAAATGGCTGCTCACAACAACCAGCAGATTTGGGCTTGACCTTGACATCCTCAGCCCTGCCCAGGAACACAAACATGCCCCGGCGACATACCTTTGCTACCAAAGTCACCAGCATCATCAGTGGGAGTAGAGCCAGATTGTTGGTCAACTCCAGCAGCATCACACACGTGGCAACAGTCATGCGCATGCACCCTCCTGCACAGATACCAGCACAGCAGCCGGCATCAATGTCGCGGGCAGCATCTGCATCTGCAAGGTCTCCGCAAGCCGCTGTTGCTCACATGCGCCATGCCTAATAGTGCACATCAACAGCCCTTACAGCAGAAGCTCCTACGATGCAACTTGGGCAGCAGTGCTTGCACTGCCTGCAGGATGCTATGAAAGTCATCACCATGCCAACTGCTGGTTGTGTTGTCGGGGTCAACTGTAGCATGCTACTAGCATGTATGGTACACGCTTGCAGGACAAGCCATCAGAACGCACCAAGGAAAGAAGCCGCGCCCAGCAGCGCATATGTGCCCTCATCGATGCTGCTCATGCTGCCGGTGACCGGCCGCAGGTCCGCCACAAACACACCAACCAGGCGCCCGTACGCAGCACCACAAAGTATGCTTGGCACGAATAGCCCGGTGGGCAGCGCAACACCTGTTGAACAATCAGCACAGCAAGCGGACGTTGTTTGAGATCTGCAGCAGTCACGGTCACATGCCTTGGCTTAATGAAGAGCTAAGCAATCCACACGGGAGCCACAGGCGCATGGGGGACCCAGAAGAGAAGCGGAACACCTCCAAGGCAAAGTCACAGGCAAACAACACAGTGGCTGGTGCCGCATCTCCTTGCCACTGTGAGAGAACAGCTTATCAGCAGGCCACACATCGGCCGCCCACTAAGCCTTGGTGAAAGCAGCTTATGGACGTTTCACCACGGCTGGACTCGCGAGCCTTCACTCAGCCATCAGATAACTGACAGTCGAGGCATACACACAACTGTGTCTGGCCCAGGCAAGCAGCTGCATCGACCTGACATGTTGTCTGTACTTGCCAAGAACCTAGATGGCGTGCAGGTAGAGTGCCCTGACGCTGTAGGGTTCTAACACCACTCCCTCAGACTGTAGGGTACTAGCTGTAGGGTACTAGATGTAGGGTACTAGCACCACTCCCCCCTGCCGTTGCAGGGTACTAGCACCACTCCCTTACATATCCCCACGCCTCACCATAGGACAGCACAGCCAAGAGGAAAAACATTGCACTGAATGTGAGCAGCGAGCTCACACTGTACTCAGACTTGGTCTGTGCAGAAAACAGGTTGCGGATAGCGTCATCCTGCACACACATGTGGATCACAACCGCAGTACACACCAGGTAAAAAGAGTGCCCATGGTGCTGTTCTGACATACATTGGGCATTGTTCAGGAAGCGTGGGAAACTGGCTGCTAGCTACAGGTGAAGCAGCGGGCTGCATTGCGGTCCTGATGAAAACATGACTGGGTTGTGCTTTAGACCAATATGGGCATCAGAGCATCAGGCAGCTGGGCGAGGACACATGCAAGATGTCAGCCAGCTGCGAAACACACCAAGCAGATGTTATATCATGATAGGTCATCACCCCAGCCAAAAAGCATCCATGAACAGCTGCGAGCTAGCAGGTACAGCCCTCGACTGACGGACATGTTGGCAGATGCAGCCTGCCTGCCCCAACGTGCCTGGGTGTTGAAGAATATTGTTGCTAGGTCATGGTACTGGTTGCTGGCGGGGCAGGCAAAGTTCACAAAGTTGCCACTGTGGGAGTTGTCCATGCGGGGGCACGCCTCCGCCACGCCGGCCGGGCAGGGCTGTCGCGACAACAGGCAGCACATGCGACAGCAAGTCAGCACAGATGGCATGCAACCTGGCGCGTGAAAGCGCGCCATGATACTTGTATCAAACATGCGCGGATGCTCTGCGGCGGTGCTACAAACAATAGGCAGCCGTCAACACAGGCACTGCATGTGGTAAGCCTCCACTTGAAACCTGACTCAAGAAGGGTCACCTGCTGCCATACAGCACGCAGATTGCAAACGAGATTGGCGCAAGCAAACACAATGATACAAGCAAGGCGCTTTGGCTGGGCCACAGTACAACCAGCCGGCAGTGCAGATTAGCACCCCTTTCCACCCCAAAAGCTGCAGAAGCAGCGCACAGCACTCACTTGGCATGCGACCATCATGGGCAGCAGGAAGGAAACTGTGCTGGTCAGCAACGCAGCAGCAAGCGCCTCCCACAACCGCCCTCTCTGTCCATACGGCAGTAGCACTGCAGGGCAGGCAACCCAACACGCAGGTGCGCCAATTGCATCGGTAGTCACGTGCAGAAGCGATAGCATGGTCCTGCTGGTTGAGCAAGCCCAACGATAACACAGTCACCTGGGCAACACGGGAACCCAAGGACATGCCTTCTTGACAGACATGGCTACTGGCCAACTGTCGAGCACAAGAAGCAGATTTAGGCTGCTAGGCCGCTGAAGTGCTGTCCGTGTACTGCTGCCACGAAGATGCTGCCAGCTGAACAGCACATCAAAGCCGCCGACTAATCAGTGAGTAAGAATCACCATTTCTGCAGGACACCATCCCAACGGCCCAATCCCAATAGCCAATGCCATTGATACATGCGACTGTGTCTACTTTGAACATCCGACCCAGCCTCCGGAGGCATGGAGGGATCCTCCATGCCACGCAAGCCCCCACCTCTCCTGCGCCAGTCCGTGAGTGCCTCATTGAGGTATGTGAAGGTGCTGCCCAGCAGCCCCCCAATCACTCCCAGCAGCAGCACAGGAAGCAGCTCAAAGATGTCAAAGGCCTCCTGCAGTTCGACAGCAAAACAAGCAGCACAGCGCCATCAGCAGCTGTCTTCGCTGGCTACACACACAACCGCAGCAAGGAACACAAGCGCCTGCACCGACCTGTAATTGGCTTGGGCTGCATTGCCTCAGCCCTAAACATGCTTGAGGCATACCAGGTTGACACAAGCGCCTGCACCGGCCTGTGCACCTCACATACATGTGTTGATTACACCCCCCTGTGGTGAGGCTGCTCCTTTGCACATGAAGTGCACTGTCCTACAAGGCCTGATCTGGTGGGTTCTGCATCCTCAACTCCATTAGGCCTGCAGCTAGGTTGGAGATGCAGATGGGATTGCCACTGCAGGATGCTGCCTCTGCGCTGTCGCTCTCTCTATTCTGAGTACTTCCCCCCCTGTGGGGAGGTACCTCCCCAGCCAGGTTGATCTGCAGAAGGTCCCTTGCTTGCATGCATGTGCCGAGTGCAAGCCCCATCAGTAATTGCACATGTATGGCTAGTGTGTCTCTGCCTGAAGGTTGCGAGACTGTTGTCTGTATCCAGCAAAAACCATCAGCTTGCAACCTGAGCATGGTCACCCACCTGTCCCTCTGTTATCTCATACAGCAGGTAGCCGCCAGAGCCAAAGAAGCCACATGTTCCCTGGTGACTTTGTGCGCTCTGACAGATGCGCATGAACGCACGCACTGCAGCAAGTGCAGCACACAGGACAACACAGACGTTTGGTACCCTTGTGTTGCTTCACGTCACAGCCTACAAGCACATAGTGCTGACATGTCCTGACCCTGCTTCTGTCAATCATTCACAGACCGGCGCACAGAACCAGTATCTCCATTAAAGCCGCATATAGGGTGGCACACACATATACAGCGCCAGGTATTGAGGCGGCCTGCAGCTGTGCTGGCCTAAGCTGGTTCACAATACCAAGCTGGCCTGCAGTCCAGGGTCCAGGGGGAGGGTCGAGTGTGGAGTTAAGGGCAAGCCAGATAACACTGCCTGAGACCCACAGTCGACATGGGTGTGCGTGCTGCCCTGGCCGGTCTGCTCAGACGTAATCCTACCCGCTGAAATTTATGAAAAGGGTGAAGTACAGTGATACGTTGCCGCCTTGCCTACCTGCCACACTGACGACTGCAGTGGTGAAGAAGGCGTACCACAGAAGCTCGTTGCGGAACCAGGAGGTCATCTCTTCCAGAGCAAACAGCACCCCACCAACCGGGCTGCGGAACGCGGCCGCAACGCCTGCGGGTCCGCACAATACATGCGCAAGACAGCATGCGTGCGGTTGCACAATCGGCCATCAGCAGTCGCAGCACACAGGCTAGTTTGAAATGGCGTGTGCTCATGCTGCGGCACGATCAGCAGTCAGGGGCCGCAATGCCTCGGGCGCTGCAGACCCTCCAGCTGGACGTGCAGGGGTCCAGTTCACAGCCAGCATGCCATTCTCCAGTCCCCTCCAATTCACAATCCCATCTCAGCTCCTAAGTTCTCCCAAACTTTGAGCCAGCATTCCATTCTGCAGACCCTCCATTCTGCAATCGCATCACAGCTCCTACACCATCCCGCGATTCCATATAGTTCCCTGACAGCAGCAGACAGCTGCCCTGCTCACACAGCACACGTGGAAGCAACCCTGCTCACCCGCCGCTGTGCCGCAGGCCACAAAGTCTGCCCTGTCCCTGTCGTTCCAGAAGCGCTTGAACCAGGGCAGGTGCCTTTTGCTGGAACCCCCTTGGCTCAGTAGGGCACCCAGGCAAGCACCTGCCACAAGCAGCAGAAAAGCAGCAGCAGCGACCCACACACAGCCTCTTCAAGTACCAGAATGGCCCCAGCAGAGTTGAAATCCACAAGAGAGCCAGGGGGCGTAAGTGACAAGGAAGGGAAGCCATGCGCATGCAAGACAGAGTCAAAGCATGCAGAATCACGGCACACACACTGTCCTGCCGGCCCCACATTGTCCTCGCCGTCAACATATACGGTCCCTTTCCTGCGTGGCCCCATGGACATGACATGATCAGGCTGGAGCGCAATGCTCATTCAAAGCAGGCTGCAGATTATACGCTGCAGCTTATGTGCCATCCTACCATCAGATGGGCACTTATTGTTCTTTCCTGATTGTAACGCAGCAGGATTCTTCATCCCCCACCTGCATGGACGAATGGTCCCTCCTTTCCGACTGCCAAGCCGCCAGCGACGGCGCCCACGCTGCCCGAGAGCTTGACAACCAAGGTCTTGAAAAAGAATATGCTGGGCACATCGATGCCATTTAGGTAGGCCTGCAAGCATGCACACATGACAGGAGCAGATGGATAGCTTGGGTTGTACTACAGGGTACACAGGGACACAGTTCTATCCTCAGCACTAACCAGCAAACCAGCGGTGCATGTCATACAGTTGCCTGGGCAGCAGCTGAGGTCCGGATGCTGGCAGTCTGTTGACTGCTCCCACGGCCCTGGCATGTGCAGATACCCCAGTACAGCCCACAGATCTGTTGTGCTAATACCGTGATACAGCCCACAGCCCTGGACTGGAGAAACCACTGCCTGCTGTGCGTATGTAAGTCAGTACAAGACAACAACAGGACAAGGCATGGTTGTGCAGACCAGGAACAGTAGGCCTTGACCGATGCCCACCTTGACTTCAGCGATACCCGAACCAGCTGCTGCAGGGGCCACATACACGGTCAGCGCAACACTGCCCACAATCAAGCTGCAGTTGATCAGCACATACACCAGATAGGACGCCAGCATCTGCCTGCGGTCCAGAAGGGTCAAAGTGACCCAGAACTTGAAGCCAGCAATGTTCTCCACCCCTGCACAGGGACAGAAGAGCAAGACAGGAGCAGCACACAGGCAAATGCAGAAGTTGCTGTGCTTGCGTGCCTGTGAGCACCCTTATCTCTGGCATCTGTGCTGAGCCCCTGCACTCCTGCCAAGTCCCCTGCAGCCAGCCCCTATTTATGGTGCAAGTGTGCAAGTCACACTTCCTTGCAAGGTGCCGAAGAAGGATGAGAGGATACCCTATGATAACCCGGCAGCAGTATCTGCATCGACACCCTGCTGGTGCAGCCAGCGAGCATATGCACACACATTGTCCAACAGCCACTTACCAAAATTGACTGCAAAGGCAGCCGCGGCAGTGATGATACCTGAAAGCAGTGCAGCAGCAGGTTGGTACCTGTCAGGACAGTTGTCAATGCACGCAGCCTGTCCTGATATCCACGAGCTGTGCCCAGTTTTGAGCATGCCAGGACTGCAATCAGGATTCAGACAATCAGGGCAGCTGGGCTGCAACCGACCGGAGTTGCAGCAAAACTCCAGTTGGCTGCAGCCAGCTGCACTGCTGAACATGCAGAGAGCTTGCAGTGAGGCCTGCTAGCACAATTACTGTACTGTATCCTGCACATGTGTTTGATGCTTCTTGGTGCTGCTTGACACCCCTCCAGTGAGGCAGGCAGGCAGGCGCACCCAAAGCAAAGCATATGGTCCACTTGACCCCTCCCTCCATAATGTGATCCAAGTGTGTCCGAGCTGCTGCATCTGTTCTGTACACTGTGTTCTCTATCAACTCGTAGTCAAGGCTCTCATACTTTGACTGCTTTGCGCTGCTGGCCGGCTCCTGCTGCTGCTGTGCTGGCCCTGCCTCCTGCAACTGCTGGCGCTGCTGTTCCTGCAAGTGCTGGGGTCCTGCAGCCAGGTCAAAGCTGTGCACATGCCCGTTTGCAGGGGGTAGGGCTGAGCTGCTGCTGCTGCTTGTGCTGCCGGGCTGCTTGGCCCTGGCTGAAGAGGGAGTCCCTGCTTCCTGTCTCTGCAGGAAGCGTTGTTGTCGGGGACACAGCGTCGGTGACACAGGACAGGGCAAGGCAAGGCAGCTTTGAAGGCAGTGTTTGGCCGTACTGGCGGCTAGTGTTGGGCTCCGTCGGCTGCAGTGTGGACTTGGCATCGCCCTGTGCACGACCAGCTGGCACCAAGGCTGCTGTTGTGACAGCTGGTGCAGCTGGTACAATGTTCCATCAAGTGTGTGCTGTCCGCAGGCATGTGATTGGGCAGAACTGATGAATGAGCTGAGTTGCAAGCCGAGTTCATTCTACCCATCATGAGTGACTAATGACTGCCGAACACAGGCTTTCCCTGGGTGGTGTGTGTGTGACGCACCTCCTGTTGCAGGAGGCCCCGTCTCTCCTCTGCCGCTTCTGCTGCATTGTTCTGCTGCTGTGGCGCCCCCTGCCCAAACAGGCCGTGCTCAAAGTAACCAATAGCACCCCTCAAGCTGCTCAGTGCTGGGGTGACGCCATAAGCTGGCATTGATAGCTGAGGGAACGCAGCTGCTCAGTTGGCTTCAGTTGCTGGTGCAAAAGCAGTTGTGTTGTCCATGTGCAGCAACCGGTCTTCTGAGCAATTCAATCATCAAATCAATCAGATGCTCAACCTTTGGGGTATGTTGCCTGCCCTGTAGGCCTCTGCTTATGAATATTCAGGGTGGGGTGATCTATCCAAAAACGGGAATCCAAAAACACTGGCAGGAAGAAGGACAGGACGGACGACTGGCACCTTATCGCAGCTTCAGCAGCTTAGCTCTTGCTGGGGTGAATACAGTCCCAAAGGTTTGAAGGCAGGGGTGTTACGTAACCATGGTTGACAACCGTCGTTGGCCTCTAAAGTTCTACCTGGTTCTACGATCGCGACAGTGCATTGCAACCTGTCCATTCACATTCGCTTGCACGTTCTGTGCCTCATAGCAACAGTACCAGAGTGGCCATTTCCTAGTTTCACACCACACCAGCAGCAGCATGGGTCTCTTGCATGCAGCCTCCCACCCGGCC
The DNA here is from genome assembly GCA_007449985.2 of Desmodesmus armatus. Lineage (NCBI taxonomy): Eukaryota > Viridiplantae > Chlorophyta > Chlorophyceae > Sphaeropleales > Scenedesmaceae > Desmodesmus > Desmodesmus armatus. The sequence continues at coordinate 191,037 of VIIQ02000761.1, forward strand.
AGCAGCTGTTCACAGCTTACACAACGACAAAGAGGATGCCATAAGCACGCCTTTGGCAGCACCAGCCTGTACTTCAGCAGCAACCGCCAACATGGGGCAGATGCCATGCAGCCACACAAACTCACCAGCTCAGCACTGCAGCTGCAACGGCAGCATGCTCGCAACTCCGTTGTTGCTGCTGCAGGCCAGGTGGCTGAGCAAACAGGTGATCATGCTTGTGTTTATTTCAGCAACTCCACGCCATGATTGGTTGCTATTGGGGGAGGAGGACCACCAGCAGCAGCAGCAGCAGTAGCAGCAGCAGCAATGGTCATTGATTGCAGCAGCAGCAGCAGCATGGCTTGGCGTCTGTGCTGGTTGCATAATGCTGCCTTTTGTCAGTGACACAGTGATGGATGGTGCGAGGTGCAGCAGCAGCAGCAGCAGCAGCACGGGCAACATTCATCATATTATAGCAGCAGCAACAGTGCCGTCAACACACTCTGTACTGATGGTGCTGTTGCGCCGCCCGCTGCCGTCCTGCTGGCATCCCTGTCCGGCTTGCTCCCTCACATCACCCCAGGCAACATGCGGGGCGCTGTCGATCCTGATTACCTAGCAGCGGCCAGTTACCTTTCTACAGTCGGCTTCACAAACAAGACAGAAATTGCTCGAGTGCTAGACATCGCCATGAATCCCAACAGCCTGTTCGTCGCTGTGTCAGTGAACGCAAACGCGCGGCCGCTGACGGTGGAAGCTGACTTGCAACCGGTGGTGCAGTTCCTGCAGTCGCGGGGAGTGTCAGTGGGTGACGTAGTGAAGGTGAGGACAAACCTGGGCAGCGGTTTCTGGGCCTCAGCTCCCTAGCTCAAATATGTGTTTTGATTTTGTGCAACAACCCTCATGTCTATCTGACATGTCTGTGATGTGTTTTCAAGGGGAATAGTGGGCTGGGGGGTTGGGTTCACTTGGTGGCCATGCCGATGGGGGCAGTGCAGGGCATTGTGTGTGTGTGTGTGTGTGTGTGTGTGTGTGTGTGTGGGTGGCTGTGTCGGAAAAGGATCTGTCTACTGTGCAATCGTATTTGCCGACACCTGGCTGCTGTAGCAGCGCTGAGTGTGCTGCACAGCCGCGAGGCACAGCAGCACAAGCAGCAGCACCAGCAGCAGCCATCCAGCAACAGAGGCAATAGCTGCACCCAAGTATACGCCACTCATGCGCTCTATCTTTGGTGAGAAAGGCCTGGGTCACCCTCGCCGTCGCCAGCGCCCATCCGTCAGTGCTCAGCTACAGTAAAGACCCCGTGCTGTTGTATCAGTATGCAACACTTCAAGATGTATCCCCTGCTGTGTCATGTGCTGTCCTTGTGCGTATTGTACTGCCTTATGCTCGCAGGTGATTAGCGCCCACCCGCCGGTGCTGAGCTACAGTGTCGATGCTCTTTTAATAGTGTGTCATAGGCAAACTCTAATCAGATCTGTGCTGTGTTGTGTGCGCATTGTACTACCCTATGCTCGCAGGTCATCAGCGGCCATCCGCCAATGCTGAGCTACAGTGTGGAGGGCAGGCTGTTGTAGCAGTGCGCCGTATGACATGCACAGGCAACAACCCAAGAGTGGAATTCTGATGTGTTGTCTGCGTTGTATCTTTTGCTCACAGGTCATCAGCGCCCACCCGCCGGTGCTGAGCTACAGTGTAGAGTCCATGGTGTTGTATCATTGTTCATAGGCAACAATTATAATCTCCTGCTGTGTTATGTGCGCACTGTACCACCTTGTGCTCGCAGGTCATCAGCGCCCATCCGCCAGTGCTGAGCTACAGTGTGGAGGGCAGGCTGGTGTAGCAGTGCGCCGTATGACATGCACAGACAACAATCCAAGAGTGATTTCTGCTGTGTTGTCTGCGCTGGACTACCTTTTGCTCGCAGGTCATCAGCGCCCACCCGCCGGTGCTAAGCTACAGTGTGGAGGGCAGGCTTTTGTAGCAGTGCGTCGTACGACATGCACAGACAACAATCTAAGAGTGAAATTCTGCTGTGTTGTCTGCGTTTTACTACCTTTTGCTCACAGGTCATCAGCGCCCATCCGCCAGTGCTGAGCTACAGTGTGGAGGGCAGGCTGGTCCCGTTCTGGGACTACCTTACGAGCATAGGTGTGACGGACGTTGCTGCTGCTGTGGCCAAGCGGCCTTCCATCCTGGGGCTGTCAGTGGACACCAGCTTGAGGAAGATAGTGGAGTATTTGCAGTACGTTGAGACGCCACCGGAGAAGATTGTGGACTACATCTGCAATACGATCTAGTCGTGGGTTGTGGGTCTGTACCTGCAACATTGCAACAATATGTGAGGGCCTGTTGACCTCGTGACGTGAGGGCCTGTAGTGGCCAAAATTGAATTGGGAAACCAATGGTGTTGGATCAATGTTTGGAGGGCCTGCATAACTCATCACCGCGTCAAGAGGTTGGGCGCAGCATGCCGAAAGCCATGCACATACATGAAGGCTCCAGGGCATCAGTCGCATGAAAGCTTGCTCCAATCTTACTAAGATTTGCAAGTTGCAAAGGAATGGAGATCTTGTTTCTGCCAGCTGCCAGCGGGCCAATCAGCAGCACGCAGGGCATCAGCAGCAGTGCTGGTTCATGCATGCTTGTTGACACAGCGCTGGAATGACACACCGCTGCTGCAGCAGCACCACCGCAGCCTTATGCAGAGCAAGAACTTCTTGAAAGCGCAGTAAGGACTGCCGCGTCAGATGTACTGCTGCAGATATGCAGCGTGAAGTCAACCTCCCAGCGCAATTCCGGCTCAAGCTATTACTGCTTCCGGCCAGCGTCAAAAACACGGTCGAGCGTCGCGGTGCATTTGTTTACGTGTGGTCATGAGAAATCTAATGAGTTTGGTGGAACGTGATCACTAGACGTGGCCCATGGCACATGCGCTCACTTGGGTCTGCGGCGCGAAGGCTTCGGGCGCCGTCCCCGTCCACTGAAATTCCGCGGCGATCTCTTTATACGATACGATGGGAGCTCGATAAATGCCCAGTTCTGCATCCACATTGTCTCACACCGGTTCACAACATTCACAACCTCGTGCGTAACCACTGCCCTGAACGATCATGCCCACCCAAGCTGAGAAGCCCAGAGTGGCTCTTCTGCTTCTGTGCAGCATATGCCTGGTTGCCTTTGCAAGGAAGCAGTGCCGCGAAACACATACTTACGCAGCCCTGCCTTGCAATGTAGTTTGCTGCCAGGGACACTAAGCGGGTGGCACATGCACTGCATGTGATGGTCCAGTATCTATATCAATGCTTGTGCCACAAGCAGCAACGGTTGTCTGAGACACCTGCCCCTGTCGACCCACCTCATGCTTCTCCTGTTACGTTGCTCCTCCAAGTGCTGTTGCTGCACAGGCGCGCGGTCTGTGTCTGCACCAGTGACCAGAGTGCCCCCACAGGGTGCTGAGTACACCAGGCCAACAAACTCCTACCAGATCAACTGCCCTACGGGCTCCTTTGTCACTGGTTTCACTATCACCCAGGACAGCTCAGTTGCTCTTGATGCTGACGAGGCACAAAATGACATCCTGATCACATCTCTCTGGCCCCTCAGATGCAGCAATGGCAAAAGCGTCGACATCACCACCAAGCTGCAAAAGCTACCCAAAAGCCGAAGCTCTTCCAACAGGAGGCCTGCGGGTTACACTGGTGTGACTGTTTACTGGCGAGCTTGTTGACGCTGTGTCCCTGCAGCCTGCTGGCACTAAGTTTGGTGGCAATGGCGGAGGCAATACGCGTGTGGTTTCGTGCAGTACTGGGCAGGTGATCACCGGCATCTATGGCCAGGATAGCGGTACGCATGTGATCAGTGTGGGCCTCAGCTGCGCCGCCAAGAAGTGAGGCTGGCATGCTTCTCAAGGTCAGCGGCTGATTGGAACGCTTGCTTGCTTTACTGCCTGGCTGGTTTGTCTGCTGGCTGCGCATGCAGGCTGGTTGTCAGATTGGGTGAGGGCGTCGGTGTTGGCCTGTCGTTTCATAATAACGTTGTTGCTGTTGCGTTGCGTCCCCACGGCAGAGTCAAGAAAGACTGCCTAGATAAGTCCCCATGACCAGCTTGCCGTGGTTACAGAGGGGCAAGATCAATGAAGAGGTGTTGAAGGGGAATCAAGCAGAAGTCACCTCCTTTGACAGTTGTAACAGGCCCTAGGACATGGCGATTTCAGTCAGCTACGCCAGGAGCAGACCCTCGCAAGCAGTGATGTGCCGCAGCGGTAGATTGCTTAAACCTCAAGACCAAAGGACTTACAGATAAGGGTCAAGGGCCGTTCACCAGACACCAGCAAACCAAAAGCGCGGGGTTGCTGTGACAAGGATCTGCTACTAGCTGTTGGTTGTGTAGTACCCATCGCACCACTGTCCGTCGCGCCAGCACCCGTAACACAACAGTGCCGTCCGTCTGGAGCTGTTGATCACGCATGCACACCAAAGCGGCAGCACCAGTGTGCAAGCTGCTGAAATTCCAAGCCGACCAAGTCTGCCTTGTTTGCAGCATTCCATTCCTGTCACGCCATGATGGCTAGGACCCAGCTGATAGCCGCGCACACTGACTACACAGCTCACACGCCGTAACTAGCAGCACATGCTGTTGCTGGAATGCATACAAACCTCACTGGCCTGTGACTCTCGCCAGGGCAGGAACCACGAGGATGGGTGCACCGGCCAGCAACCACACATACTTGGCAGCTACACACACACCAGGACAGCTGCTGGCAGTCGCTGCAAATTATACCTGCCTACTGCACGAAAAACAGACGTCCACCGCACCATGTCCACACGACTGTCCCGCCGCAACGGTACTATTAGTGCCTGAGCTTAGCCCTGCTGCCAGTGAGACGTGCTGCAAGATCACATACGTGAGCATGCGGGCGAGTTCCTCGGTTTGATCGCCGCTACAGACGCCGAGCCAACGTGCAACGCACGCGCCGCCATAGTTGTACATTTCTTGGACTTCTCATGCAGCTGCCAGCAGGCACAGACGTGTGTTTGACGGCTGCTGGCCCACTACATCGGGCAGCGTTGTAGTGCCGAGGGGACTGCAGGCCAGCAGGCAACCACGCACACAAAGCAGGCTCACTACTGAAACAGGGGCTATAACCCCTGCATACCATGCGCAGTGAACATACGCAGTAGACAAGCCAACTCAAGAATCGCTCACGCAGCGCGCGTAACAAAGAACGCACACACCCTAGCCTAGCGACCACTTGTGCAGTGGTGCAAAAACCTACAAGCTGACACAGAACTCAGCAAAGCTACAACAACACAAACACCCACACAAACCTCTCGCACAAATCAAACCACACACAACCATGCATGCACGCTTCTGCTTCACATGTGCAGGCAGGTGGGCTGCCTGGTGACAGCACACAGTGTGCTGGCATGCACCGCCACCGCACCCGCATACGGTTCCAACCTGTTGTTTGGCAGCACAACAGTGCACCTCAGCACGGCAGTATCACAAGTGCCTGTGCATGCATGCAGTTGCACGCCCTACACCAAGCAACTTGCACCACTGCAAAACACCCACACCTAGCGTGCGGCGGGCCACACAAAACAGACACTTCAACGCACACTCAACCTGTTATACATCCCAAGCGTGTGACCTCAACTGACAGCAGAGGAAACACCAAGGCTCAACCCAAGGCGCTCGACCGCTGACCATGCATCCCAGCAACGACCAGCAGCTTCAAGCGTGAACATGCCAGCTGACTGTGTGGCAGCAGGGCAGCCACGCCACCCGGCACGCCAACCCCCACGCACATACCTCAGCTATATGCACAGGGATCAGCGGGCCCAAGCCAATCACAAGGCTGCTGCTACACAGCGTGAGGCGCCAGACACACAACTGCTCGTGGTACTGCTACTAGCATCTGCACCCAAAATCGCCGTGGAAGCAGCAGTACGGCGCCTGCACAGGATGCTACTTAGTGCACACGCTGTTGTGCACAGCGTTCTCGACCAACACGTGCATCTGCCTGATACGGCGTGCCGGCTGACGCTGTCTGTGTGGCTGCTGCTGCCTCTCCAGGCACTGTGGTGCTGCCCCATCACCCCACCACACAGAGGAGACACCTGGCGATGCACCCCGCACCTCAGCACACACGTCAGCTATGTGCGCGGGGGTCAGCGAGCCCAAGCCAATCATAGGAACGAAGTCCGCAAAGGCGCACGCTACACATCCCTGCTGGTGCTGCTGCCTGAATGATATCACTGGGCACATCCTCACACTGCAAGCATGGTTCGCCCGCTGTCCTGCTGTTACGCTGTGTGGTTAGCCTGCTGTTCTGCTGCTTCGCCCTGCAACGTGGGACCGCCCGGCAGCTGCTGCATGGTCCGACTGGCCTCCAGGGCCCGGTGCATGGCGACTGCCTTGCGTGCTGCTGCTGCTACAAGCCGGTCCGCCTGCAACACCTCAGGCGCAGTCGGATCTGCAATACAATCAGCAAGCACAACAGGCAGGCAGATGCATACACACATTCAAACAATAGATCCTGACTGTCCTGCGGATTTGTTGGCTGGTTGCAACTCATAAGTCAACACACGCAGGCGGCCTGACGGCTGGGGTGGGCAGACAGTACAGTACAGTACAGTACAGGTACACTACAGTACAGGTAAAGCACAGGTATCGTGGACGATGTCCCAACCAAATGCAATGCTAAAGTCACTCCAACGACAAAGGCAGACGCAAGCTGCCCGCAGGACATGTTGGGGCCTGGTGGCATGTGCAGTACCCAGTACAGCCTAGCATAGTTGAAAGCCACCCTTCACACAAACTTTCTCTGCTGCTGTTGCTGCTGTTGCTGCTGCTGCTGCTGCTGTTGTCCGCCAGGTTGCATGTGTGACACATACTGCACAGCTCTGGACCTATCGTGCAGTCGCCCAGTCCCCCCTTGTATTCCCATACCCCCATTTCTGCTGCTCACCCTGCTTGCTCTGCTGCACATTGACAGACGAGACCATGGCCTGTGTAAGTTCACTCAATGCGCGATCAACCTGCAGCCACGCAGCAGCAGCAGCACAGCACATGTAGTAGTTTGAAACCGATGTAAGAAGCATCAGCGCCACCACAATTAGAGACAGGTGTGCACTGCAACCCCAGCCCATGTGCTGAGGAGACTGACGGTTCACGCAGCCAATGCTATCTAGCCTCGGGTTTGAACCATTGCCCACAGCCTGCAGCCCTGTTTTGCTGCCAACAACGCTGTTTTGCTGCCAAGTCTGTTTGGCTGGGCAGTGGCCGTGCTGGACTTGCGCCAGTATATGCCTCACGTGCTGCAGCAGGCACAGGCAAGCACCTGGCTCCAATTCACCAAACTACTACTCGTCCTTGCTTTCACTCTGCCATGCTCTCCACTCCCCCCACCCCCACCTATCCAATCCCGTCCTGCTGTCTGCACCCCCCCCCTTCTCCCTGACAGCGCCAGCACAAGCTTGTGCAGGTGCTAACAGCACGTCCTGCTCACCGCCGACTCCACTGCTGCTCGCTCCTGCTCCTCAGTAAACTGCTGCCTCTGAAAGCCAGTCACCTCCAGTTCAATGTCCTGGATTGACCCATCCCAGGCATCCCTCACACGCACACCCTCAGCTATGGCCTTCTCCTCCTGCTGGCAATGTGCAGCAGTAGCAACAGCACCAGCAGCATTGCACACACACAGCAGCAGCAATGCGGGTGAGAACAGGGGCGCCAGGGAGCTGTGTGCGATACACACAGATACACACAGATCGATCAGCGAGTGGCTTGTGTGTCATGAAGCATCAAAAGCCCATGCACATCAGGAAAGATGATGGTCCACCGCAAGGAGCACACCCCGTGCTGCCCTGTATGGTGGAAATCCAACCCTGCACGTCGCCTCAGCCTGTGCAGCAACGCATCATGGTGTAAATTCTCATCGAACACTGTGCGTTGGGCATTTGGCGGGACTCCAAACCCCACAGAATGACGAGATGCTGATCCACTGCCTATAGCCCCCAGCTGCCAGCCGCAACATGCACACTGTGCTGGCATCAGCATGCTTGCCGATACTCCTGCAACCCAGAGAGTGTAAGCCACTGCCAGTGACACCACCTGGACTGCACCCCTTGCATTGGGTGTGTTCAACAGCTGTCGCGGGACTGCATCCTTGGCTGCTTGTCTGCAGGTGTGCCAACTCACCCTAAGCCACACAGGTACTTTGATTTGGCAGTTGTCTCCTGGTTTCCAGTACAGGGCACCGCCCTCCTGGCTGCGCACCACATACTTGTACTCCAGCTCCACTTCAGGCCTGCAGGACAAACCACGAGGCCACCATACCACCATGAGGCAAAGAATGAGAGATGCCTTGTGTCCCAAGCATCTGCTAACTGTACCAGCTGCGTGAACATCTGCTTCAGCACAAGGCATGCAGTGGGATGATACATGCTGGGTGGACTATGGAGTGGAGGCCAATTGATCACGCCTGAGTGTGTGCCGACAACTGTTGTCAGCACCCAACGTACGGTCCATGTTTGAAGATGCGACGATGGCACTGCTAGATGCAGACAGTCAATTACAAAACACCTTGCTCCCCAACGTGTGCAGTCAGTCTCCCCACCCATCTTTTTTCTACTGCCACTCACCCGGCTGTGACTTCAAAGTCAACCTGCCACACATCTCCATCCGTCCAGTGCATGCGCTTGCCGTTTTCTACACTCCAGTTGCCCAGGGCCTCACCAGACCCCACCAGTAACAGCTCCTGTCCCCAGCTGCACCTACAATGCAGCAGTAGATCACCATAAGAACCCTGTCGGATCGTGTGAAGCCATACATCGCTGACAAATTGCAGCACCATGAAACCAACAGGCTCAGAGGAAGCCATGGCACAGCACGATGGGAGGACTTGTGACCTCATGCGGTGCACAGACAAATGCCTGTGTGTGCCTGGCATTGTGCTGAACGCACCTGTACGGCAGCTTGAAGCTGATCCTGACCTTATTCGCTTGCCCTGCAGCAACAGACCGGAATAGGACAACATCATCTGTGTCAAACACCCCCAGGAAAAGGGCTTTCACACTGTTGCTGGTGCTTCAGCACAAGGCACCAAAGAACTTGCGAGACAACACCGTCCTCAAGCTGCTGAGGCTGCACGTCAAGTTGCGTATGGCACAGCACCCCGACAAACAGTACTGCTGCTGCTGCTTGGGCAGTTTCAAATGCTCTAGTGTCGCACCTGCCACTGGCGAGGCCGTCTGCTGCTGGAAACACTTCACAGTGACCCTCCGCGACCTGGCAGTCCGCATGACTGATGCCTGCGTGCAGAACCAGAGGGCGTTGAAACATGATGATGCTTGGGCTGAACTGTCAGTGACTGCAGCAAACCCGGCCGCACCTCCAGAGGGACAGGTGCTGACGAGCTTGGAGCTCCACACGCGCTAGAGACATGACAACGTAGCCGCGAGGCCAGCATGGCTGCACTCGTCGAGGAAGCACTGAACAGTGACTCACTGTGCACAAGGCAACAAGGCCCTTGGGTGTGCTAGTGTCAGGTGAAGAAAGGAAGAAGATGAAGCAAAGCGAGGGAGTGATAGCGGATACTGTTGTTGACCACGCCCTAGGGCCTCGCAAAAACCTGTTGTGCTGCACTGAACTCAGCTCAAGACAGATAGCCTCAATCTAATCCCATCTACTGAGAACTGGCCTGGACGTGGCAGACAGCACTGCAGCCATGTGCACACAAACCCCAGCAGGCAGAACTGCCTGCAGGTAGCAGCGCAGATGTGCCCAATGCAAGGTGTGATCCATCAAGGATACAATACTTCTTCCTCCTATTACTTGGTGGCGCTCTATATGTCTGAGCACTGCCAATTAGGTTAGAGTACTCTCTGTATCCCTGTTGGCCACTTTGTTGGTTGGTTTGGTGCAAACATGCAGTGGAGCACGCCCTGGAGTGGCAGAGACCCTTGGAGACTTTCCTTCTACTTTCGTTGTGCGCTGAAATACGTTGCGACTTTCCACTACTGTGTAAGGCCTTTGTGGGGCACACTCTGCTACAGCCTGCACTGCACACTTACGCAGTACTGCTGAATTTGTTCAGTCATTCCTCATGCAGGGGTACAGAAGCAGCAATCTTACCAATGAGTTCGAACCACTTCGCTTGAATTGTCAGGGTTTGGAGAAAGGTTGCCGCTGTGTCAGCTTCGCACACTTTTGCAGTCCCAGCAACTGCTGACAAATGGTTGCTCATCGGCATCATCACCACTCTTGAATGATGTCCTGCTTTACACCCCCCCCGCCCTGCTGTCTCCATCACCCTCACAGGCCCTGCATGTGCAAAAGATCAAAACCGCAAACGACACCACACAGCTGCACGTTTCTAACTGTGATTGTTGATGTTTGCAGGACCAAATACGTCGGGCGAAAGTAGGAAACAGTGCTTTCGTGCCTATGGTGAACAGGAAAGTCTGCAAGCAACAGTTCCCAAACTGCCAGCTGAGCTGCAGCAGCCATGCTGAGACCTCACCATTCACTGGGTGGCTATCTTCTAGCTGGGCTGCGCACATGGCGGACGTGGCTTCGTGGGATTGAGGTCTGAAGGCCAGTGCAGTGCCTCCCACGGTTCTAGTGACCCTGCAAGCTCCACCAAGCCCCACCCGCCATGGAGCTCACACCACCACGCCCGCAAGCCCAACATGTATCATGACCAGCCTTCCCCGCACTCCTTGTAACAGCAGCGAACCCAGAGTGTTACGAACAGGGCGTTCAGGTCAGGCCTGGATGGGACTGCACCCAACCTGAAGGAGAGCAAAGTGCTTGGCGCCACATAGGACATGTGCTACAGTCAGCACGCACTTGCTCATCACGCACACAGATTGGCTTCATGGGTCTAGCACAACGTAGCAAGCAACGCACAGTGGCAGCTGCACACCAGCAGCATTTTGTGTTGCAACGCACAAGGCCCGAAGCAAAGGGTGCTTGGATGGCTTTCAAAATCTGTAGAAGCACCACTGCAGCTACGGCATGGTGAGCAAATTGCCGTATTTCTTCAGTGAGGCATCCATATCTTGTACATACAGTCATGAGGCCATCCTTATGACCTTGGTCACAAACAACATTTGCCTCCATGGCAACAAAACCCTGCCGCAGTGCTGTCCTTTGTAAAACCCTGCCCCAGTGCTGTCCAAGTCAACCATACATGCAAGCTTGTGCACAGGCTGCAGGTGAACGCCGTCTCCACGTTAAAACCGCACAGCAGAACGGCAAGAGCAGCAGAAGCGCTCCATTCCAACCTACGCTCTGATGAACCCAGCACAGCACGACGCTCCACGCCTGCCACTCAACTCCCCCGTCACACTTCTCAGACACCCACTGACAGCTCTCACTCAAACACGCTCTCACACCTTCAAGTACAGTTGCACACGTTGCCACTAACAGCATCAACCATCATCTCCTGATGCAGTATAATTGCAAACACAACTGGCTGGTTGCAACACGGCAGCTGATGCTGCGGAAGCAGTAGTGCCACACTGGCCTGCTGGAGGGAGCAACAGTACTAGTGTGATGACGATGTATAAAGTCTATACATGATGCCCGGTGTCAACTCAGACACAAAACAAACAAACTCGGCAGTTGTGCATCGTGGTCGAAGTGTGAGCCGTCAACCCCACAGGACCCCATACGACTGGTACGCAAAAATCAAGCCTGCCACCGGCACCAGCACAAACAACAGACCCAACAGCGTCAAGATGTTGAATGATGAGCCCTTGTACTCACTCCCATCCCAGTTGTCTGCGAGCAGCAAAAGTGGCACCAACAGCAGCACATCACCAACGAGGGACGTCAGACGTACACAGGGTTGTGTTTGGGAGCCTCCTAAACCCTTGAGCCCTGCTTGAAGTGCTGGTTACAATCTTCTGGAAGGAGAAATATGCACCGCCGTGACAACCCATGTCACACCATTCATGCCTGAGGTCCCATGGAGATGAAGCAATGCCGCTTTGGTGCCGGGAAACATTCGTTCAAGCAAAATGACAGCTGGAGTGGGGGTGTCTGGTATAGTCAACATCCCAGTGCCCATGCTGCATGGGAAGCAACAAAGTCATGCACACTGGTTAGGTGGTCAAGTGGCCAAAGCTTGTAGCAAACCACCACCCAATGCCAGCGCAGCACTTTCAGTCAGCTCTTGGCAGTAGTTGCGCAGGAGCACTGGCTGTTTGGCGGGGGTGGGGGGGGGGGGGGTATGATGTTTGCTCAGCCCAATTCCTTTCACAGCCCCTCAAACCCCCTTGGGTGTCGCGTGCTGATGCGATGCCCCTGCCCACAGCACACTTGCCTGTGTACAGATCCTTCCTCTCCCGGCCGTTGTTTGCTGCTGCATTTGCCGCCTTGCGGTACGCTGCGCACAGCAACAGGCAGAGACCATGGCGCACATGCAAGCATAAATTTTCATAACATGTGTGAAGAGCATCATGGTGTGCACACGTCTGTTCAGTGACAGAGGGTAGGCGAGCCTTCACTGTCAGGGCTGCACAAGGCATTGTCAGTCCAGCTGTGCGCCGTAGCTGTCGCTCAGTGTTGTTGAGGTGGGGAGAGGAGCTGGACCTGCTGCTGCAACTCGTTTCCTATGTGCTGTACTCCCTTGACACCTCAACTCCTTGGGTGTGCTCTCCTGACTCCTTGAATGTGCTCTGCTTGGGTGTGCTCTCCATACCGTTTCATGATGAAGGCTGTTCACCATAAGTGCTGATGACTGGGAGTGCTGCTATACACTGGACTTTTCTGTTGCTTCTGGGGTTACTTCATCCATGATGACATTTGACATGAAGGGCATGTCGTCCCTGCTTGATACCACAGCACTGCCACCTGCTTGACTATGGCCCCCACGAACTCACCAATTTCCTCCCGCACACTCCTGGGTTTGCTGGCAGCTCTTGTCTGCTCATACCTACGGAAGTTTTTTTGAACAGCACGCACGTTCCGACCCACAGTCGCGGTGTCAGTTAGGGGCAGGCAGTGGAACTGGTGCACAGCCAGCAGATGCAAAGGTGCAGATGTGGTGGTGCCAACGTGTTGCACACCACCCACAGCATGTGTTGCTGTGGAAACTTCCCCTGAATCTTTCTGCAGGGCCAGCCTGTATGTTGATCCAGTTGGCTGTGGCGGTAGTGACGACAACAGGTGTGTAGTAGAGGTTGTGGCACCCCCACCCTGGTTGCTGTCCTCACCAGTTTGCCCCATATTCCACGGTTTTCCCCTTCTGCTTCTGTTGCTGCTTGGCTGCACATGTCACAATGAGAGTGGGACGCCTGCTGTGAGCTTGGCATGGCACAATGCTGCGGGTAGATGACCCTGCAGAAACACACTGCATGGTGGAATATCTGCAGCGGTTAATGGAGGCCAACTAGAATCCGTTGGTTTAGTGCGAACTGTGTATATGCTGATTTGGTGCATCAATCCTGCAAATGGGCCCTAGTACCAAAGTGTTGAATCGATCGCGGTTTTGTGGTTTTGAGCTGGCTCACCTGTGGTTGTAGTGCTAGTACGTATCAGCATGCCTCCTGCTATTTTCGGATGTGCTAGTGCGACTGACTAGCCATTGCGCGCTCTCCTGCACCACCACTCCAACCAACCCAGCAGCAGTGACACAGCACCCCCCAAGCACCACAACAGAAGCTTGTGCTTAGCTAGTGGGTGTCATGCAGCAGGCTACGTTCACCACAGGCAGGGCTGCAAGGCCTTTGCCAGCCAACCGCCTGCAGGCTTTCCAGCCTTGTCGTGCCCATGCCCCCAAGGCTCCAAGTCAAGGTGAGGGCACCAGTGTGAACAGCATGCATGCATACAGCCCGTGGTTGCATAGAGTGCGTTGTACCTTCTGTAGGCACCAAGATGCGTGCACTATGAACTCTGATGTGGAGTTTCTGATAAGCCGTACCTTTGTACCGCTGCCACTGCCAACCGCTCAAACCGACAGCAGCATCGAGCCAACAACGCAGTGGAGACGTGACCAGCGCAGTCAGCAGACGCGAGGCCTTCCTGCAGTTGTCTGGAACTGCTGTGCTGGGTCCCTGGGCTGTGTGCTGGCCAGTCAGGGCGTGATGGCCCCAGCACAACCTGCATGGGCTGCAGGACAGCCGCAGGAGCTGAGCGGTGCTGTCAAGGCAGCAGTTGACAAGGCTCTGGACAAGTTTGTAGCCAAAGCCAAGGTGTGATTGTTCGACTTGAAAACCTGAACATGAATATGCGCAGAAACTGAGGACACCTGCAGTTGCAATGCAGCTGTACAGCAGCCCCCAATCCAGCAGGCCCTGTGCCATGTGACGCGAGAACATGCGCAGCTGGCTGAGGCCATACACACATGTTTCTGGTTCCAAACGTGTGGTAGCTCATGACGCTGTTAGACAGCCCAAGGCTTGCACAGCAACCTCTACCAACCCTTTGTTACAGAGCTCGCCCTGGACATATGTTTGAGATCTTTTTTGGTTTGCCTGCCTGCCTTCCTCCCTGCCTGGCTATTCCTTCCTTCCTGCCTGCCTTTCTCCCTGCCTGCCTTTCTCCCTGCCTGCCTTTCTCCCTGCCTGCCTTCCTCCCTGCCTGCCTTCCTCCCTGCCTGCCTGCTTGCGTGCCTGCCTGCCTTTCTCCCTGCCTGCCTTTCTCCCTGCCTGCCTCCCTCCCTGCCTGCTTGCGTGCCTGCCTGCCTCCCTGTGCCGCCCCCAGGGCCCAGTGCTGTTGAGGTTGGCCTACCATGATGCAGGAGCGTTCAGCACTCGAGATGGGCAGGGTGGTGCCAACGCTTCCATCCAGTTCGAGCTGGATCGCCCAGAGAACACAGGGCTCAAACGCGGGTGGAACGTGATCCAGCAGGTGTGTGGGAGGGCAGCAGAACACCGACTGCACTGTTCATACCGCAGCCAGGCCCCTCATTGCACCTGCTGCGCACCATGCTTGGGCATCAACAGCCTGTTCGGCCTGCCCTTCAAAGTGTGCACCCCTGCACCCATGCAACATGCACAACCTCGGTCCCCGGCCAGCTGACACTCAATCCCTGTTTGCTGCTTCCCACCGCTGCCTGCAGATTGCCCAGGCCTTAGAAGGGACACCAGCAGCCGGGCAGGTGTCCAAAGCTGACCTGATTGCCCTAGCAGGTGCCAGGGCAGTAGCAGTGTGTGGAGGCCCCAGTATCAGCGTGCCAGTTGGCAGGCAGGATGCTACTGCTGCAGACCCTGCTGGTCGCATGGTGTCTGAGAAGGCTGGTGTGGCGGCTCTGAAGGCAAACTTTGCTGACAAGGGCCTGTCAGTGCAGGAGATGGTGGTGCTCTCGGGTGCACACACACTAGGTGCGCACATTACCCTACCAGACATGTCCGCCACACATTTTCATCACCCTTTCCCATCAAGTTAAACAATATGGTGGTGCTCTCGGGTGCACACACACTAGGTGCGCCACCCTAGTTTCAGGCTGGCAGGGCTAGTGGACATGCCTTGTTCATATAGCATGCTGTGTTTCCCATGTGTGTTGATGCATGTGTGCAGGCAGGTGTGTCGTGCCATGCCATGCTATGCAAAACTGGCCCCAGCAAGTTGTGCTTTGAAGCGACTTCCTGTTCACTGCTGTTCACTGCTTTGAAGCGAGTTTTTTTGTAGCTGTGGTGCGACTCCAACGTTGCAGCTGTTGTTCGCTGCTGTACCCCGTGGTGCTGCTCTGTGCAGGTGGCAAGGGCTTTGGCGACCCCGTGACCTTCGACAACACGTACTACATATCCCTGCAGAAGAAGCCATGGCTCAACCCCAACGACAGCATGGCAGACATGATCGGGCTTCCCTCGGATCACGTGCTCCCCGACGATGCAGAGTGTCGTGAGTTCATTGACGCATATGCGGCGGACCAGCAGCTGTTCTTCCAGGACTTTGCGGTGGCCTACCGGAAGATGACTAGCTCGGGCGCTGTGTGGGTCTGATGGGGTTGCTCGACAGGAAAGGGTTCATGTCGGACGACTGCAACGCATGCAAACTTGGGACTGCGATGCTGTGTACACCTATGAGTGGGTGGTAGTAGTGCTGTGTATGCCTTTGGCCTGCCAATGCGGTAGGCAGGGTGGCAGCACGTAAGTCACAGATTTTGAGGCATTAACTGTGTGATACACACAGCCTGTGAGGAAATGAGAGTGACCCATCTGGTCTGGTGTGTCTCTGGCAGGGTAATGAGTCAGAGAATGCATGTCAAGAGGACTGTTGGACCTTCAAGCTGCGACAGGGAGCTTGTCAAATGTGTTGCGCTGTGCGGTCGGCAGCATGCCTTGCTGTCTGTAGCACAGATCTGACTCACCCTGAATAAGGGTGAATGGAACATGGCTTGGTTTTATTTACTTTTGATGCTGGTGACAGTGAAATTGGCTTCAGGTGCAACTGCAAGTGGTCGCACCAACAAGGGTTACCGCTCAACTGTAATAAAAGCCCACCAGGCAGCAGCGTTCAGGCACCCCTCAGTCACCAGGCACTGCTGAAAGCAATGTCACATAAACCTGGGTGTGCAGCCACCACAGCAGGCAGCCTGTGTCATTACGCACAACAACAACCATTGCATCCTGATTGCACAACTCACGACACATCGTGCAAAATGCCCACAACCGATGATGCAAAACAAACTGACGACCTCACGTATCTGATGTACAATGTCGGCAGCTCATCGACCTGATACGCTGAGTCAGCCTGTAGACAACACATGTGCAACGGCGCCCAGAAACCACTAAAGCAGCAGCACTGAGGCACACAGCTCACAACATGATCAATGGCCAGCTTCCAAGAATGGGTCCACTGCTGCAACAGTACGGCACAACCTCGATGTGCATGCAGCAGCATGTGCTGTGGCATCCACCCAGCCGGCTGGTGGCCACATCAGGCCGGTGCTGTTGCTGCTGGGGCAGCCGGGGCTGCTGCTGCTGTGCTGTTGCCCGTCACCGCCTGCAGCTCGGCCAGCAGCCCGCTCCAAGCCTTGACACCCTCAGATGACATGGAGGCCTGCGGTCATGACACCCACACCTCGTCAAAGTGTGCTTTCACTGTGCGTTCCCACGCACTCGTACTCAACTTCGGAAAGTGGCAACTTTGGATGGATGATTCACTGGCTGGATGCACTCCATGTGTCTACACCCGACGTACGCGCGTCAGGTGTACCACCTTCTCAACAGCCTCTCTCCTCCCCCTCACAACTTGCAAAGAGCAGGTACACACATTACAAGGCAGCAACAAGATCAAGATAACCCCGTGCTGCAGACGCATGGTGCGTTGCCCACTAGCAGCTGTGTGGTTTTGTCCATCAGTGCCTGACCCAACCTGTGCTCTTTTCAGCCAAGAGCCTAGCTAGGCAATATCAACAGATGCATGCACTGCACTGGACGCTAAAGGTTGGTGCACAAGGCCCTGGTCTCATGTGCATGCCAGTAATGATGATCCGCATGTTGCAACCCACCTGCGCCAGCGCAAAGTCCCTCAACAGCGCGCACATATCTGCACTGCGCTCCTTCTGCCACCTGCAATGCACCAGCAGGACAAGCCGCAACATATATTCAGCAGGTGCCTGGTGTGCCAACATCACGCACCAGGTGCATCAGCCACGACCACATGAGATGCCCAGCAACGTTCCGCTTCACAAGAACCAACAACAATGCAACAACGCAGCCGGCATGCCACGCAGGTGGGCCGCCGTGAGGCCACCGCAAGGGTTCATGCCAGCATGACATTCACCAAGGCAGAGATGCGCCCGCCCTGTCAGTGTGACCGTGGTCACAGCAGACAATGCAGCCACACTGACGGTTACAGCTGCCGAAGTTTCCCACCTGTTCAGCTCCTCAGTCATGACAGCCACCAGCTCCTGTAACACAAAACAGTAATTGGATGTTACACAGAACATCGCCCATTTGGGGAGCCAACAAAAGGCGCATTGGGCAAAAGCAACTCTGAGCCGAAACAAAATGACTAACCACACCAACCGTCCTTTCCTGTTTGGTCCATCATGCGGTCTTCACTCTACGTTCCTAAAGCGTTCCAGACAACCACCAAATAATTGCACAGGTACAGCTACAATCAGTGGCATGTCAGTTGGGCCAGCCAGTAGCAGCCTGTTCCTGAGGAACAGTGACAATCCTGGGCTGCTCTAGGCTGGGCTGGGCGCCTCCAGGGGTGACAATCTTATATCCATCTCGCTGGTGAGGCTACGGCTCCGGCCCCCGGGAGTTTTGTTGTTGTCGCCTGAACGCGGTGTGTGCGGCCAGCCGGTGGGCTCCCTCCAACCCCTTGGCATCCCAGTCTGCCGTCCCTGGTGACCCCACAAAGAGAGGTGCAACACTTACCTCGTATGCAATCTTGCTGTCCCTCAGGCGTGCCTCAGCTTCGTTGACCTCCCTCTCCGCCTCTGACAGCTTCTCAGGGGGGCTGCCAGGGGTGCCGCGCAGCTTGGCCCACTTCACCTGCACAAACAGCCAGCAAATTTGCACAGCCCTCACACATGCCATAAGGTGCGAGTCGGTGAGGAACAAGCCTGAAAAAGCTCAAGCGAAAGCTACCAGAGCTGTCCAATACAGCGCAGCTTGGCCCACTTCACCTGCACCAACAGCTAGCAAACATGCATGGTCCTCACGTTGGAACACATGGGTGAGTTGATGAGGCAGCCCATTGTACATGTGGCAGGCACCTTCTGTGTTGACTGAGCGCGCATCTGCTGTGACACTGCACTGGCACAGCCAGTGCTGCTATGCTGGACCTCAAGCTACCAGAGCTGTCCAGTACATCGCACACAACAAGCAACCCAATGGTTTTCAGAATCAAATGCCCTAGCAGAACCGACTGCCAGTACCGAGCATCGACTATATCATGCGGACCATCAGCCCAATCAAGCTTGCAGACATGCCGTACCCACATCCGCTGACAGTCACGCATGTGGTAGGTCGCATGTGTGCCCCGATCCCAGATGTGCTGGGTCCCACATGTGCTACTAGGATAGGTACGGCACCCTCATGAGCCCTTGCCTTGCTGGCTAGTGCTGAGGTTTGGCATCCCCTCCCACAATTACTGTATCTGTACTAGTGGGACACTTGCGTACCTTCTTGGCATCCACATCATGCTTTGCTGCTATGTGTGCAGACAGCAGCAGCGCACGGTCCTGGCAAACAGAAGTGACAGAGCGCACGCTGCGCACCTGCAGTGGGACAGCCAGGTTATGCACAAATATTTTCGGCGAGGCGCAATACGCACTGGTGATGATACCACCTTGTCTCACAAGTGCAAACTGTACCAGAAGCACTGCACATATCAACCAGGCAACACGTCGTATATGCCAGTGGCTGCTATGCATGCATGCATGCATTGTTTGACTAAGTATGTTGACATTGGACACAAAACCACACTCGTACACCCGTCGCTGTATGCTTTACGTGCTGGCGTCTCTGGAGATTGTCCCAACACGCTCAGACTACCAATCTGTACATTTACTCCCATTTGCGCAATGCAACACTTTCCGGAGGTGAGTGGCGAGAACATGTGGTGAGCGACAGTGAAAGCAAAGTGCAGTCCTAGAGCTCTTTGCGTCCCCTAGGTGTCTGTCAGCCAGCACCAGCAGCAGCACCAGCCTCACCGCCTCCTTGAGAGGTGCCTCAAACTTTGCGCCCAGCGCCTCGCAGCCCCTGCGCCTGGCAGCCACCAGCTCTGCCACTCTGCAGAGCCCCAGGCAAGACAAGACAGGTTTGGGCAGCTGTTCAGGGATTCGGAGTTAAGGGGGAAGGATACAATTAGCATTCCCGGGGCTATTGGGCACGAAAACTTGGATTTGGGTTACATATAAGGTCATTATGACTCCTGCACGGCCTTTTTGCAAAAACCCAAGCTTGGACTTTGGGGTAGCTGTAGTGGTGTGACCTGGCAGTGGCCAGTGACAAATGTTCACATGGACCCATGCAGGGTGCCTTAAATCGCTACAACAAAACTTCAAACTGTCATCGACTGTATTGACTGCTTTTCCTGGTGCTCGAAGCTCCTTGGGAGTGGCAACAGCACGTGATCCTACTCATCAACTGGCTGTAGCCATCATAGGCTCCTGAGAACCTTTTACGACACGCCCGTGCTACAGTATGATGACATGCATATCAGCATGCTGCTAATTCATCGCGATGGCAGACTGGTATTCCGAAACTTGCTGCAGCAGTGATGGGTGCAGCAGATCGGTGGGAGACGATTGGGAATACGGAATCGGACCGGATAGCAACGAACGCCTTCTTCGTTCACACATGATTGTTTTTGTCTTTTGACATCATGGCCTAGTTTTGCTCTGATCATCCTCTACAGGGCCCCTCTTGCTGCACCCCTGTGGTGTACCAGGCCCCAGTAGACCAGACAGGGGTGGCATTAGCCCCAGATGGTCCAGGCCACCCCTAAGAATGTGTAACTCTTGGAAAAGATCCATAAGTCTACCAGTAGACACCTGTGCTGCTCAGTCCAGCCACCCCAATTAATTGTATCCTTCCCCCTTAACAATTCGGGTTCAAGGTTAAAAATCCGCATTGGCAGTCACCATCTCTGCCACTCCTGCAGCCCCAGGCAGGACCCACAAGACAGCTTTTTGTGTCAGCCAGCAGGCCAGGCAAAGTCAACCAATGATGACTGTCCTGCCGACATGTGTATGCGTGTTGAGGGTAAAGTATATGAGTTGAGGCAAAGCCGCGACCCCTCATACACTCGGCCTACGTGCTGCCTTGCACGCTGGCTGGTGTGATAACCCTTGACACAGGCTGCAATTGAATGTGCAGTCAGAGCAGAACCGGAAGCTGAGGCTGACCCCCAAGACAAAAAAAGACCCCCTTGGACTGGCTTCAGTCAGGTGTGTGAAGTTGAGGTACAGGAGGACCCACCTGCTGCTGAGTTGGCTGAAAGCTTCGCTGACATTGCCCTCCTCCAAGCGACCCAGGCGCTCCAGCGACTGCAGCACATGGCACACAGGAAGACTATCAGACATAGTAGGACAGCCCGGGATGGCAGAGGACTGAACACCTATCAACCATGAAAACAGCATGCAACATGACCCTGCTGCAAAGCACATGCACCTGGCCATACAAAACAGTGTGGGAACTCAACAGCTGCCTTACACACCCCTTCACGTTAACCCTTCAGCATCGGCCTAGCTGTCAGTCAGTCAGTCAGTGTTCGTTACAAAGAGGCCTCAAGGACCCAGCCAACCCGATGCAAGCCCCGGGACCCATAATGAATGAATGAAGGTGTTACACGGGTTTCTCAAGCAACTACGTTGCAACTGAACCCAGCCACGGATGGACACAACCAGCACGGAAGGGGGCCGTTCGGACAAACCCCACCATCAAAAGCTTGTCCCCGGGACCCAATCCATGCCTAGCTGGCCCTAGGCACCAACGCATGTGTGTTGAGGTTTGAAGGCACTCACTAGGCTGCGCTACCTGCCTATGCGGGGGGGTAGCTCAGTGGTAGAGCATCCGGTTACAATCTGGAAGGTCGTGAGTTCGTCTCCCACCCCCCTCGACTGCCCGTAGTGGGGCACCAGCCCTGTGTGGCGGGGTGCCAGCCCCCACATGGAGCCACTACCAAGTGTGTCAGGCATGCGCGAAGCTGGTACCCGGGACCCATATGCTCGGGTAGGAACGCGTGCGCCCACTCCAAACACACTAGTGCCTTCGGCGCCGAGATGTGTGGGGTTGGTGTTCCTATAGGTGATGGCTTCAGAGGAAGCCGACTGCACCTGGGACTATTCCTATTCCTTTATGCTGTCAGAATCCGCCAAGACAACACCACGGCGGTTGGCTTGGCCTTGGCAGCAGGGTTGGGGGCCAGGGACCCTGTTCATTTTTTTGAAAAACATGTAGAAGGGCATGAAGGTGACTGTAGCAGCAGGTTGGAGTTGCTCACCTGGCCAAACTCCAGCACTGCCTCCCCCAGCTCCACCTCCTTAGCTGTCAGGCGGGCGGCCTGGCGGTGGGCCTCAGACAAGTGGGACTCCAGCGCGAGAAGGTAGTCACGCACCTGCAGGCGGTTGTGCCACGTTATTGGTGCGGTGGGTTACCCGCAGTACAATTGTAACCACTGGCCCCAGAGCAGTACAAGACAGGACACAGCCGAACGATGCTCACAGGACGTCGCGCACCCACAGGCGGCCGTGAAGACAGGAATGTTGTAACAGCTAATAACTCAATACGAACCCAAGTGGGCTGGCAGCAGTACAACTTAGGAAAGCACGATGTAGGGCCTGCTGCAGTTTCAGCACTCCTGGAACAAAAGGGTATTGTGGTTCATGTTCCTTCATGTTCCTGGCCTTCCTTTGATGAAGGCCACGATCATGATATTGCCAGCACATACTTCGTTCAACCGCTTTCACAGTCGTCTTCATATCCGGGCGTGCCTGAACACCCCATAGGGAGCCAACATGGGTCATATGGTACATTACCCCCTCTCGACAACCCACAAGACTGCCAACCACCTCTGCAAGCACACGATAAACCACCCCCACAGCAAGAGCGCATGTGAGCAAGCAGAGTGTGTACTCATAACCCACCTTGATGCATATGCATCATCAACCACTTCTTTTCGTTGACAGACACAACAGCTTCAGCCTCTGCGATCTTATTACAACTCACCTTGATGTACTCTGGGTCCTCAGCTGCGTCTGCCGCCCTGCTGCCGCTGGCGCCCACCATGCTGGTAGCCGCCTGCCCCAGCCCTTGAACCAGCCTACTGCATCACCCAGCCGCTTCTTAGGGCCGCCGCCAGCACCGTTGCTGGCAGCTAGAGAGGCCTGCAGGAAGACGGGACGAACGCTTTAATAGTTTCATAAGTTGTGTGTTAAACACATGAGTTACAACCATCAAGTGCATGTCATGACGACAGGCTTGAAAAGTGCGTTCCGACACGCGTGTGTGTGTGTGTGTGGGGGGGGGGGGGGGCGTGTGTGTGTGTGTGTGTGTGTGGGGGGGGGGGGGGGCGGCGCCAGGGGCAACAGGAAAGCGGAGAGGGATATGCTAGGTGGGCAGGAGAACTGACCGTACGGCTGCTCAATGCCAGCACGCAGGTTTGCATGCAGGGGTTGAGCTCAGATGTCCGCACGCAAAAAAAACACAGCAGACGATGGGTGTGGTGCAGCTGTGTTCTGCTCCTACATTTACCAGCATTAACTCCACAGACCCATCAACACCAAAGACGGTGCATGTGCTGCTGCCATGGGCCCCCATCACACCCCCAAAGCGTCAATGACACCGTGTGTTCTGTGACACCTAGAGCACTTTGTGTGAGTGTGGTCGGAGAAAGTAGCTGATCCATGAATGACTACTTCCACTGCTACTCAAGTGGGTCACGGCCTCGCCTGACCGCCCTTTTGGGAGCCTAACCAGGCCATAGACTCAAAATTCTTGACGGCACATTACCTGTCCTCGTGCCATCTCCACTGCCCAAGTGTCCTCGGTGGCCTCTAGGAAGAGCAGCAGGTCTCTCCAATCACACCCCCCTTAATGACACCATGTCCTGTGACACCCAGCACTCTTTGTGTGAATGTGGTCAGAGAAAGAAGGTGAACCATGCCTTACCCCCTCCCCCCCTCACACCCTTCCTTCAAGCTGTGACCCCCCCCCTCTTGGTAAAACCAAAAGAAAATAAAATGCATTACCTGTCCTCGTGCCATCTCCACTGCCCAAGTGTCCTCGGTGGCCTCTAGGAAGAGCTGCAGGTCTGGGCTCTTGCACAGCACAGGGTGCACAGCAACGCGGTTCAGAAACACCTGCAGACAGAGCGCCAACAGCAGACTGCGGTCAGACCCTGTTCACTAGCAGCCTGCACAGCCTGGTTGACATTGATGAATGACAGGTGCTCAAAAACATAGTGAAGACGATAGTGAATTGTGTTGTGTCGGGGCCATCCTGCATGCTGCATGGGTGTCATCCTGGAGCATTGCTGTTGCCAGTGTGGCCTAGACGGGGGGCTACTTGAGGGGTGCAGCGCCTGCACATCTGCCTGGCGCAGACATGCATCATGAACAGCTTGCTTGTGCAGCATGCTGCTGCTGCCGTTACTGCTGCTAGGCCATGCCACTGTCAACAAGCGACTGCCAGCCACGGTTACCAGGGCTGTGATGGGCTTGACGTGTCTCGCAGCCGTGGCAAGCGATGTCCTGGTTGTTGTTTTTTTGAACCTGGTTGTGATGCGGCCGATGTAGCAGACAGTTGCTATCTGGTGATTAAGGCAATTCATGCCTTGGAATCATTGTATTATCTGTTTGTGCCAAGTCAAAGATGACGTAAGTGTCAACACACCCACCTGCAGCGCCTGCCGCCTGTCTTCTATGAACTCCGGCCCCATCTGGAACTTCTGCACAGCATTCTTCTCTGGTAGCGGCGGGATGATCACGCCCCTGCGTCCATGAGGACATGCATGCCACAGCCGCCCAAGTCAGTACACAGGAGGGAATGCATGCAACAGCCTCTTCAACCCAGCATGCAGCTGGGAGCCAGTAATACTGGACATCAATGCAACAGCCTCTATAAAAGTCAGCGCCGTGGCGCACGTCAGCAACGGCCTCTTGACATCGGTACATACAGCTGAGAGCCAGTGAAACTGGACATCAATGGATTACACCAGCAATGCACTGGAACAAGACAGACACTGACATTGATGTCTTGCACCTCCATGCACTCCCTGTGGCCAGGAGGACATGCATGCAACAGCCTATTCAAATCAGCATGCAGCTGGGAGCCAGTGTATGATATTGGACATGCATGCGAAAGCCTCTCCATAGTCAGCACAGTGACTCACGTTGCATGCATTCCCTCCTGTGTGACACAGGAAGGAATGCATGCAACAGCCTCTTTAGATCAGTACATACAACTGGCAGCACATACAACTGGGAGCCAGTGACACCGGACCATTGACCGGATACACCCATAACGCACGTGAAGACACGTTGTCATACTGAACCTCCATGCACTCCCTGTGTCTAACACGCATGCCACACCCCCCACTGCATCTGCTTAACCCTCACGACAGGCAGTGCTGACGGTGCTGACGGTGCTGTGGTAAATGCGCTGACGGTGCTCACTGCTTGTACCGTGCTGTGATGCGCTGCGCTGTGATGTGCTGCGTATACTGACTGCGCTGACTCACACCCACTTGTTCTTTTCAGAGAGCATGTGCTCCAGGTGTGCAAAGTCCCTGAAGCGCCTTATGACCTCACTGGTGGGCCTGTTGTACTGAGGCAGGTCTGTGCGGGTGCGCACCTGGGACACAGAAATTAGAACAGCACGGAGCCAGCGATAAACAATATTGAGCATGTGCTGATGTGTCAATTGTCAACAAGCCCAGCAAGCACAGCATGCAGCTGCTGCATAGCTGGCAGCCAGCTGCCTCCAGTAGTTGGTGGTGCTGTCAGTTTGCCAACACCATGACCAGAAACCAGAATCAGAGAGGGCCTTGAGCCAAGGCCTCGGTACTGATGGTGACTACTGCCTACTGCAGGACATCCAACTGCAGGAGCTGGTCCCACAGAAGCTGCTGGATGAAGTGTGCATGGTCACTGATGTGGGAGTCCCTCGTGACTCAACAGGCGCAACCAGTCCAAAGGCACCCACCTTGTACGAGACGTATGCCGAGACACCTTCGCCCTGCTTCACTGGGTCTGCTACAGCGATCTCAAAGGGGCTCAAAGCACCACCAGCTGTATCCGTTGCATGCAGCCCTGCACTGCCGTTGCTTGCTGCAGCTGGGCCCCCTGTGCTGGAGGGTGCTCCAACGCCGGGAACTGTGTGCATCGTCCCAGCATGTCCCATGCTGCCTGCAGTGCCTGGTAAGCTGTGGCTGGCTGCATCTGTCATGACAGACTCGTAGGGGGGCGGGGGCCCGGTGGGGTTTGAGAAGGAACCATGGCGCACGTTGTCGGTGCTGGCTTGCCCCCCAAACAGGGGATCCTGCAAACAATAACAGGCTTGAGTGTGCACAGCATGGCGGAAGGAGGTCCAGGCAGGTGTGCATGCGCAGCAGTTGCTCAACAGCTGACTGTCATGTTGCAGGACCTGCTCCTTCCAGGCAGACATTATCCACCTTCAGGCCTGCCCCAAAGGTGCATTTGTGCTCACCATGGCTCCCTGCTCTGTGTCTACACGTTGGACTACTCCCTCAATATGCTGGTTTGTGTTGGGGTGTGTCTGTTCAACTGGGACTGCCCTAGCTTGGCGAACCCTCGAGTATATTGCAAGTTTGGACTGGCCAGAAAACGAGGCAGGTCAGAAGGGACGTGAACGACTTTGAGCGTCCAGTGGATCCGATATCCACTTGGACCTCGCCACCAGTGGGGTTTGCAGTTTGGTTATGGATGTGTCTGCCAGTTTCGTTATTGCAGCAACAAAACAAGGGACGTTGGGCCAGACTGTCTCAGTAGATGGGGTCAGCAGGATCGTGATCTCGATTATCAGTTTGAGCAAGGAGCCTCACCTTTCAGCCACGTGTATCGATCACAACATCTGTTGTTCAGATCTGTTGTGCTTGGCAGGACAGAGGACGCATTTGGCTGTTGCTGCCTTCAGAGCAGCAGCAGCAGCACCTGCTATATACAGCAGGTACCAGTACTGAGCACACCCATGCTGATGTCGATTCCGTAGTGCTCTGCAACTGCATTTCGAACTTAGTGGTGCTCTCAAGCGTGAACAAGAGCAGGCGCGTTAGCATGGTGCAGCTGCTGTAGTTGGTCTACAGAGCACACCAACAGCTGAAAGGCGATGGCAGCTGCTGGCCGTGGTGATGGCAGCAAGCACGCCGCCGATCAAGCACTGCCAGCAGATGCCGCAGCTATAAGAAACATCCTTAAGACCATGGGAGTGGAGGCCCACGAGCCGCGTGTGATGAACCAGCTGCTGGATTTCATGTACAGCTATGTATCTGGTGTGCTGTCTGATGCATCGGCCTTCGCTGAGCAGGTGGGCATACGCTGTCGTTCAGGCTGTGTTCACACATCTGAAAACAGCTGCCCTCGTTTGCGCTTTTTTAAGCGCTTCTTTGCAACATTGCCTGTTGTGATGTGCTCAGCTGGCAGTTGCCCTCGGATGTGAAGCGGCTATTGTTGTGTGATTTGCTGCACGGAATCGTGGCTTTCACTAATCAGTGTTGGAAAGGACATCTGTAGGCATAAGGTCTACATGACAAGTGGGGGGATGCACAGCAGTGCCAGCCGTCCTGCATTCGGCTTGGGTGCTGGCTGCAACATGGCCAGCAGTTGCATGGGCAGTGGCGCGGATCATCGTTCCGCAAGCGCCCTGCGGGAACAGATATGCAGCTTTGAGGCAATGTCAGGCAGGCTGCAAGCATTTCTCTTCCTCCGCATGTCTAGCATGTCCCCAGGCTAGCGGCCAAGCAGGAAGAGAGTGGTTTCGGGGGACTTCTAGAGAGACACGTGGGCCAACATGCAGTCACCACGACGTCCCCAACAGCTTGTGCCGCCCCATGCTTGCTTGACTACTTCACCAATGTGTCCTTTCACGCCTTTGTGGCCGCACCACCTGCAAGCCGCGCCACCTGTGGTCTCACGCATGCCAGCTGATAGGGTCGCAGCAGTGTGTGTATCCATTGTCAGTGTCGTTCTCTTCTCGCATGTCTTGCTGGTGTCTCTCATCGCGTCTCACGTGTCTGTCTCGTGTCTCTCATTGTTTCTCTCATGTCTGTCTCTCTCGCCAGTGTCTTTTTCAGTATCTTTTAGCTCATGGTATCTTCCCCTGCGCTGCTTGGCCCCTGTGCTGGCCTGCATGCAGGTTGGGCGTGCCCCTGGCGAGGTTGATAACGAGGACATCACGCTGGCCATCGCCACACGCACCCGCCACTCTTTTGTGCCACGTCCACCACAGGAGCTGCAGCAACAGCTGGCCGACCAGGTGA
Organism: Desmodesmus armatus; assembly: GCA_007449985.2. Lineage (NCBI taxonomy): Eukaryota > Viridiplantae > Chlorophyta > Chlorophyceae > Sphaeropleales > Scenedesmaceae > Desmodesmus > Desmodesmus armatus. The sequence goes on from VIIQ02000761.1 coordinate 218,931, forward strand.
GGGCTCCAGGGGCTTGCAGCACCTGTGCTTCCAGGCGTGAGCTTCAATCCATCACTCGATGTTGTACCTGTAGCTATGAAGCTCGAGAGCACATGCCAGAGCTTGCAGTGTGTAAGCCTGCCAGGCTCTGAGCTGCCTGAGCATGCAGCTGCCGGTCGCAGCATTGGTAGCAGCTGGCTGCACGTGCACCGACACAAGTTGTCATCTGCAGTGGTGCCGGTAGGCTGGTGCCTGCAACAGGGCCAGGCATTGCACTGTGCGAAGACTGAGCGGAAAGGACACAGTAGAAGGCTCCGTGTGTAGGGTGGGGATCAGAGTGCTGCTGGGGTACGGGTGCTGCTGCTGGTGCCTTCCCAACAGGAGGATGCTGGTGCATCTCCCAGGACGGACACTCAGCGTGCTAACACATGGATACAATGGACATTGATTCATGGTGAACGTCGACATTGCTGGCACAATGAGAGTGCATGTGCATGCTTGGTGCTATGTGTTATGTTTGTGTTATTTCTGTTTCAAGCCCAGCACGGGGCACTTCCCCCATGAGCCTGTGGCTCCCTTGCGGGTTGCACGGCTGGCTGTGCCCAATACTGCAACTTTTATGTGCGCTGGCCCAGGGGGGGGGGGGGGGGGCCGTGCAAGAAAGTCCTGGACACCATCACGAGAAAGTCTAACAGGCCCCAGACACCCCCCCCCATCCCCCCACCCCCACCCCAAAACCTGCGTATTTCGGCCCCAGGTGTCTTCATGTGAATATTTAAGTATATATACGCATTCAGTGGCCTTCAGATGGTCCTGTGCGCTTCGTCTTCTTCATATGATCTGATCGGTGATCTGCTGCTGTGCCTGTCCCGAAACCTAGCTGCGCTGCACATGACGTTGCTCATACCGCTCTTATGAGTCTTAATATACATAATATGAGCTCTCGGCCAGCTGTCAAGCAGATGAGGCATGTTTTTCTCTGCTGGCCATGTGGTATGGGGTGATGGTTGGCTGTAAGACACGAACTATTTGTTGGCAGGCTACGGAGACACGCGCAATGGAGAAATCTTGGTCTGAACTTTCAAACGAGCCGCTTCCCACATCATTTGGGCTGCTGACAAGAAAGTTACTGAACCCTGTGCAAGAAAGTCAAACAGGCCCAGACCACCCACCCACCCCCCCCCCCTCCCAAAACCCCCCAGATTCCTTGCAAATCAAATTCAATATAATGTTTATAAGATATAAACCATATATCCTGGAATTTTCAGGAGCAAGTGTGGGATGGTGCTGTCATCTTACTGAGTGCCCCCCCCCCTGGCTGGCCCACAGGTCAATGCCCAGAAGTTGCCCGAGGTGGACCCAAGCCTGGGCTACGGTCTGCGCCTGGCAGATGAGAAGCACCTGCTCGTGCAGCCCAATTGGCGCATTGATGTCACCAAGAGGGACAGGCAGCAGGACGGTCCGGGCGCTGGCAGGCACTAACGGCAACTGTGGGGGCCTACAGCAGTTGCACCACCCTGGTCTCTTGTTGAGAGGTCACCGGCCGCACATAAATGCGGCGAGCTGAACGGCCCTTGGCCCTGCAACTAGGGATCTTTGCTTGTCTCTGGAGTGTACAGGTGCCTTGATGTGTTGGAAACTGGGTGTGTCCACATCCACAGCGCCTGATCGTGTACATGTATATTGTGCTGTCATGTTGTAACGATGGATATGTCGACTTACAGGTTACAACAAAGTCATGGTCGTCAATCGTTGGTTGCGACGGTGCTCTTGTCACTGGCTGCCAACTTGTGTTGATTCACAGCAGGGCTGTGATCATGAATGGGTAGGTATTGAGTCAGAAAGAGGGGCACAAAAGTTCCATCACAGCGTGCCTGGACCTACTTTGTTTTGGCATGGCTCGTCTCCCAAGGATGGCCTGTGATCTTGTTGGACTGATCGTGTGGTATGCCTGTGATGTGGTGGTGGACCTGCCTGATTCAGTTGAACTAGAACTGGATTGGAAGTGAAGTGCAGATGCAACAACTGTGGTATACATGCACATGCATCACTAACCACTTCTTTTCGTTGACAGACACGACAGCTTCAGCCTCTGCTATCTTACTACAACACAACTGTGGTAGCTGACAGGGTCATACAGCTTTCAGGCAACCTATTGCTGTCAGACAATCTAATGATCAAGCATGACTGACACGTGATTTTTGCTGCAGGCGCTGCCAGTAGGATGCATCAGCACAGCATCAGCAAGCATCAGCACACAGCACAGCACACAGGCCCAGTAACAGGTGGTGCAGCCATCCTCCCTCAATGGTGAGGTGCGCACAAACAGAGAACTGCGAGCTTGATGTGATAGCTGCCCGCCTCGCTGGTACAAGTACTTGTAACCATGTCCAAGGTTGGCAGTTGGAACCTTCAGTCCCACCTCAACCATCCATCAGATGCACAGGAATATCACAATCGATTCACATGTGAAACAGCATGCTAGCAGAAGATGCACGTGGTGTGTGTGTGTGGGGGGGGGGGGGTGAAGGCCTGTGCGGGGGAGCGGGTGGAAACGGACTGTTCAGGGCTGGTGTTGTGATAACAGGTCATCCACTGCCACATGGGGTCATGTAAGATCGCATAGTATGCGTGTACATGTGTCGGGTTCTCCATACCTCCGCACCCAACCGCAAAGAAGGATATGTTTCGCTTGTGTTGAAAAGTGGCACGTTGGAACGTAATTTGCTTGCTTGCTTGAAGACTCTGTGTGCTGAATACAATCATCGACGAATCCAAGGGATACACCGCGGGACAGGATCATCGTCAGTGACTGATCTAGGCTGCTGGGTTCGCGTATAAAAGGACTTAGGTGCCGTGATGGCGACGCAGGTGAGGCACGCCATCCAGCCCACCATGGCTGGGCAAGACCAGGCAGACCAGGCAGACCAGGCCTCTGCAGATGTCGGGGCCGCGGGGTTGCTTTCTGTTGGCAATTTTAGTGCGCTTCAATGTTGTACGAAGCTGCAACCAGCAGCCTACTGCGGCACACAGCAGCATTGCATGTGTTGGAGGGACTGTGGGTATTCTCTTTTTAGGACCCATCAGACAGCATAGACGTTTGCATCGGAAGGGCTTAGTACATGCAGCAGTCCATATGTTTGCCTCCACCCCAGCCTGCATCCGCTCTGCTGCCTGCCATGTGGACACACTCTGACCACACCTCAGCTTCAGCAATACACACCTCACACGCTTGAGCCACTCAGTACCAAAGCATAAACATCACCTCAGGCCCTGATCACGTGCAGATGTTGGCGTATAAGCATGATCACAACCGCTGAGTTGCTCAACACGCATGTGCTGGACATGTTTCAGCAGCTGGCTGCTTGCCTTCTGTGTGCTGCCTGCAGGATGCGTCCCATGGGTCTAATGTTGAATGTGATTTCTACATGTACCTCTTCGTGAGTCTCATATGTCAGGCAGGGGCAGCTCAGCTGCATCAGTCCTAAGTGTGCAGCAGGTGCAACTGCTGTGGAGCATGCATGCTGCTTGCAACCACAGCCTGTTGGTCCACCATGTTGCTGCGCAACGGAGTAGCTGATGTGCTGATGTTCGAGGCAGCAACACCACCTGTTCCAGAAGCAGCAACACCACCTGCCTTCTTCCAATGGAGCCACCTGACATTTTTGCGTGCGCTTGTTTGTTCGACTGTGTGTGGCCTGCAGAAGGTGCAGCCTTGTCCCAAGAGGTGAGTCACACGTGTGCCATGCTTGCTGCGGTGCTTCGGCCTAGTCTGACTGGCTTTGTTTTGTTCCCAACAGCTGGCTCTGCAGGCTAGGAAAACTAGGTGCTGGCCTGGCACCTGGAGAGCCGCTGATGTCTGTTGTGCTGTGGGCTCCATTCACCCGCAGGGGTGCTCATGACTGGAGCAGCTGCCCCTATGCCCACCCCAAGGAAAAGGCTCGCCGGCGTGACCCACGCGTGTACAAGTATGCATCAACACCCTGCCCCGAGAGCCTCCAGGGCATGAACTGTGGCAGGGGCGTGGATTGCCCCTATGCGCACTCAGTGTACGGTAAGCGCCAAGGCTGCTGCTGGCTGGTGATTCACAAAGCACTTGATTGGCGGATAGCAATGGTTGATAGTGTGTTGTGTGCCTGCTGTTTTCAGTTTGGGCTTGTGTCCTGGTGTGACTTGCACCCTTGCTCGCTCTGTGCTGCGCTGCCCTGGCTCGCAGAGTACTGGCTGCATCCCGCCCGCTTCAGGACACAGATGTGCAAGAAGGGCAACCAGTGCAATCGCACACTTTGCTTCTTTGCGCACAGCGCCTCAGAGCTGCGCTTCCCTGACACAGAGGACGAGGCAGAGGCAGCAGCTGTGGACGCAGCAGCGGCATCAGCAACAGCAGCCCCACTGCCGCTGTATAGTGCCTCCCTGGGCACAAACAGCAATAGCAACAGCTGCACCATCCCAACAGTCCCTGGTCTTGCGGGCATGCAGTCTGTCGCTGGCAACAGCAGCAACTCCCTGCCGCTGATGCACATCGGCTCAGTCTGCAGCGACGTCAGCGCAGCAACAGCAGTGATGCACACCCTGGATGGCAGCAGCAGCAGCTACAGCCTGGCAGCACTGCAGGCAGCGGCAGGGATGCGGCAGGGCAGCTGTGCATCGCAGCTTACAGGCTTGGTGGACGACTTGTCTGGGAGCTATGGCCTGGGCGGCTCCGACCCTGGCATCATGCTGCAGCAGGCAGCCCAGCAGGCGCACCAGCAGGTGTCACATCGCGGTGCCGACAGCTTGTCTGAGCCCTTGCGGCGGCTCGACAGCGACCCCAGCACTGCTGCATGGCTGCAGATGGCAACGGCCTCCCAGCTGCCTGCCAGCCAGATCCTCAGCAGTATCAGGCCGCCCGGAGCTGCCACGGTGGCGGCCCAACAGCAGCAGCAGCTGCAGCAGCGCCAGATGATGCAGCATGCTGCAGGCGCGGCGCACAGGTCTGCAGCACCGATGGCCAACCTGGCTGCCAACAGCGGGATGATGATGTTCATGGGCGGTGGCGGCAACGGCGGCAGCAATACTGCGCGCATGGACAGCAGCGCAGAGCAACTGGTGGCAAGCCTAGGAGGCCTTCAGCTGCAGGGAGGTGTTTTGGATGACCGCAGCAACGGCAGCATGGGTTCTGCTGCTAACGGGTATGCAGGGCTGGCAGCTGCCGCAGGTCCCCGGCCTGTGGATGCCTCCCTGCTGCAGCTGCAGGGCATGAACGCTGCTGGGGGCCAAAGTGTCGGGTCCAGCTCCCGTGTGGAGGATTTCCTGCTGCTGCAGCTCCTGCAGGAGAAGCAAGTTCAGCAGCAGCAACAGCAGCAGCAGCAGGCGGCACGCCTCAGCAGTGGTGGCAACGGCCTGACAGCAAGCCAGGGGTTGCAGGCGGGCCACTACAGCCAACCAGCTGCTCCAGCCCCTGTTGCCCAACAGAGGGGCAAGCTCAACTGGGGCTTTGGATTTGGCATGTGAAGCCGCTTTGATGGGCTTCCTTGCTGGTGTGGGACGCGTCGAAGGGGATTGTTGTGCTTGTTTGCATGCTTGTGTCGTATGGGTGCTGAGATTGCACGCACTGAGGCGGGGTTGCAACAAATGGAAATCTGTCCACATGCGCTAGTGATCTCTCAGCAGGGCATGCGTGCACCTGTGGTACTGAGCAGATGAAGGTATCTGCTTCCAGCTTTTGCTGCGCTTTGTCTGCCTAGGTGTTGTCGCCTGGTCTGTGCACACTCTCAACGTGTGCGCTGTGGAGGCAACGTGCATTGCCAGGGCTCACCAGCACCATGGCTGCTGCGGTCCGCCTCAAGAACATCGACAGACCTTGCCCTCTGTCTGACTCTCAATGCGGAAACCATTGCTGAACCTGCCAAGTTTGGTTCGCGCTTTTCGTTTGTGCTTCGGGTGTGTGTCTGTGTGTGTGTGTGTGGGGGGGGGGGGGTGACACTTGTCTCTTTGGGTTCCTGTCTTTGCAGCCACGCTGCGCATGGGCCTCACGCCTGCTGCGTGGGGTTTGGTGCACTGCTGTTGTGAAGGGCGTATGTGGGATTTCAGTTTTTTTGGTGGCACTCAGGCTGTGGCTGGCTGCGGTGCAGTTGCAAGGGCCACAACAGAGCCGAACGCCATCGCTGTGTTTGTGATGTGCACATGCTCTCAGCTTACCATGTGTATGCATTTGTCACATTGATGTTGCCAAGTACATGCATGGAAGTCAACAGCACCTGTGAAAGGCGTGCACTGGCGGGAGACCCAAAACTACCGTAGGGAAGTGCAGAGGCGGCCTCATTTGGGCTTGTTTGCTGGGGCAGTCTGATGTTCTGGTGTCTTTTTTGGGCTCAGCCCCAATCCATCCTTCCCGCTGCTGTGTGGTTTCTTTTGCGGTGGTTTGTGAACGCATGATACCCAAATCCTACTTGGATGGGACTGAGCACATGCCGTAGCAATGTGTGATCTGCTGTTGGGTTATACTGCAGTGTGGAAGGCTTGTTTGTTGGCAAGCAGTTGATGATTTTGTTTGGTGATGGTGATGAAGCAGTTGATCATACGGTCAGCTGTGCAGCCGCCGGTAGTAAGCGGGCGCAAAACACTCGTGTTGCCGGGACAGTTTGGGCCCTTGCTAGGGGGCTTTGTAGTTTGCCGTCGTTGTGTACTGCGCTTTCTACTTGCACTTGAAAAGGCGGCGGCCGTGTGGTGGGTCAGGCTTGCAAAGAAAGCAAGTCGGTGCTGCCGGAACAGGCAGGCATTGCGCCCGTCAGTGTCGAGAATTTGCCTTGTGCCTTGCGTCCCACATGTCTGAGTGCCACACCACAACAGGTATAGATGGACAGTTTGTGGCCACCCTCTGGCGATTCTCAACGCAGAAGAGGTCGCTTTGTGGGTGTAGACACAGGGAGTGCATCCAGCCAATGCATCAACCATCCAAGGATGTGACATTCCGAAGTTGTGTGCATTCTTCGTGAGTATCAGCCGCTGAAGGCGAGCATGTAGTGTGTCTAAGCATCTATTACTGTAGAGGTGTTGTGTATGGTGGTGAAGCCCAGGTACTATGGAGGATGTTGCCGTTTGGTGGTGTGATGAAAGCGGCTCCTGATAGCTTGTGTTGCACATGGCGTCCACCAGGCTTGGCGAGTTTGTTGTGTCTCAGGTGTGGTTGGTCTGATGGGGGTTCAGGTTGCTGCCACCTGGCGGGAGTGCGGCTAGCATGGCAGGACGCCCGTCTGCTGTGACTCTCTCGTCTGCCGTTGTTCCCCGAGGCACCGTGGGCACAAAATGCATGCAGAGGATGCACTGCCGTGGGGATTGTCTGCAGTCGTCAGCGCTCATCTCTGGGTGTTGATTCCGCCCGTGGCCAGTATGCGCATGCTTCACTGGACCGAGGGCACAGGACTGTGGTGCCATAGAACTGCACTCTGGAGTAGGGACAGAGGCGTTACTGTCCGCTTCATTGGCCTGGCCTGCTGCCAGTGTCGACCTGGTTTGCTGTCGTGCTTGGTGGCGGGGTGGGTTCCGTGGTGGGGGTTGATGCCCTACAGCATATTGCCTGTAAGTATTAGCCCAGGGAGCCCCCGTCAATGAAAGCAGGCAAAAGCAATGACGACCTGGCTCTGTCGTCTGTGCGCGATGATGCATCGTACTAAGTTTGTTGTGCCGCATGGCCAGTGTGCATGTTGGTGTGCTCCACCCCGCCTGCTGGTCTGTTGTTTGCTGTTGCCGTGCAGTCCTTTTGCCACACCAGCTGCAGCCACGCCGTGGCAGTAAAGTGTTAAGGTGCTGCTGAAGACAATGCCATTGGTGTCTTGGTGCTGCACTCAGTATGCTTGCAAACTTAGCATGACGTCAGGTCATTGCTACAGCTTGCTTGCAGATGTACTTTGTGTGTCAGCACGTGGTTTGGTTTGTGCTGACACTGCCAAGATGGGCGCTTGTTCGCCACTCTGTCACACCTTGCACTAGGTGGGCGTCTGAGTTTCAGCCACTGTCAGCAGTGAGACTCCGTGAGGTGGTTTTCACTGTGGGTGGTCTGATGTTTGGGGACTTGACCCGCCTGATGGCGGGGTTGTACAGTCAGCGTCTGTTGGGCTGCCACTCTGTTACTGCTGTCCAAGCAGACACGGCTGGGTGGGCACAGGGGCACTGGGCATCAGTGCCCTCGTAACCCACACACAGGGGGCACTGGGCATCAGTGCCGCATGCCATCGTTCCCCTGTGGCAAGGTTAGCCCGGCAGGCGCAGTGGCAGAGCACCAATCATCATCGTGCTTGCGTTAGTTGTGGCGATTGGGGGTCGCAGCAATGGCTGCTGGGTGCCAACGCACATCACCGCCGCGGTGTTGTGCAAAGAGCTCTTGCATGCAGGAGACAATAAGCTGTGCTGCCGCAGCAGCTTACTGTGCTGAGGTGATGTGGTCATTCCAGCCAGTTCAAGCAAGCTCATGGTCAATGCCTTGCACTCGGTTTTCAAGTTGACTAGAAACATTACCAGTGCTTGCAGCGGGCTTTGTGCAGCACTGAGGAGGCAGGATCCGTGTTTGTGCGACAGGGGACGCTTCTTGTTGGAATGAGCTCGGTTCATCTTTTTTGCTGGAGCTGCACCGCCTTGTTACGCCTGTGTATCTTGGGGGGGGGGCTGTTTGGTGCACCTGTCCCTGCTTGGCGCTGGGCGTGTTTGCGTGTGTGTGTTGGTATTTCTATTTATCACGAGCAGTTCTGTTTGTTCCATGGCCATGGCATGGGGGGGGGGGGGGGGGATCGTGTCTGTTAGGCTTGCTGGCGTGTCTGCTGCTCACATCCCTGCTGTGTCGACTGGCTCCCACCAGCGCCAATGGGCTTGCTGGTGTGGCTGCCCACTTTGCCCTGCCCGAGTGTATCTGGCCTGCTGCCCCATCAATTCTCGTCTGTGTGGGTTGATTTGCTTAGTGGCCCTTTCAAAGGGCCAAGTTGGTGTGGGGATAAGTATCCAGGAGGCAAGCTTCTCTGGCAGATGATGGCCAACAAAGCATGCATGTGCATTGTGCAGCTTTGCTGTGGTGCCACAGGACAAGCGGCACACACACTCATCTTTTTCTGCACACCTGCTGCGTCGCTGAGTTATCTGCTGCGCAGTGGAGCAACTCAAAGGGGGAAAGTCAACGTGATGCATTGAAGGTTGGCAATGACCATTCTTTCTCGGATACTGCTTGCCAGTGATGTGTCCTAGGCTGTTGCTGCTTGTGTCTGTTGGCGCATGGGTGAGAGCACAACAAGGTTATCACATCTGTGTGCAGGTCGGTCTGCATCGCCACCCGTTTTTTGGGGCCACCCTCTGGATCTCATCCTTGGTCACTTTACCCGCACCACATCCTTTGTGCCGTGTCAGTCTTGTGCCGTGTCAGTCTTGATGCACCTGCTTGCATGCTCCCATTGATCTATATGATAGTGGCTACCAGCCTGCCGGCGGTGTCTGCCCGCAAGGTATAGGTAAGTATGTGTGCCTCTCTTGCTGTCATGTGGCTGATGCAGCGGGCTGAGGTTACTCCGGTCCCTGAATGCCCCTCAGATGTGGCGCAATGGTTGTTTCTGCCCCTCCCATGCTGCAGCCGCGGGCTGCTTGGTAGAGAATGCATGGACTTGCCGTAAGGGGTGCTGTCAGGTTAGGTGCAAAAAGGGATGTCTGCTTCTGTACTTGTATTCTTTGCAATTGGCACGCCTCGAGTGAGTGTGTGTGACGGGTGTCCTAAGGCTGCGATTGATCGTGAACTCGTGGGCGTCTTTCAATGGCTGGGTTGGGTTATGTCCTGTGGCAATCCATCGCCTCGATGGACCGGCAGTTAGGTACCTTCGGCTGACATGTGTGCAACATGGGCCTGTCACGGTTGATTCTGGTTAGTTTGTTGACCTGGCATGTAACTGCGCCGATGTGCATGTGCGGCAGTAACACAACCAGAACACTGAAATACCGCCCTGCTTACGCTTGCCAGAAATGAGACGGGCACCCCTTGATGCAGCTACAAGCTATGGTCACCAGGCATGATTGCCCGTGGACTGGCTACAGGTTGCAAGGCTGCTGCGTTGAGTGTGTTAGGCACGGAGAATACATGTGTAGCTAGCATACTATGAACATGCAAGTCACATGCAAGCAATCTAGGCGGCACACCAACACAGTCCGACTAGGACAGCAAACCGGAGAGAGTGTGTGCCAGCTACACAAAAGCTGCTTCGGCCTTTACCTGGCTGGCAGCACAGCTGTGTAGCTACTAGCTAGAAGTACTCACACCTACATGCTACAGCATGCAAGGACTCGTCCTACCAAAACCAGTTACAAGCTACGTGTCCAGAGGGTTTGTTCTGTGTGGCTGACGGTCAGCGATAGCAGGACCCCCGGGGGGCTCTCGGCCAGAGACCTGCAAAATTGATATCTGCCGCAGCTTGCAAATTGGCACAGATGCCGCGTTTATCACTGCAGTGCAGCTGCAGCCAGCTACATGACTGCTTGCAAACCGTTTGCTCATCAGCAGCTGTCGACATCCACCAAAGGATTGCTCCATTGGAGCTACTAGCTGGCAGCATCACATGCGACTGCCGGCAGGCGGGCCTGCCCCAGGGAGTCCTGCCACAACTTGTGAGGCTCACATGTGTACACTCTGCAGGGCCTGAGGCCTGCTCATGAGCAGGCTGTCAACTTAGCCGGGTGGCAGTGGTGATCACCGCCGCAGTCTTGGCAAGGGCTCTACCTTGATGCCAGTTGTGCTTGTCAGCTGTACGTTTCAGTCCGAGGCCACAGGCTGGCAGTTGACATGTGAGAATGACTTGGGAGCTGGGCAGCTTTGCCACCAATTGCGCAGAAGCCGCACCGGCAGACGAGCAACCACTGGTGCTCTTGTTCTGGTGCACCTGGGTTGTTTCCGGGGCGTGTTGATGTGCATCACACTGTGAGGGGGGAGTGCTCAGTTGTTACCGCTGCCAGCTGGATCAGCCTCATGGCAGGCAGTTTGACCATGGCAGCATAGCGTGGCCATGGTCAAAGGTAGGTGTGCCAACTTAGGCGAGGTGTTTCAAGGTTTAGCACACCTTGCCTGAATGCTCCAGCGGTTGCGTCTGGGCGATGAAGAAGCACCTGGCTAGCAGTGTCTGCGTGCTGTTGCAACGTGTGTTGGCTGGATTTTGTCGCATGTCAATGCTGCAGGGCACTCAGTCACAGGTAGCCACTGGGCCGATGTCTACCCTCACTGATCTGAAATGATTGTTGCCACCGGCAGAGGCAGAAGGGTGCTTCACTCAGGTGCAGGTGCTGGGGTGGGCAGGTGGCTTGTCAGAGAACCAGCCTCTGTCCAGCAGCAGCACCTGTGCCAACCAGGCAGGCAAGGGGCGAACGGCTAGACCAGGGCATACCTTAAGTCCCAGGCCAACGTGCACGGCCGCCTTGGGTTTGGCCACCACCGCATGCCTGCCGCCTGTGCTGGGCTGGTGTCAGAGGACATTGGTTGATAAGAGTGGCACACAGGCGGCCGCCATGCCTCCTTGCATGTCAGTTCACACACCGTAAAGCAGGTCACGACCTATGATCATAGCCAACTCAAGGTGCCATCAGTGCCATAGCAGGATGCCAAGCTCCCTCCCTACGCATGCTCCGCTATAGCAGGTTGTGTATGTTTGTGTACATGTGTGGCAGGAACAGGGTGCTCCAGAGCCAGGAAGAGAGGAGGAGGTATCCAGTGCCAGATCGTCGGCCGAAATTGCTGTTGGAAGAGCCGGTGCATCTGGCCTTTGACATGCAAAGAAAGCACACAGGAAAGAAAGCTCAGCAAAACACATACACGCACACCCACATCTTTTCGTATGCCTTTCGGTCTCAAAGCCACGTCACACCCGCAGTTTGAGAGATGTATCATCGGCTTGCTCCACAGCGTATCTGTTGTTTCTCAATTGCAATCTTATCACGTCTTGGTCTGTGCTCTCGGTGTTACCTTCACACACCAGCTCCTGTTCTGCTGAACATCCCCCCTGTCCAAGGGCCCAGCCAGTGCTCAACACAGGTTCAGCAATTGCTACGACAGCCGCTTTTGGACGTGTGGGATCATACAAGGTGTTTGGAAGCTTTCGCTGGCCGGCCAGTGTCAGTTGTGTGCCCTCTCTTGACCCTGCTGTGAGCGGACATGTCTCAGCGCCTCTTGGAGAAGCTGCGCACACTGGTACGCACTTTCAAAAGCTGCTGAAGCCTCCAGTGGGTTATGATTGTTCTGGAGCGAGCAAATTGCACCAGCTGGGCAATTGCATGCCTCAGTACAGCATGCCTCTGCACAGCACAAGGAGGCAGACAGTGACAGCATGGCAGTAGATTTCTGCCCTGGCCGAGGACTCCTCTTGAACAGCAGGATTGGTGGTGCGGTGTTGCATGCTGGTGTTCAGCCATGCTCAGCATCGCTGTTCAGCAAGGTGTGCTGGCCAGCATGCAACAGCCATGAGCTGGCGATTGTGTCCTGCAGGGCTTGTCTGCAGAGGAGAACCACACCCCAAAGGCATCCACGACATCTGCAACGAAGCAGAAAAGGATAACTTTCCGGATCTTCTTCCCCATGCCGCCCTTTGATGGCATCCACTTCAACGCCCTCAAAGCAGGACATGGCGCCTACAACTTCACCGTAAGCACCAACCTGCATCTGCACGCAATTGTATCAACTCATGGTCAGAAGTGTGTGTGCTGGCACCATGTTAGGTGGCTGACGCTTTCGGTTGTTTCAGCGCTGAGGCCTGCATGCTGTTGACAGGGCAGCCAAAGGCATGCCTCTGCATGCCTTGTGCCTACTGCTGCTTGCATGACAGCTGCACGCACGCACTCCACATACATGGGACCTGAGCGTGGCGTATGCGTCTTTGCTCCTGCGGGTCACACTGTGTGCTGACACGGCACAAACAACTGCATGGCATGCTGCATGCAGGGTCTGTTGTTGGGTGTTGGCGGCAAGCAGCTGCAGAGAATCAAGCAGGAGTCCAATTCTAGGGTGGAGGTTGTGAACTCGCACGGCAACCTTAATGGCAGCCATCCGGACCCCATCGACGAGACCCTTCATGCCTTGGTCACAGCAGACAACATGGTGGGTGCTGTATGGGCTGTGCTGGGCGCTCCTGGGCTGTGCTGGGCTTGGGCCATGCTGTGCTGAATATGGGGATGCTGGCCTGTTTTGTGCTGAGCTGTGCTGGGTCACAGCTGGGTCACAGCTGGGCCTTGCTGGGCTGGGCTTTGACTGGGTTGTGCTGAGCTCGGGCTGGGCTCGATTCCGCCCTGCCCTGCGCAGAAGACCCCATGTGATGTCACTTGCGTAGCCCAGCTGGCCCCTTGGACTGGGGTGTGCTGGTCTGCAGCGTAGAGGCTGTACACACATATCGACTGCTCGAGGCCACTCCTGCGACATGCGCACAGCAGCAGCCTGCTTCCAGAGCTGCATGCAGCTCCTGCGCAGTGGGCTGCCGACTGCAGGTTTCCTGCGTGCTGACTGCATGCAACTGCTGCCGCAGGTCAAGCTGCAGAGGGCAGTCGACCTGGTGGTACAGGTCCTGTCACCCACTAATGCCAGATTTGAGTCATTCCAGGTGGAGGCTGGTGGCAGCACGCGCCTGGTAGTCGCGCAGCCATCGAAGGGCAAGGCTGGCGCATCCAAGTCCAAGGTATGTTAGGCATCGAGGATGCATGTGTAGCTAGCATACTCTGAACATGCAAGTCACATGCAAGCAATCTATGAGGCACACCAACGTGTTCCGACTAGGATAGCAAACCGGGAGTGCATCGCCGGCAGGTGCATGTATGCAGCCACAGAGCTACGCTGCTCCTGCAGCTGCTCAGTGTCCAGCATGCAAAGCGTGCCTATGGCGCGCAGCAGCAGGGCTCGAGCCGAACCCATGTGCACCACTGCTCCAGACCGCAGCAACATTGCACACTTGGCTGATGACTGGTGTGCCATCCGTCTTGCTCTGTTTGCTTGCAGCAGTCCAGGCCCAGCAGCAGTAACAGGCCAACCTCTTTGGATGGCAGCTGCTGCTCCTGCAGCACCAAGGGCATGCCTGCCTCCCCCGCCCTGACACCGGTCACACCAGCAGCTACAGGCAGCAGGCATGGTTCAATGTTTGCGCCAGGTTCCTCAGGCCCAAACAGCTGCAGCAGTAGCAGGGCGCACACACCAAGCCCAAGCACGCACAGCAGCGCCAGCAGGGGTGCGCAGCAGGCGCAGCACAGCAGCGCCAGCACGCCTGTGTACGGTGGTGAGGGTGGCAGCAAGGATACTCACAGCCACTTGGAGGGCTTCCAGCTGCCTCCTGCAGCTTTGCCTGCAGGCTTAGAGCTGCCCTTGGCAACAGAGGAGTGGCCGGCACTGCCCTCCAGCCAGGAAACCAGCAGCAGCAAGCAGAGTGATGCTGGGGCAAGCAGGCCTTGCTTGTTTGTGTCGAGTGCTGATGACGACCAGGCAGGAAGCACCAGCACACACCAGGCCAGCAGCCAGGGCGGCAGTTCCTTGGACAGTGATGGTGACAGCTCCTGCCCAGCTTGCCAGATAGGACACCATGATGCAGGTGGCTTGGCAGCCGCAGGCAGTGTGCAGCCGGGGCCTGAGCAGGCGCTTGCAGCGCTTGCAGGCACCACAGCACCACCATCTGCTGCACCAGCAGGGGCTGGCAGCATACTGACAGGTGGTGAGGGCTGTGCTGGCAGCGCGGCGGTGACAGGTGATGCAGCTGCAGAGCATGCTCTGCTGTCACCGCTGACACCACAGGCCCAGCAGCACCAGCAAAGTGGCATGATGGGGTCAAGCTCCCAGGCTGGCCCTGGTGCAGGCTGCAGGGATGCTGTCGGTTACAGCAGTGCATTCATGCCTGGCATGGGCATGGGCGTGGACGGCAGGTGCTGCGGCGCAGCGCCAGAGTCCTTTGGCCAGTTGCAGTTCAGCCAGGAGCCATGTGACTTGGACCTGCTGCTGCTGCGGCAGCGTGCTGGGCTGGTCTCACAGGTTTGCTTGCACTGTGATGGTCCAGTTCAGCTGCCTGCAAGCAGCAGCGCATGTGCCTGTGCTGGGGTGCCGCCTGCAGTTACCCTGCAGATACCCCACATGGGTGGTGGCAGCGGGCTGATGGGCATAAGCGCAGGCTACCCAGCGGTGTCAGCAGCTGGTGTGGGCACGTGTGACCCATACGGCCTGTCTGCCGGCTTCAGCGTGTCTGGCGCTGACTTTGGGTGCCCGCACGGGGTGCAGGGCCACCACCAGCAGGGGCCCAGCGAGGAGCTGTTCCGCCAGGAGTACCAGCGTCAGGCGCAGGAGTGCAACATGCAGATGGTGGCGGCTGCAGCAGCATCCGTGTACAGCAGCAGTGACGGCGGGGGTGTCCACAGCAGCTTCTCTGGCGGCCAGTGTTATGGGCAGGCGCAAGGGGTCATGATGCCGGGCGGATGCTGGGAGGCAACGCAGTACTCCGCCAACTGTGCGGCTGTTGCGGCTGCCGCATCGTCTGCGTTCGGGCCCCCAAGCTTGCCTGCAGTGGCGTTAGAGGGTCGGGCTTGGGATGATGCTGCCAGCAGCCTTACCAGCAGTGGCTTTATGTCACATGCCAAGAGCATATGGTGAAATGGAGGCAGTTGAGCTGCTCCTCGTGCCTGCAACCATGGCTGTTGATTTTTTTGACAAACACCTGAACCCTTGTTGAGGGACAGCAGTGCTGTACTCCAGTGCATGATCCTTCTGCAAAACTGCGATCTGGTCTTTTCAGAAAAGCATACAAGCCTAGGGCATGCTTCTGTCCTTCAAATTCGCTCAAACGTTGCAAACCGCACCTGTCCGCTCAAACTGAAGGTTGCGTACATACGTCAACACGATCTTGATCTTTGATACGCCTCACCTGCTACAAGGCCAAACAGCAATACCTGCTCCTTGACCAACACCCTGCAGTATCAACACCCTGCTGCTTTTGCATCAGGTATGTTGGGTTTGATTGTTTTTATCCAACTCCAAAATGCCCTTCAAAGCATAGCTGATCTCTCTGCGACGTCCTTCACTGAACTGTTGTTGTGCTGTGCAACACTGGGGTACACAGGCTGGGTGACAGCTGTGGCCACTTGTCCTGCAGCAGCCAACAGGCCAGAGAGCGCACTGTGGCTTGACTCTTGTCACTTCAGCCTTGCATGCAGCAGCACAGCCGCGGAGTGAGGCAGCATACCTGCACAGCGACAAGCCATGCCAGGCCTGCTGGCCTGGTCAAGCTGCCACGCCAGCTGGTCCGCCTGACACAGCGCAACAGCCAATGCCTTGGCAATGCAGCTGAGGGTGGGGATGTGGTGCGCCCCAACGCACAGGCTGCAGCCCCAGTGTCCCCTCCACCTATTGCTGGCTCAGCAGCAGGCAACAGCACCCCTCCCCAACATGCTGCCTCTGGGCACTCAGCAGCCAAGCCCAGCAGCAGCAGCACTGCAAAGGGCTCCTACAGCGAGTTCTATAAGGCTCTCAACAGCACACAGTATGGGTTGGCTGCAGGAGGCTTCGCTGGTGGCAGGGACACACCCTCGAATGGCCCTGGTGCTGGCACACAGCCTCAACACCACCAACAAGCGCAGCAGCTAGACCCGGCGTCTCCATCACCAGCAGCAGCAGCTGCTGGTGGGGACAGCACAGGAGGCAGCACGGTCTCCAGCACAGGCAGCAGCACGGTCTCCAGCACCATCAGCAGTACCGATGCATCCCAGCAGCAGCAGCCGCAGCAACCCACTGACAGCAGCGTTGGTGTCCAAGACGCCATCAAAAAAGCCCAGGAGGCCCTAGCTGCTGCTGAGAGCAGTCTTAGCTCCATCCACAAGCTGCGCAGTGCACAGCCCCCTGGCAAGTGGTCTGGCCTGTTGCAAGTTGCAAAGAGCTTGGCCACTGCTGCAGCAGCTGGGGCCCTGCTAGTCGCATCGCATGCCTTTGGTTTGGGCTGGCAGTGGGCGGGTGCAACGATCGGTGCTTTGGCCCTAGCAGGTGAGAGGGGCCAGCAGTATCATACAGCAGGGATCACACATGTGCTGGGTGGGTTGGGGAGGTTTACGTTGCACCCAGCAGCTGGTGAAGATGCAACTTTTGTGTGCAGTATACTGGGGCGTCACCAGGTGTCTTGGCACTACCCCTTTACTGCAACCTTGTGACTGGGCTACTGTGGTTCTGAATTGTCCTGTGTCTGCTTACATCCCCCAAGCCATTCTGAGAACGTCACACTTGAAATCGGTGCTGCCAAAATTCACATCACTCACACCTCTCGTGTGTGGTGTGATACTTCAACTGCACCTGCTGCCTGTTCGTCGCCTGCAGCTCAAATATTCAAGCAGCAGTATGTGACAGAAGCAGGCGCTGTAGCAGCAGCTGCAGCATGCCTTGCCACCTTTGGCTGCAGCTTGCGCTTTGGGCTGGTGCTGCTGGCAGTGTCTTACAGCAGCTGCAAGCTGCGGCAGTTCAAGGAGACCCGCGTTGTGCAGGACTACTCCACGATTAGTACGCCGCTTGCGGCACAGCAACAGCAGCAAGAGCAGGAGCAGCAGCAACCCAGGGACTGGCTTGAGGTGAGTGGGCAGCGACGGGCAGCATCCAATACTGTTTGAAGTGCATTCTGGTTGGAAGTGCATTTGGCCTGCATTGCAGTATGTGCTGGAGCAGCTGGGGGGGGGGGTGCAAGGTGCCACCATACACACTGTCTCCAAACCCAGCACAGAGCTGTTTGTTAAGGTACCTAATCAGCCAACAGGTTGCTGCAGGGCCAAATATCAGCACTGCCTTGTGCAGCATGGCAGTGAAACACACTCTGCCGGCACCCGCCTGTCTGTGGCTTGTATGTTCTGCCACCCTTCAGGCACAGCTGTTTGCAGTCAATGAAAACCAGTTTGCTGCCTGCAGCCAACATCAGCACTGGCTCCACAAAGCATGGTCCTGAAATTGTATGCCCTGTTGTGTTTCCTGCCACCCTTCAGGTTGCTGGTGTTGCTGCCATACCCACCATCCTTGCAATCGCTTATGGCGCCATGGCGGGGTGCCTGGACCTGCCCCTGGGTACACTGCCGAATGTGGAGACCTGGCGTGCAGACCTGCTGACGCTACTGCAGGGTGCCGTGCTGGGGTGGTATGCTTGCATCTGTGGGGATGCATGGTCCTCTGAGCTTGGGGAGTTGTCAGGTGGGCACTCAAGAATGTGGCGGGCGGTCTGGTGTGCATGTGTTGTGCTGGCAACTTGTTGGTTGACTTCATAGGCTGCCTTGCAAAGAATTATGTTTGCAGGCTCTCTGCTGATGCCGTCACCCTTCAGAGCATGGTGTTGCTGATTCAGCAACCATGTGTGAGACGCCCTGTCGTGTGAGGGTGTGACGCATGGGCTGCGGCTATCTCTGCCTGGCTTCAATGCACATACGATCACCCCGCCACTACACTGACGAACCTTGGTGTGCCATCACTAACAGCGCCCCCCATGGTGTCTGTGCTGCTTGCGGTCGCAGGTGACCAGCCCAGGTTACTGACCACCATGCAGCCTGTGCGTAAGGGCACACACGGTGGTGTCACCCTGTTGGGCTTGTCTGGAGCTGCTGCTGGTGGGCTGCTGGTGGGTGCAGTCTTCTACTGTGCAGCGGTTCTGTCCCCTACCCTGTGGGTGTTTGAAGCACAGGTGGGTGTTCACCGTGGGCGTTGCTTGCATGGCTAGAGATAGAGAGAGAGATGACGCTGAAGTGCCAGGCACTCAGGGTTGGTTTGGGAGGGGACCGTGTGTGACCTGATAGTGGTGGCCATGTCCCCACCGTTTGCATGGCTATTTCTGATGTGCGGCTGATGGCTGTCGGACAACCCTAGGAAGTGCAGCAGATCATGTGGCAAGCATGTGGCTGACAGCGGCACATGTGCTAGCCAGGTCTGCAGGTGGCGAGCTATGGCATCGCGCAGCAACGAGGAGTGCTTCGAGCTGCTGTGACCAATTAGTCTGCATCTGCAGATGCTCTGTATGTTCAGGCTGGGAAGAGGACAGCTGAGACACCCAACAGCACCCCAGCATTCCTCACTGAAATCCCGCGTAAGATGCATGCAGCCTGCCCGCTCACAATTTTGGTGCATTCAAGGGGGGGGCGTGCAGGAAAGTGCCGGAAATTAAAGCTGTTAGTGCACATAATACACCCTGAAAGTTTCAGGGCAAGGTCCGACGTGGTGCTGTCCAGCACCCAGACTGCCCCCCCCCCCTGGTGCATTCGCACTTTTTTGTCTGACGTCTCTTCATGTGTCTCTGCCTCGCCCTCCTCCTCCCTCCTTCACTCCTGCTGCAGCGCATGGCAGCCATGGCACAGTGGCGAGTCATTCCCCTAGGCCTGATGGCCGGCCTCTTTGGGTCCCTGTTGGACTCACTGCTAGGGGCAGCACTGCAATTCACAGGGTACGACCTGTCCCGCCGCAGCATCACCAGCAAGCCTGGGGCCTCAGTGCAGCGCATCAGTGGGCTAGAGCTGCCCTGGCTGACAGATAATGTGGTCAACGTGCTGGCAGCGTCTGTTACTGCGGCGCTCACGGCGCTGGCTGCTTTGGCAACCTTTGGGTAGGGTGGTTCTGAGAAGAGGTGCTGCATATGGCCCTGCTGGGGCTCTTCAGAGGGGTGGCATCTCAGGGGCACAGGCCACTGCAGTAGCAGTAGGAGCATTGGGAGTGGGAGGAGGGGGTCGATCGTGAGGCTGCAGGCATGCACGCAGGCGGATAGCGCCTTGCATGTGTTGTATGTGTACATGTTCCAGCTCAGCACGGGGTTAGTCACGAACACACCAGGGGCACGTAATGCCAGCAGTCTGTTGTTTTGAGTAATGTGTAAGGTTGGACGGGGTGTGCGTCAACGTGGTCGGGGCTGTTGACGGGGGTTTGAGTGGTGCCTGCTCGTGGTTGAGCAGCGCATGCTGTGTTGCTAGGCATGGTGGAATCTACTAGGCTAGTACCAGGTATGATGGTGCCTGTGTAAAAAAGATATTGCTTGCGTCGCTCAGCTGGGGCCGTATCTGTTCACAACCGACACTGGCCGTGGGTGACAGCAGGGCATGGGCTGCTCATGTATCTCAGCCCTGTTTGATGGCAGCTGTCTTTTCCAGCAGAGACGTGCAGTGAGCAGTTGAGGTGGTGTACTGCCTCTCACATTGTGCTGCACGGGATGCAGCTGGCTTGTGCGGTACACTGAGTTGCATGAGCAGCCGAGGTGGCGTGTTGTCTCCCAGTTGTGGCTGCGAGACGTGCACCTGGCTGTGAGCTACAATCAGTGGCATGTGCACCACATGCATATGCATACATGCACATCCTCCTCCCCATCCTCATTTTGGGTTCATGCAGCTGCGTGCCGGCGGTGCTGCGACTGTTTTTGGAGCATGCGTGTGGTGCTTGTGCTGCGGCGGAGTGTTGTACACCGCCGTGCCTGGTGAATGTTGAGGCAGTGAGGCCGGTGGTGTGTGTGTTGGGCTGCCGTGATGGTGCACCTCTGGGCAAGTGCTGTGTGTGTTGACCAAGAGAGTATGTGTGGTTTGACTGGCTGTGTCATGTTGTGCCGGAGTGCTTGTTGACGTATGTTTCAGGCTGCAACGCTGCATGGTGAGAGCAGATCCCGCACCACACAGGGCATGGACTTTTTGGATGTGGCTAAGGTTGCTGTCCTGCACAGAAAGAGTGCATTCCGGCACAACAGGTACACAGCCACCTGTAAGTGCCTGAAACAGCCTTAGGCATTGGCTGGGCTTAGGCCCCACTGGGTGGGCCTGTTGCATCGAGCCAGCCAACCACACCGCTTTTGGCGACATGTCACCAAAAGGGGTGTGTGGCTGGGGCATGCGTGCCGTTCGGGTGTGCATGCGTACTTTGCCCCAGTGTTGTCCTCACCACCATCCCGAAGGAGTCTCAGATATGTGCGCACCAACTCCGTATGACGCATCCGGCCTTGAAACTTCCTGTTCCACTAAAGTGTCGTACTCAGGGCCGCTCAGAACAGTTGGACTGTGTGACATGCCCGTTTTTGGGCCTGCAGTACACCTTGCTCCGCATCAGCAGGTTGTACACCAGGCTTCAGCTGTTGAAGGGGTGGCCGTTTGCAAGAGTATGATGCACGGCGGGCCCATGGTGTCCATATGCGCCCAGATGGTGTGGTCTGAAGAGCACCATGCGGTTCTGCTCCAGGCTTTGCCGGCAGGAGGCTGGCTGTGCCACAACAACAGCAACACCCTTTGTGTCAGTGGGTTGGGCCCTTGTGTTGCTGGCTGGGTTGTGTCCCACCTCCCTGTTGTTTCACAGTGCATCACAATCCTTGTTGCACCCATGTGCTGGAAGGGTCATGAGTACCAACAGCCCGCAGACTTGGTGGGGTCCTGCACCACTGCCCAGTGAGGGTGGGCAGCTGCAGGCGGCGGAAGTAAGGCCCCTGGGCACTATGTAGCTCTTGCAGGACAGTCGTATATGGTACTGACTCTGTGTACCCCTTGCAGGGACAGTTACAGAGAGCTGGCGGCCTCCTTGATAAACAGGGCTGGCTGCACGCTGGTGAGGCGTGGTTCCTGCGCTTGCTGGCGTGGTTTAGTTGTGTTGCACAGCCGCTTGTGCAGCTTTGTACAACAGAAAGCTGGGTTTCTTTATGTTCTTCATGTTGTGGTCTGGTGAAGCCTTCATGGTGTGGACTGTGCACTGATGCTGGGTGCGTGCGGTGTAAGCAATGGCTGTGTGCTGGTGCTGGCACTTGATGAACACAAGCTGGTGCGACTGGAAGTGGCAGAGAAGCATGGAAAGTCACAGAAAGTACTCTCTTTCACATCCACAACAACTAGTAGAGTAGGGCAATGCCCGGCATAGCAACAACTGGCACAATACAATCAGGACACCAGGAGGACACCTGAGGGCACTCAAAAACAGATCGTCACGGGATGTGCATCATGACTGCCACTGCAGATGCACAGAGGGTACCCAAATTTGCATGCAGATTACAAGATGTTGATTGTATCTCGGCTTCGATCGGACGGGCCATCACCTAAACCCTTAGGACCTACTCCGCGTAGACAGATCCGCAATAGGAACGCATGAGCCCTCACCAACGAAGCCTCACGCATCTCCACAACCTTTCCTGAATCAGGTCGAGCTTCCAGCCCTGCAAAATGGCCTCCCTGGCAACTCGCTCCTCATTCGCCTGCGGCAGCTGCGTGGCAGGTACATACAACACTATTTGCAGCATTGAACGATGTTCAGTGGCCAGCCAGGCCCCATAGCTCGCTGTGCTGGTCGCATGGCACTGATCGGGCTCTCTTCTTGTTGCTTGCAGCCAAGCCCCAGCGCGCAGCCAGGCTGGTCGTGCGTGCAGCAGAGGCCGCAGAGGCAGCCCCTAAGGCAGCCCCCAAGAAGGAGGTTGGCCCCAAGCGTGGCTCCCAGGTGGGTCGGAGGAAGCGACCTCCAAAGACAGCACAGTAGGAGCAGAGCAACATCTTGGCAGAGCAGCTGGCCAGTGTGGGCTGCAGCATGCACTCTGGAGTCGTCTATACAGCATATTGAGGATGGTTGTGTGCCTGCAGGTCAAGATCCTGAGGCCTGAGTCATACTGGTACAACCAGACCGGCAAGGTCGTGTCTGTCGACCAGGTAGGAACAGCAGTAGCTGTTGGTGGCAGACAACTGCCCAGATGTTGGACCACATGAAGCAGCTTGATAGCATGGGTACCGAGAGGGCTGGACCAGGTGCTGGGCAGTGCTGCAGCGGCGTGATGCTTTTGTTTGATCTGCAGCAGCGGTGGGTGACGACAGGGGCCGGCTGTGACTGAAAGCTATCAGGTTCGAATCGGCTGTGACTGAAAGCAATCAGGTTCGAAACAAGTTCACACACAGCAACAGGCACAATGGGTGGACCTGGCCCTGGCTTTGCGTCAGCTGACATGCTGGTGTTCCCCTGTTGCAGAGCGGCATCCTGTACCCAGTCGTGGTCAGGTTCGAGAACCAGAACTACGCTGGTGTGGCCACCAACAACTTCGGCCTGGACGAGGTTGAGCCCGCCGCAAAGAAGTGAACTGGTTAACACCATGTGTGTGCAGTCCTTCTTATCCTAGTCAGGTGGGTGCAGTGCAGATGGTGCAGTGGCGCATATGGCAGGCAAATGTATGCCCAGTGTGTAGACACAGTGATTGCATTCAGCCAATGCATCAACCATCCAAGGATGTGAGAGTCCAAAGTTGGGCCAAAGTTGGGTTCCCACGCACAGTAAGCACACGTTCAATCAAGAACTGGTAGTGGTCAGGGTGCTGTTGGACATGTTTCCATCGTGGAACAGTGGCAGGTTGACTCGCAGGTTGATCTTACCTGCAGGCTTTTGATGCAGCGGGGGCTTGTCAAAGCAGACTGCATCACTGCTGTGTGTCCTAGGCATGATGTCTGAAGCGTGTGTCTCACCTATTGTCATGTTTGTGTGTGTGCAGGTTCTGGTTCTGTCCTCTCTCAGCACTGGTTGCGAAGGCCGCAGAGCAGCCCCAGCAGCAATCTTGCAGCACGGTTGTGTGACGGCATCCGGAGCTTTCAGCTCCTGGCACTGGAGTGCTTTCTCAGGGCCACCCCACGGTGTGTGCCCCTAGTTGCAGCTTGAGCTGCAGGCGCTGTCTGAGAAGACAGCTGTGCAGCGCTGCAGCGTGTTGGTGGTGACAAGCAGCAGCTTCTGCAGCGCCCACCATGCCTTGTCCTGTCACCCAATGTGTTGCGGGTGTTTTGCAGTGTTGTGTGTTTTTAGGTTTTGAGCGGAGTGGTTTCAGCAGCAGCAACACACAGCTACGTGTGTAACAGGTTCCAAATCTCTGTGTATGTCTGCAAATGTCCTGTTATAGCTCACTTTGACGGCAAGTGAAATGGCCAAGTTGCTTGAGGCATTCCCTGTTCCACAGTCACCACTGGTGATACTTCAGCACCAGTTGTCATGTACACAGCAGACAGGGCACGGTGGGTGCAGCAGGCATTGCGCCCTGCCCTGATGCAGGCTTGATGTAGCAGCGTTCAATGTTCCAGAATGTCTTGTATAAGTGTCCAACACTAATGGATATGCAGGCAGCATGCATAAGTCATTCCAGTCTTGCTGTGGTTTCAGGCTGACCCAACTCACGTGTACACTGTGCACTTGGCTTATGTAAGGCAGCTGGACAGGGAGTGGTTGTTGTTTCACACAGCCGGTAGAAAGTCGCACACAGCAATGATCATGATGGCAAGCACATGTGACAGCGGTGCGTCACCATAGCTGTTGTTGCACTCTGGGAACCTGGACCAGCATGAAATGATTGGCTGCCAACAGCCCCGGCAGTCACAGAAGCTCATTGCCTTGTTGATTGGCAATTGTGCCAATCGCCTGTGACACAGTGGCGATTTCAATCAACACACTTATTGGCTGGCTGCACTCCCTGTGTCTACACACAGCAAAGTACCCATCCGATAGCGCGTGTAATTACTGTGTTACCAATCCATTAGTCAGGCATGCTTCTTGCTTTTGAAGCCATGCACTGCATGAACAGGCAAGCAGAACAACACACAGTCTGCGACCATGTTGAGGAAACCAGCACTAGTGACTGATCAGTCTCACTGAAGAAACCCTGCTGTGTCTGACAGCCCCCTGCAGCCCCTCGGGCATCTCTTGACTGATTGCAAACAGTCTGCAAGTCTTGGACTGCGCCACGAACATGACACTCAACACCACACATGACAACCTCTCAAAGGCTGCCCCATGCTTTGCAGCATGGCGGAGACACGCCTCTGCAACCGTGACTGTTCCTCACAACAGCTCTCACACAACAGCACTCAGTGACGTAGCCCACATGGCCACAGCAGCACACATGCGGTGCCCGCTCCGCCATGGTCGAGGCCGCTGATGCTGTCATAGGGCGTACGTGGCCTGTCCCCACCACTGCAGAGTCTTTTGTGAAGACAAGGAGGACGGACACCCACTGGCTGGCCACACACACAACAGCCGAGGCTGCCGGCCAGTGCGGAGTCACTTCACCAGAGGCCTGTCGTGCTGTGTGTTGCTGCTACAGTTCATGGCATGGTACTTATCCATCTCCTTGAGGTATGTAGGCTTCGATTCAGTGTCTGGGCCGCAAACAAACACATTGTCCAACAAGGCACTCTAGAGGTTAGTCATCAGGGTACAGATGCTACATGCAGTGCTGGCAGCTACAGCTAGTGCTGACGAGAACACATCAGAAGGGGTGCGGCCTCCCAGCAGCTGCTGTGAGCATTCTGGTGTGTATTCAAGGTGCATCCAAGTGGCATGGCAGCAACACTTTCGAACGCTAGGAATGCTGCCAGAGCAGTAGGCGCATTCCACCAACATGGATTATCCCAGCACCACCACATGCAGATGCAAGACCTAAATAGCAGTGCCCTGTATTTGCACATGGCTGAGGGGATCATCCCAGCAAGAATGAGACCAGAAAAGGTATGAAAGCAGTGCAAGTGTGATTGCAGCCTTCTGCAGATGTTGTGTACATGGAGGGCTACTAGGGGGGAGCCTTTGGTGATGTGAGACATGCCAGCATCAACAGAGCCACCTGGCCTGCATAGAGATCAGACGACATGGCACACACGTGCCTGCTGTGCTGCAATAACCAACACCCGCACCTCCCTCCTCCCCTACCTGTCTTACGCTTCTTGGCATCTGGCAGGGTGGTGGGCTTGCGCAGCCCCTTGATGATGCTGCCACTTTTCAACACAGAAGGCCTGGACTTGCCAGCGAGGCCCTTGTTACGCAGATGCAGTGGGTCGTCTTTGTAATACCCAGTGCCCTGGTCGCCTGTTCATATCGGCATGCATGGGCAGGCTGCTGCACTGAGGTGAGGTAGGAAGGCCCAACCGAGGGAAGGGTGCTGCTGGTGTTGAAAGCAGCACAGTGAAGTACTAACACAGTAACAATACAACAGCACCTGTTGTGAAGACGTAGCCTCCACGAGCGCCGGTGAAAGTGGGCTGGGGTATGAAGAGGGACTGGGTACTGCTGCTGCTGTTCTCGGCAACACGCCCTGAGGTGCTGGATTTTGGCTGCTCCATATCTAACAAAAGCACGAAAAGCCAAACGCCCAGGCAACGCTTGGACAGCGGTGCTCAGAACAACAAGCCCAAGCTGATTGTATGCTCAGCAAACTACAAGAAATTTTTTAAAACCTTCCACCGCAGCAGGGTAATACTCTAAGTAAGTATATTAGCACCCCTGACCGCACCACGGACTCGTCACATCATGCCTTGAAATGGTTTGGGGTTTGTGACTGACAAGTGGGGCCGGACTGGATGAATATCGGCACCATCTGCAGACCTGGTTGCTCAAGTGCAATGTAATCAGCAAGGCCGGCTTCATTCTGATGTGTGGCATACACTTTTCCAATACATTCCTCCTGCTGTGCTGTGCTGCAGTCCCCGGCAGGGCTGGGGCTGCAAGGCGGTGGGCCAGGCGTGCCAGATGAAGCATGAATTCGCTGGAAGGTGATGTCAAAGTTTTTTCCTGGCCCTCCCCCACAGCAAGAGGGTCTTAATGGTCGCTGATGGTGTCTGACGGCACTTGCAGGGCTTGTCCTGTCCCCAGCCCCTGCTCTGCGTCACTGTCCCCCAGCTGGGCACGAAATAGCCTGTCCGCCAGGCTGGGGGGGGGGGGGGGGGGGGCTGCCAGGCAGGTGCAACAACTCTGAGGGAGAGGCGAGTTGGCAGTCCCCTAGCCCATGCAACCATCATGACCACTATCTGGAAGCTAATCACTCTCAAAGCTTCAGCACACGCCCTGCACAGCACATCACAGCGCCCTCACAACAGTGGTGCTGCCTCAACACATTCCAGCTCAGACAGTTGCTGGGCAAGCCTCACTACAGAGTGCTTGCTCACAGGCTGCAACATCCACCCTGCTGCTTCCTCATCAACCTCCTCCTGCTTCTCCAGGGCACCACCACCCTCCCGCCCTGCAGGACTTGCCCCCGTCGCCGCTGCTGCTCCTCCCGCCTGCTCTGCTGCCCCAGCTGCATGCGGCTGCTTGTCGCTGTGCTGGCCGCCTGCATGCTGTCCTCCAGCATCTCCCCCGTCCTGTGGCGCCTGCTGCAAGTGGTCCCACCATGCGGAAGGCACCCAACCACAGCCATGCAGCGCGCCAGCCATGCTGCCGACTAGGGTGCCGGTAGTCGCTGCGTAACCCCCCAAGCTCACTGCCAGCATCACGGCCTGCTTTGGGTGCTGCCAGTTGACCAAGAGCACCCACAGGGCCAGGGCAGTAGCTTGAGTGGCCTGCAAGGTTCACAGCAATGGCAGGTGGCACGCAAGCTGGGTGGTTGGTCTGTGGAGTACTCACACAACGGTGGTGAATGCTGAAGTCAGGACGCCCTAAGTTATGGCATTGAATCAAGTGCTTCCGGATAGCAACAGCCACTACAACAAATCTATGCCACAATCACCCCACCACTCTCGGTGTCCACACCGTTGTGCCACTACCACACAAAGTGCAGTGCTAGCAGGTGCCTGGTGCTAGCGTAGTGATGTCAGTGAAGTGGCACCCCACACCAAGTGTACTCTCAATGTCGGCACTGTCATACACAACATACGTTGCAGTCTTGGTGTTAGCACTGTCACACCCCACACCCCTTGTACTCTCAATTCCAGCACCGCAACGCCCTCACACACAGACTTTTCTCAGCGTCAGTATCGCCAAACCACCACATCCAGAGCACGTGCAATCTCAGCACTTTGTTTCGAAACAATACGCCGATGTTATCAGATTACCATGCCCACACTAAGGACGTCATGCACATACCGTCAGTGGACACATGCATACATAGTGTGATAAAACCGCATGCATGTCTGCCATGTACTTCAACTGTTCAACACACAAGACACTGTTCTTTAGGGGAAGACAAGTGTGTGCAACACACCTCAACAGCCAGGTTCTGCTTGGTAATGAGGTTTGCAACCCCTGTAACATCATTCCAAGCCTTCGACCTCCAGAAGTCCGGCCAGCTGTCGACAGCACCCAGCCCTGCAACACGGGAGCGCCCAGGACAGTGCAGCAACGCAGTTGGCTTACAAAGGAATCGCATGCGGAGTCACACCTGCTGTGGAATGTTGTTGTTGATGCTACTAGCAGTGGCGGCTGCAGGTGCCGCCATTGCCCTCTTCAACAGGTGCAAGTTGAGCTCGGTACATAGAGCCAGCCTGCCAATCTTATCCCCAGCACAATCCAGACGCCATACAAGACACATCCCGCCAGTCATTTATGAGCATATAGCCATTCCACATTGCCGCCAGTAGTGCAAAGTGCTGAAGCACCTTAGACCAGCTGCCTAGGGACCGCAGGAAAAGAGTGAGAGTAGGGCACACACCAGGGCAAGAACCAGGGCCCCTTCTCAGGCTCCCTACCTTCCAGCGATGGCAGGCTGTCCTGCAGCAAGCGCAGCATGTCCTGCATGTCTGCCGTGCTGGCAACATCTGACAGGAGGTGGTCCAGCAGCTGCCCAAGGTTGGTGCTGTCCGGCTCAGACCTGTGATTCAAGTGAGACACACCAGACATATTTCAGTCAATTCAAAAGTGGTTGAACAGAAAATGTGAAAAGTAACAGCGACCCAGGCAGCAGGCGTATCGGATGACATAAGTCAGCCTGAATAGCACTCCGCTGCTTCAGAGCTGACTTTCCCCAGGTGAAGTCAGCACCCGTGAATTTGTCCCTGAGGTGATTGGATCATACTGAGGTAGTTGGGGAGCATGCAGGGAAGATGCGGCAGTGACACACAACATACAAACGCATTTGAACTGAAAACCAGTGCTGTCTGTGAACATCATCAAACCCAGAAAGGCTGAGGATCACTTGACAGAAAAAGTCAAGTCAACCTGCCAGGGGACAAAGGCACACTACTTACAGCATACGGCCCTTGCAAGGAGGGTTTCCAGCGCAGCCATTGGTGTTTGTACAGAATGAGGGCGGTGCGGAGTTCCGCAGGTACTCTGCTAGTTCGTACTGTATCAAGGCTTGCCTCTCAGGCAACGCATAACCTTGCAGCGCCAGCTGGTTACCCTTGGTGTGCCCAACTGCCAGTGTGTAAATGTCATTTCATGCAAGTGACGCTACTGGCGCCACCTGCCTGGTGCTATTCCAACTAAAGCACCCACATAAAGCCACTACCAAGTGTGTCTCGCAAATGCTAAGCTGGTACCGGGGACCCAATACTCAGGTAGGAACGCATGCGGCCACTCCAAATACCCTAGCTCCTTTGGCGCCGAGGTGTGTGGGGTTGGACCTCCTATGGGTGATGGCTTCAGAGTGAGCAGACTGCACCTGGAACCATTCCTATCAAAGTATTTCCAGGCCCTATGCGTCGTCGCAATGCTGTGGTAGAAAGTGGTGCTGATCAAGCTCCGGTCCAAAGCCCAAAGAACCCTACTTGAACCATCAGCGAAGCCCCGATTCTTCTTGATAAAACTCCCAGTCATGATAGTACTAGTGCACAGACGCACCTCATGCACCATGCAATGGCTGCTGCCAGGACGGCCGCTGCATCAGCTGCTGTGTCTGTAGGATGAGTCAGCAGCACCGCTGACTCAGCAGCCTCCCGCAACACCTGCACATCCGCCACAACAAGCACAAGCACACGCATGTGTTTGAGTCAAAAGAAGTAGGGTTTGGGAACAGTGTGTGTTACCATGCACGTCACAGGACTGGATGCATGCGACAGTGCGGATGTTGTGAGCGCTGGTGCATGCAAGAGTGTTGGCACACATTGTTGATACAAGCGTGGGCGACGGTGGGCTTCCGATTGGTGTGATCAGGTTTTGGCAACAAACCCTGGAGCTTGCACGTTCCACTCACATGCAAGGGTGCTGCCCTGTATGCCACTGCAACAGGAATCACCCTTGCCAGCGCACTGAAATCACTCATCCCATGAAGCTGCCTGCATGATCACAACACAGCACAGCACAGCAGAGCATGGCACAGCAGCATGAGCTTTGGACACCATGTGGCAGTCTGCAAGAACCTAGAAAACTTCAGCGGCTGAGGTGAAGTGAGGTGACGCCTTGTGCAGAGTTTTGATGCCGTGACCACTTTGCATGTCATGTTGACATTACCACCTGGTAAAGGCCAGCACCCTTCTGCTATCATGTACCAACAGCACCCAGGATGTCACATACCTTCACCCCACAGTGGGGTCAGGGGGGCCTAAACCTCTTTAAAAACCTAACCCTGAACCCCAACCCTAAACCCTAAACACCATCACGTACCTAGAGGGTCTGTGTGTTGCAGTGTTGGATGCCCTGCTTGCTGTGGATGCCAAATAGCCTTCAGCATGCTTGGCCAGCAGGAAGGGATTACTGCCTGCAGGAAAGACATACGCACGCGCCTCATAAACACGGTCAGCACAGCGCCTGGAAGCCTAGAAACCGTCATCACCCACAGCGGCGTTCTTTGCAAGTCTGTGCATGTGCCTCCGCATGCCTGTATGGCGTCATCAGCCTTAAACCCTCCGTCTGCTGCCTGACATGACATGCACGCTGTGTCAAGGGCCATGAGGTAGGGATAAGTGAGACAACATGCTTCCTGATCCTTACATGCTTCTTGCATTGCCTGATGCTTCCTACTGCTTCATGCCAATCCATGACAGCTTACCAGCAGCCAAACCCTCAAGCATCAGCCTGCTGTAAGGTGAATACCACTGCTCTGGTGCAGAAGCATCATAACAAGCTGCCATGGCGTCACACATATCAAGTGGGTCTGCAGCTTTGCAGCGCACAACAGACTGCGCAACAGCTGCCATGACCGAAAAGTCGCCAGTGACGTGGCCGTGCGGCAGGGGGTTTGTGCTGATGTCAAAGGTCCAGCTCATGTCGTGTAGACCGTCTGGGAACATCCTGCTGAGGCGGTAATGCTGTTTGCCGGGGAATTATTATGTATGGCATGCCGGATAGGAAGCAGTGACAATCGAAAGCCCAATGGGGCACGGCACCACAGCCAGGCGGACAGAGGCACACAAATGGTTGCCAGCATGTCAGTCAGCGAGTCAGGATAAGGTGTGTACACATGGACACTGGTGCACGAAAACAGCCAATATATCAGTGTGTGCATGCATGCAAGAGGCCGCCAACCGAGCTTGGCATGGCACAGGGTGGGTGCGCGTATCACCAGGTCTGTCAGCCTAAGTGTCGGCCGCTTGCGATGGCACACTCAGTGACTGCCGGAATCAGGAATGGAGACACCGGCTGCACATGCTGAGTGAGCTAGGCCGCCGTTGTGAGTGGCCTGGTCACTGCTGCACGCCTTTCTTCTTTTCCAGCAATTATAGAGACTCTGCTCTACCTGCTGGCAACGGGCCTAGACAGGCTGTCATATCCTGAATGGAATTGGTGTGCATTTCGTCACCCACCTTCTCAGGTTCCACTTGGGCCCCTAAGGCATTCCCACACATTGCCGCTAGCAGCGACCCAGCTGCTTTTGACTGCACCCCCGTGAGCTCCAAACAGGGGTCAGCAGCTGCACGTGTGCTGACTGCTGCTTGCACAGCTACACACGGTCGGTGCAGCTGCACACTGCCTGTGGGTAACCTGTGCTGAAACCGGGGGCTTGAAGGAACTGCTGATACTATGGACTGCTGCATCACTCGCTGCCTGCTGGCAAGGTTGTGCTGCTGCTGCTGCTGCCAGGCCAGCCCTGTTCCCCGCATGTTGACGCACGCTCTTCAATTAGAATGTGATTGGCGTCTTTTACCCTACTTCTAAAAGAGGAGAGGGGGGCTTCTTTTATTGAAGCAAAATGATATCTTCGAAGCGTCCGGTGGTCAACTGTGCACCACGATCTGTATGCTTGGCGACAGGCTGTCTTGCTTCCTGGCAGAACAGTGCAAAACAGATGGCCACAGCATACTCGCTGACTCCTTGCACCAGTGTCATCGCCTTTCGCTGATGCTGGGTTTAGACCAACATTGGAGTCAAACATGGCCATCAGCTTTGACCGTGGTTACATGTGCAATTGATGCTGACATATCAGCAGGAATCGCTCTGCCAGGGTCCAAACTCGGGCCCCCATCCGAATCGCAAGCAACAGCAGCAAACCCATGCACGCTCGCTCACTAGCTCCTCTGATTATATGCAACCCAACAGCTGTGCACAGGCAACTAGCGTGCACGTCATCAGACAGGTATGGCCATGTGCCACCTGACAGCTCGACAACATGCACAGTGTGACGGCAACCCCAACCATCAACAGAGATGGAGCATGTATTCCAAACTCCAAAGCCCAACACAACACAGTGCTTGAAATAGTGGACACCAACTGCAGGCAGGCAGGCCTTCGGGTGAATATAAGAGCACAAGTCTCAGTCATACCTCTATACAACCAGACAGGTGCATGAGAAATGACGAGGAACACATGCGCACCAGCAACGGATGTGCGTAAGCCACCAACTGTGCAAGTCCGCCCATCAACGACCAAAAAGGGCTATGGAGGTGGACCCAACATACCCAGTGGCTCATCACCAGCACCCTACAGCCTACCAGCACGTGCACGGCTCAGCAAGCCACATCACCTTCCTCTGAGAAATGTACCGGCAACAAACAAATAGATAACCTCCAACACAGCAACATGCAGGGAAAATAGCAGTTACTGTCTGGCGTCCTGCGTCCCACCACAACAGCTGACCTCAGTGCATTCTGGACCAAACAAGCAACATGCAATCTCAACACCAGCATGTCACACATCCCCAAGGAGCACAGCCTGCTTTGCTGTGTATATCACCTCCATTGCATGACATGGTAACACCCCATTCCACTAGTGTGGGTGAGCCTTTTGTGGTGAATGTCGTGCATTACCTCGACCACCTGCTGCACATTTGTCCTGGTCCCACGGCAAGAATGCATGGCAAGCAAAGCGTCACATGCCCTGCCAACCACCCCACCCCTGACAGACAGCCCCTCACAACACACACCCAAGCATAATCTGGCACAACCATCTGGCACAACCAGGCAATGGGAGCTGACATCCAGGCAGCGATGTGTGGACTGCCACTTGCAGCTGCCTATAGATGTTTGGCCACCTAGCTGGGGCAGCAGACAAGCCACCACCAACTGCTGCAGCCACCCACCAACTGCTGCAGCAAGGCAAACACAAAAGGGTGGAGACCTCCCACCAGCTGCTGCTGCGCTGCAACGACCCCTGGACAGTGCACGCACGACACCTTGCAAGGGGAAAAGTTTGGACACAGCTCGAGCCCACAGGACACCCTCTGAGAGCATTTCATTGGTTGCACCCACTCCATTGAGACGGCCTGTAACCAAAATACAGGGCACATAAACACACATGCCCACACTTCCCGCCTTGTGTAAGCACACAGCATGCACACACCCAGCTCGCAATGTGTCACCGGTGCTGTAGGTGTCACTTGCAGGCAGCTTCAAACCCACCCAGCTCAAAAAATCTGGCCTCAAGCACCGTCCTTGTGTAGGCTCACTACAAACCTTACAAACCGCCTCACACCAACCCTCAGCAACCCACCCGGCCTTGGACAATGCCAACAACCAAAGGGCTGCTGTCGGCAAACCTTCCCACCCCAACACCCAGGGTTCACAACTGCTGCTGACATGTGCGCTGAGGTACTGCACATATGACACTTACACAGGTGTGACCAGCAACAGCTCCCCTCTGAAAATGACACAAACACAACAACAAGCGCCATCAGGCGCACCTCCACAGTAGGCTACAAGCCCACCCTTCAACACACAGAACACTCTTGGCCCATGCAAGCAAAGGGCTTGCAGCACTGTACAGCAGCGGGTGTTGGCAGCAACAGCAGCAGCAGCTGGAAGGAGGTCCCCCACCCCTACTGCAAGCCTGAGACGCTGAGCAACCCTCCTGTCTGCCCCCAACCCTAGCTTGGTACAGAGCTTCTTGCCTGCCTGCCAGCCTGCACTGCCCCCCAATACTCAAGGCATGTGGCAAGGTTGGTATGCACCGTACACACAATTCTTAAAAGCCGTTGACCGAGAACTACAAACAAACCCAAAGTCCCTGTGCATTGCCGACATCAGCGCAGACACCAAGGGAGCACCGGATGATACAGCGACACATGGCAAGGACAGACAGCATGTCGGCGGCCGTCAATGAAAGCGGTGCAATGCCACTGGTGAGGACTTGTGAGGGATTGCACACCAGGACAAAAAACAGCCTCCTCTGAAAACCTCCGAGGCAGGGCCGTGTGGCACAGGACACCCCGTGAGGGGCAAGTGATGACGAGCGCTGTTGGCAATTCGCCACCCCTGTGCTGTGCAGCCTGCGCTAGCCGCTGCCCACCAACAAAACCATCCCACCACTCACCCTCCCATAGCCCCGCCCACTTGCCAAACATCCGCCCCATGTGGGAAGCAGCTGCGCTCGCGCATTTTGCCAATGGCACAGCCCAAAACAGCTGCTGTAGCTGATCCCAAAACCTCAACTGCACCAAATACAACACGTACCATGGATGCGACGCCCAACACATCTGCACAGCTGGATTCAATTATGCAACGCAACAGATAGTCTGCTGTTGCTTCGTGATCAGCACAGCACCTCCTGCCTGCCTGCAGGGTCCCCCACATGTGCCCCATAATAGACAACAGATGCCATCACCCTTGCGCCCTGTGCTTGCAGTGAAGCGAGGCTGAGGCTGCAGCTCAGCTGCTGGGCTCAGGTTCAACAAGGAATGGCATTGCTGCTGGGGTGAGACAAGGCGGGACTAGAAGGGTTCAGTGGATCCTGTGCCTCTGCAAAATGCAGGTCCTGCCAGCTCTCTGTGCGGATGCAGCTGTAGCAAAGCATGTACACACGCGCAACCAAGCATCAACCATGACTAAGCAGCACTTGGGAACCACAGCCGCAAGCCAGTACAACCAACAGCAGGAACAAGGGCATATGCTGCACATCTGTGCAAGCCGAGCCGTATGCTTTCGTTAGGTGCCCGCAACTCAAGACCAACCCCCACCCTACCCCACGCACCCCTGACCCTTCGCGCACCCCGACACGACGCACTGCCCTGCTCTGCGACGTCTGTTGAAAGACGAAGATCGAACGGCCATCTCTCAGAAACACAACAAGCAAAATATCACATGTGCACATTTCACAAACGTGGCCTGAGTCAGCAACACCACTACCACAGCATGCATGTCAAGTCACAGCCATGCAGCTACACACAGTGACTTGACTTGTCCCACACAGACCTGCAACAGAGCTGTCTCATTCAGCACTGACACAGCAGCTTGGCCCCTGTGCATGTGTGAGTCACACCAGCCACATGCTGCTGCTCACGCGTCTGCTGGTGCTTCACTGCCTGCGGCAGTCTGCGGCTCCTGTGCTGGCTGTACAGCAGCTGAGGCAGGTGCTGGTGGTAGCTGCCCCTGGGCCTGTGCTGGGCCAGGTGCTGGGCCAGGTGCTGCCTGTGCTGCACTCACAGCAGCTAGTGCTGCCGCCTGCTGCTGCTGCTGCATCTGCAGTTGCATCTGCTGCTGCTGCAGCATCGCGGCTGACTGCGGCGCCATGCTGGCAAGCATCGCGGCCTGCATGTAGAGCTGCTGCTGCTGCGCCTGCGGCATCCCGCCGAAACTGGGGCTGCCGGCACCCTGGAGGTTCAGCCCGCCAGCAAGAGCAGATGCCGCCGCTGCGGCAGCAGCTGCGCTGTCCTGAGGGTGCCTACCGATGCTGCTGGTGCTCCTTGGACCGGACACACCGCCAGAGCCCGGCTGAGAATGGGGCCCCCCTGGAGCCCCTGGGTGAGAGCCGGGGCCTGCCATGAAGCTGGCAGGGTGGTGGTGGCTACCACCTGCGCTCCGAGGCCCGCCCTGCATGTGGTGTGCCTGCTGCTGCATGTGGTGCTGCATGTGCTGGCCACCCGACAGCATCATCATACCGCCGGAGCCACCTTGCGGGTGGTGGCCCTCCACACTCGCGCGCCTGCTGCTTGCAGCAGCAGCCGCCGCGAGCGCGGCCTCCATGCTGTGTGCGCTGGCAGCTGCAGCCGGCGTCTGCTGGCCGTTGCTGCTACTGGCGGAGGGCCGCCGCTGCAGCAGCTCCTGCGCTGCTGCCAGAGAGCCCCAGGTGTCAACACGAGGCGGCACTGCACCAGCCCTCTGGGCGACATCAGCGCCAGCAGGAGCCCCGGCCTGCTGCTGCTGCTGCTGCGCGCCGCCGCTGCTGCCGGCTGCTGCCAGCTGCTGCGGAGTCGGTGCGCTGCTGCTGCTACCGCCTGTGCTTGCGGGGCCGTTGTCAACACCACCCTGGCGCGCACCTTGCTCACCCTGCATACCTGCTGCCGCCTGCTGCTGGGCATGCTGCTGGGCTTGCTGCTGCTGTTGCTGCTGGGCCTGCTGCTGTGCTGCGAGCACAGCCATCATGTGCTGCTGGGCCATCATGCCTTGGGGTGTCTGCAGGTAGGGCCCGCCCGGTCCTGCCATGTGGGGTACCCCTGACATGGGGCCCATCTGCTGCATCTGTAGAGCACCGGCTGGCATGGCCAACACGGCAGGTCCCGCCCCACCACTGCTCACAGGGACCTGCAACAGCCAGCAAGACACAGCAAGATACTTGGGATGCATGCCTAATCTGCTGCTAGTTGTCTGAAGGATGATGATGCACGGGTGTTGTCGCCAAAGTCGCATCGAGCACCTTGTGTGCTGGCTGTGTGGCTGCATGCGCCAATTGTTTAAACAACATGCTTGCATACCATAACACCAGGACAACACAGGGATGAATGGCGCTTCCATTACATCCCCAGCTGTCAGGACCAGCCCTGCAGACACTCAGCTAGCAACAAAACAAGGTCCAGACCCTCTGACGCAAGGCATGCCCACATGTCAGGCGTCACAGACTCCATCAGTCACATCAACCACCATAGCACTACCCGCTTACACCCACCTGGAACAAAACAGGGCCCACACTACCTGGCGCCTGTGCAAGGATCATGCCCGCTGGCACCATCTGCTGCTGCATCATGCCACCGGCTCCTGCAGCAGGGGTGCCAGGAACAGAAGCAGCTGCCTGCTGGCCATGCATGTCATTGCCTGGCGTGCTGACGGTGTGCATCAGGGCATGCAGCGGCTTGAAGGTCTCTGGGGAGGGGGCATCTGCTGTTGGCCAGGGGCCGCCCGGTGGGTGGCACACAGCATGGTGCTGGGGTCCAGCCTGTTCTCCCGATACATACCCAACATGTCCTGCACAGTACAAAAGCAAAAGCACACAAAGGATGCATGTGAAAGCCAGAACAGCAAAACCTTATGGCAGCTGACAGGTCTGTCGT
This sequence comes from Desmodesmus armatus, assembly GCA_007449985.2. Lineage (NCBI taxonomy): Eukaryota > Viridiplantae > Chlorophyta > Chlorophyceae > Sphaeropleales > Scenedesmaceae > Desmodesmus > Desmodesmus armatus. Next base: position 256,181 of record VIIQ02000761.1, read on the forward strand.
CTGAAGATAGCCTGCTAACGCTGAGTAATGGTTGCTGCTGTTGGGCTGTGCTCCAGTTGCGAGCAGCTGGACACAAGCCTGAACTCGCTTGGTGATATCAAGCAACACCCTGCCTTGCCTTGTCATCCACTGCAACAAAGTTCTGCCTAGCCATGCAACCAAGTCAGTCAGCAGAGCACCTCCTGGTGTAGGGGTGTTGGGCAATCTCATTGGTGAGGCTTTGCCTCGGGCCCCCGGCAGTTGGGTTCGCCTGATTGTGCTGTGTGTGGCGAGCCAGTGGGATTACGCCCCCCCTGGTAACCCCCCCCCAAAAAAAGTCAGCAGAGCAGCTGCCAACCAGGGCCCTCACTAGCAGCACCAGCCACACCCACCTGAGGATCATACGGGCCCTGAATGCTGCCGCCCTGCTGCCCCTCCCCTCCTGCTGCCTGTGCATCTGTGCGGATATACCACACGATGGTGTGCGGGTTGCCTCCCGCAGTGAACAGCGCATTCGCAACTGCCAGGGGGTCGACGACAGGCGGCTGGGGCACCCCCGCAGGGTTGGCCTGCAGCATAGCCAAGCCACCGCCTGGCACAGGGACCAACTGCGCCCCGGCTGGCACCAGCTGCCCGTTCGGCAGTTGGATGTACCCTCCCGCTGCAGGACGCACCCCGGACAACATCTGGGGCCCCTGCTGCGCCTGCTGTCGCTGCTTGGCAGCAGCCAGCACCTGCATCATGCCGGTCTGGCCCATCCTTGCGCTGTCGGGCTCGTTGCCGCCCTCCCCGCCCTGCTGCTGGTCAGAAATAGTGCTGCCTGGCTGTTGCTGCTGCTGCTGCAGGGCCATGAGCCCGGGCTGCGACAGCACGTTCTGCAGAGGCACGGTGACGCCAGACTGCGCCTGCTGCACCAACAGCGTGCTGGGGCCGTTGTCGCGCACGCCGGGGGTCGCAGCTGGCCAGGGGACCAGCACAAAACCCTGCGCTGCAGCCTCCAGCAGGCAGCTCAGCGGCGCAAAGGCGCGCATGGGCGGCACGTCCCTTGTGGCCTGTTGGGGGACTGGGCCGGAGCCTGCGACTGAAGCTATGGGTGTGCCCTCTGTGAGCCGCAGTGGCCCTGAGGCTGTAGGTACGCCTGGTACATCTGCAGGCCTGTGAAGGGACCCGAGAAGGCCAGCTCGTTGCGCTGCACCCACCACTGCTTCTGAGGCTTGTCAAGCTTGGGCTGCTGGTGGGGCTGCTGCTGCTGGTCGTGCAGGAAGAGCAGCGCAGCTGCATGCATCAACTGGTGGCTGGGAGACACCCCAGGCTGGCCGGGGATCCCTCCAGGACCGCCCAATGCAAAGGCGGGAACACCGCCCCCAGGGGGCCTGATCTTTCCTGCAGCAGCGGCGGCAGCCGCCTGCTGCTGCAGCTGCCAGGCCTGCTGCCCGTCCACTGCCTGGAGCATCTGCTGCTGCGGCATCATGCCCACCGACGCATTGGGCGGCGGCGGCTGCTGCTGCTGTTGCTGCTGTGCGCTGCTGCCGGTGCTGCTGGAGCGTGGCAGCCCACCGTCGGGCCCCTGCTGCTGCTGCCCTCCTGCAGCAGCACCATGTGCCATGGGGAGCCCTGGCATGCCGCCAGCATACCCCACAAGGGTCTGTCCTGCGGGGTACACCCCTGCAAGGACCTGCCCGGGCATCTGCTGCTGCTGTTTGAGCCACACGGCCTGCATGGCGCCTGGCTGTGCCTGCATGAACGCCATGGTTGCGGCCTGCATCTGCTGTTGGGGCGTCAGGAACTGCTGCTGAGCGCCCGGCATGCCCTGCGCCAACCTGCTTGCTGCAGCCTGCTGTGCAGCGGCAAGCTGCTGTTGCTGGGCGAGACCTGCAGCCTGCAGCCCCGCCGGCCCCATGCTGTTTGCTGCTGTGAGGATGCTGCGGGAGGCGCTGTTCGGCTGGGGCATGTTTGCCCCGCGGCTTCCAGGCGGGGTAAGGCCCTTACCCAACTGGGAACCTGCAGGATTTGGAACGCCAGGTTGGCCAGGGAGGGCCTGTCCTGCAGCTGCCAGCAACGCCTCCTGCTGCCGCTGCTGCTGCTGCCGGAGGGCCATCGGGTGCTTGAACGACGAGCTCTTAGCCGTGGTGGGAGCAGCAGGGCCCTCGCTCACGTCCGGCAGCCGCCCGGCGTGCTGCTGCGTGAGCGTGGCCCTGGCAGCTGACTGTTGCTGCGGCTGCCTGGCATTTGAGGGCTCTGCTTGCTGTTGCTTGGCCCGGCGGGGGAGTTGCGTGCTGCAGCTTTCGCTGCCTTGCTGGCACCCTTGCCAGTCGGCAAGGGGGGTGTGGCACCTGCTGGCTTTGCCGCGCCTGCTGGCCCTCCGACACCTTCGTTCCAGCCCTTGTTGGGCAATCCGCGCTGCAGGTCGTGCTTGTTCACTGCTTGGTACTGCATGCCAGCTGTGATCAGGGCGAGCAGGACGCCGAGGGGCTTGAAGAATTTCGCCCCTGGCAATCGCTGCGCGTTGTAGTCTGAGGACAGGATGCCTGCGACCGCCAGGGCTGGAGGGTTCTGGGCTGTTTGCTGCGCTTGCTGCTTGTTGATGCCTTTTGGGGGCTTGCCGCCCAGCAACCAATCCACCATCTGGTCTGTACTGAAGGGGCCCACCCTGTCACCTGCAGGACGATCAGCAGACAAATTTGCATGGGGCACCACGGATCTGTCAGCAAGCCATACTTGTGAGCATACAGAGCGTACCAGCTGGACTGTGAGCGCGGTATCAGCTGCACTATGAGCTGCATATGCAACCAAAGGAAGCCAACCTGTCTGTTGGAGCCTTCCCATCTGACCAGGAGACAGCCGGGCATGGAATGCCACCTTCCAGGTCAGCAACCCGGCTTGTGAACACAAACAATGTGTGCTGAGGTGCGAGCTACATGCAACCCCAGGATGGGTGGAGAAGCAGACGACCTCACTACCAATGGGTTGATAGAGATGGCGCCAAAGCTGCTTGGCAGCGCTAACTGGTGCACAGCCAAACAGAGCGCTAGCAGATCGCAGGTGAACCCCCACTGCTGATGCACGCAACTGACAGATACACCCCCGTGGAGCAAGCCCTATGGACAGACGCTTGCCACACAACGCCACCCCACCCGCCCACCCAGCCACATCCCCCGTCCCACTGCCAGCTGCCCTGCTGCTGGCAAGGCCCCCCACATGCAAGCTACACCTCTAGCTGAGAAGCTCAGAGAGCTCAAATCACACTTGTAGCTGTGAAGCCCACATAGCTCGAGTTGCACCTGTAGCTGTGAAGTTCAAAAAGTCTCCTACCTGATGCGACAATCACACGCCACTTGACGTCAGCCTCCTTGCCAGAAAAGCCCTCCCGCTTCAGGAGCTTGAGCAAGGCTGGCTCCCAAGCTGCATCGTTGGGTGTCAGCTCCCCTGCCTCCTCCCCACCCACAGCCCCGTCCTGGCCTCCTGCGGGGGGCTGCAGTGGCGGTATGAAGGCACCCAGGCCGGGTGACATCCGCTGCTGGGGCGCTGCGAGCTGCTGCTGCTGCAGGAATGTGTTGGGGGGCCCGGGCGGCTGCGTGGCGCCTTGCTGTGGCATGGCCTGCTGCGGTCGGGCCTGGCCGGCTGCCTGGGCCCGCTGCTGCATCTGCTGCAGGTGGTTCATGAGGCCTGCGCCCTGCAGGGCTTGCTGCTGTGCTTGGAAGCCATTCATGCCCCCTGCGGCTGCTGCAGCGGCAGCAGCAGCGGCAGCAAGGGAGGCACGCTGGTCAACTGCACGGGTAACGTCTGGACCGCCATTGCTAAGTAAGCCTGCACCTGCTGAAGCTTGTGCGTTGTTAGCACCACCTGGACCTCCAGGCAGCCTGCTGCCCTTGGGTGGAGCAGCACTCTGTGGGGTAGCTGGGCCCTCGTCGCTGTTTGAGCCCTTACCTAACCGCACGGGCATGTACTGTATGCCAGCTGCAGCGTTTTCCAGCAGCTTCTCCAAGGGCTGGAAGTGACTGAGAGCTGCACTGCTGGGCACCAAAGGGGCGCTGTCGGCTGAATGGACCCCCAGGCATTTCAGGTCCCGTGGCAGGGCGTTCTCTCCACACCAGCGGCTCATGGTGTTGGCATCAAACGGCCCCTGCAGCTGCCCCTCAAGGTCTTGATAATACCACTTTGGTGCATCAGCTGCAGGCAGCCCGGCTGTGAAGAGCCGCACGTGGGGAGCAGCTGCTTCCATTGCTCCCCCTGGACTTGCCCTGCCTGCTGTTGCTGGCTGTCCCAGATCCTGCAGATCAGCGACAACCAGGACCGCTCAGAGGCACATGAGTGTTCACAAGGTATGTCCACATTGAAACAAGCGATCCCTGGTAGTACTGAGCAGACGTGCCCGGGGTGCTGGGTCGGTGATGGACTGGAGGCCGATGTCCAGCCTGGGGCCCGCTCGACGGACTGATCAAGCACGCAAAACTCATGAAGCAACCATAACCAAGCTGCAAGGCTTGAGCGCGCGCCAAGCGATGCTGGGCTGCGACAACACGGCTTCACTCATCACGATGGCTTCAGCTCACCTAGCGGTTGTGACTCTTCAGGACCGACATATCCAGGTCAAGCGTATATGGTGCACTAGGAATATGGATTACTCCGCGTAGACATACACGGGGACAGAAGAACTGCTCGCTGGTGGTGTGGTTGCAACCTAAGAGTGCCACGCAACCCAGCACGGGGTGTGCAAAGCAGTTGCTGCATCCAATGAGGTACACTGGAGCATCCTGGGGGCTGTGGGACAGCCACACAGGGTCTGGCAAGCTCGGGTTTGCGCCTGCGCAGGCATGCAGCCTTGTTGCTGCTTGTAGGGTGTGTGAAAGAGGAAGTAAGGCAAGTGAAAGAAAAGCTTGTTGCAGAGGCAACCCTATGTTGTCGTTGATGCACAACTTGAACTTGATCTGAGTGAACTGTACATTTGGACAGATGCGTGGAGCCCTCTCCAGGTGCCTGCTGGATGGTCGCAGCCTCTGGCCCGCACAAGCATTGGCCCGGGCCGCTGTGACAGCAGCAGAGGGTCACTGTGGGCCAATCCCACACTGCTGCCAGGCTGGTGCCCAGCCCAACAGCACTGCAACACTGCGAGATCGTACATGGGACGCCAGCTGCTCGCCTATCCGCCATCAGCATTCCAGTCCACCTCTTTCCACTCAGCACCAGTACCCAGCAAGCTGGAGCAGTGCAGCGTCTGTGCACCAACAGCGCCCGTTGCAGCAGCAGCATGGCCTGCACCAGCAGCACCCCTTTGAGCAGCAGCTGGAGCAGTACCACAGATCAACAACCAGCTTGCAGCAGCTACAGCCCTGGCGAAGCTACAGCTCCCGGCCTCAAGTCAACGCCACTATGCCACAGGAGCTGGCCAGTGTTATCACAGAGCATGCAGCCATCAAAACAGCGCGGCCGCCCCCACCAACCCTGGAGCCGCGCACCTTGCAGTTTGAGTCCCGCCGCAGCGGCGTGATTGCCGTAAAGGCAGGCATGATGCAGGACTGGGACGAGTACGGCGCACGGGTGCCTCTGACTGTGCTATGGATTGACGAGTGCATGGTGAGTCCGGTGGTCAGCAACTGATGAACTGAAAAAAGTGTGACAGGATGACTGCTTGTAGATTTGTTTTGGGGTTAACCAGGGTGGGCGGGGGGAGGGGTGGCTGCCTGTAGATTGACTTGCCTGCCAGCCTCACGCCACAGGGTGGCAGGGGGGACTGCAGCATGCCTGCCGCAGCCATAGTGTGGTGGCCTCTGTGTCATACCAAGAAAATATTTTGGAGTAAGGACACTGACTGCCAGCCTCGCCTGCTGCACCAGAGGTGTCCAAGCTGGGGCTTGCCATCGGGTGGCAGCGGCAATCCTGCAGCAGACTCTGTAAGCTTGCTTGTGTGGCATCCCCAGAGTGCTGCTTCATTGTCACTGTCCTGGATGCTCAGGTTGCACAGAATCAAGCAGCACTCTGCATACAGCACACGTACCACGCGTATTGAATGTTCCCTGATTGTGTCTCCAGACAACACGTTATCTTCACCACCGCCTCCTGCCTGTTGGTTAGGGGCCCAGCTCTCACCCAGACTCAACATGTTGCATCCAATTTGACAGTCCTGCATGTTTCTGCCTGGTGTTGGTGCTGCGCACGCTGCAGGTGTTGCGGCATAAGCACGTCGAGAGCGACAATGTGACATCTCTAGTGCTGGCATGTGGCGCCAAGCGGCCAAAGCAGCTGCACCCAAGGCAGTTGGGGGAGTTCCAGGTATGTGCATGCTCTGCGTTGGGTCCCCGGGGGTTTGCCGCCTGTGACCCAAGTGCCAGTATGCGTGCCCGTGTGTGTGTTGGGTGTGGTAAGACCGTGGCCCACAGCACCAATGACAAGTCTGTGATGAGGTGCTGATGACCAAGTGTCTTGCGCAACTGTGTAGCAGCATGCTTTGTGCACACATGCCCCAGCCATATGATGGAATGAGTAGGGCAACCTCAGCTTCTTCCTTTGCACTGCTGCTGTGTACCCTACGTTGACAGGCTGCTGGGCTGCCGCTCAAGCGCAAGCTGTGGGAGTGCAGAGTGAGCGATGATGCCATCATGCCTCCAGGCACGCTGATAGGAGCCGCACACTTCAAGGCAGGGCAGTACCTTGACATATCAGGTGGGGAACACTGCATGTTGATTCAGTCATGCTGAACCTGCTGTGCGTCTGCTTCTGGGAACCAATCAGGTTCAAATCAAATAGAGATGTACCCTTGATTCAGCGGCGGATGGTCACCATTCAAAAGTCTTAATTGCAGCCGTAATGACGGCTTGGTTGAAGTCGGGCCGCAGAGAGCTGCCCTATCATGCAAGTTTTGCCGGGTGGTGGCTATGCATGGGCGAACCCGTTGGTGTTGCACATGTCTGGAGGCATGTAAGGTTCAATCATTTGGTGGCCTCAATGTCACAGATTCTTTTTTGAACCAATGGGCATTGAATGGAGTCCCATACCGGGGCCTCCATGTCTTAGATGCACATTGAATAGAATCTCACACACAGTGGTGACGCATGTGCTCACACAAGCCCACTTTCCTGTCTGCACGTCCTTACACGTTGGGCTTCGACCCTCCCTTGTGTGTGTCGCCCCATCTGCAGGCACCACCAAGGGCAAGGGCTTTGCAGGTGTCATGAAGCGCTGGAACTTTGCCGGCCAGAACGCCACACACGGCAACACCAAGCACCACAGGGCCCCAGGTAGCATCGGAGGCAGGACGGACCCGGCCGGGTGTGGAAGGGCAAGAAGATGCCCGGTCGTCTGGGTGGAGAGCTCCAAACCTTTAAGCACATCTGGCTGTACAAGGTGGGTTCACAACTCAAAGGCCGGGGTTCGAGTCACCGTGAGCGCAGCACAGACCATGCTGCACCTTGCATGTGGTGGTCAGATGGCGAGCCGCTGACAACAGCAGTTGCAGCAAGGTCCGCACGTTGATCGCATTACCCATTTTGAAGGCTGTTGGGAAGAAGCAGGTGATGGATTCCTCTGTGAGTCCGGTCTCTGGTCAGGATGAGTGTCAGCATTGCTGATTGGTCAGCTGTCTGTTGACACTTTTCTGGCTCACTGAGTCACAGGCGTGCATGGAGGACACCTGATGCGCACCTGCCATCAATGTTTGTCAGCCAGACACATGTTGAAACGAGTTGCGTTCTCAGGGCGCTGAGAGTAATTGCGCTGGCCTGTGCAATGCACAAGGACTCTTCGCGAAGCTGTGGCTGACTGGCTGGTGCCGAGGATTGAGTTCTTCCCCTAATCACTGACTGTACTGTATCGTACTGTAATGTTCTGTAATGTACTGGACTTGTACCGTACTGTACTGGTCGTGACTGAATGTGTGAGGTACGAGGCACACAAACCAGACCTGCTGCCACCTCTGATTCAAATCCTGCAGGTGGACCCTGAGCGCAACCTGCTGTATGTGAGGGGCCAGGTGCCTGGCCCACAGGGCAGCTTTGTGCTGGTAAGGGACGCCTTCAGGTGGAAGTGGGCGCAGCGGCAGGCAGCCGAGCTGCCCTTCCCAACACACATTGGGGCACCGCCACCTGCCGCTGTGGCCAAGAGGGATGGAGCCGATCCCTACAGAGTAAGTGGCCTTAGCTAATTACTTCAGAACGATTGCACTGCGTGGACGAAGCCAACTTATGTGACGACATGCTCTCGTTCACATGTGCACCAGAAGGGGTAGTGACCATACAGACCCGGTCGTGTGCATTGCCTGCCCAGTAAGCTGGTGCAGTCCCTTTACATCGCTGCAGAGTTTGTCCTGCAGTTGCTGCCAGTGGCAGCTGAGTGCCCGTGTGGTGTTGCAGTCACCTCTGCTGCACCTGTTTACCTGACTTCAACAACAGGGTAGTGTGCTGGCATATCACCAGACATGTACTGCCTCTCTGACCCATGTGTTGTACTGACCTGGTCACTGGTGCTATGCTGTGCAGATGTACCGTGAGGATATCGGTTACTTCGAGGCCAATTGGAAGGGTGACTAATCGAGACAGGAAGAACGGCTGCTGCATGTTGTTCTGTGTGCTGAGTGTGTCGGCACTGCTTGAAGGAGGGTTGACCAAGCAGACCAGCGGGCGCTGGCTGAACATGCAGTTGTTAAGCACGTAGAATACATGTGTAGCATACTATAATAGTCACAAACAAGCAAGGTATGAGGCACACAAAGTCCAACGAGGATGGGAAACCGGGTGTGTAGCAGCATGATCATAAGACCGATGTGTGTGAGAGGTTGAAGGCACGATTTGTGTGTGTACGCTCACTGTCAGGATCCATGCAGTCAAGCTTGGTGCCATTGCAAGATGGCTTGTGTATCAGCAGGTCAGGTTGTTCCTGTGCCTTTGGTGGCGCTATTTGAGGCAGCATTCCGGAGTTGAGGCAGGATTGGGCTGTGCCTGTCCTGCCTCACACCAGAAGACAATGACGAATCTCCCAGATCTAACATCGTCATGCCATGTGCATGCAACAGGCATTTGGGTACGTTGCACACGGTGCGCACATGGCTGATGATGCAATTGCTGGATCAGCGGTGTAGGCAGGACACCAAGTAGCCTCACAGCTTGCTACAGCTAGCAGGCAAGCAGAACCAATGCAAACCTGCACACATCACACGCTGTTTGTTGTCTGTTCGGCAGCCGTACATTGGCCAAAACATAGCTCAAGGTTGATTGAGGTAGCTCTGCTTGGATCAGATCTTCCTTATTTTGGACACCTTTGAGCTGGTGATTCACAGGCGTTTCGCATCCTTCTCTCAGCGTCCCCTATCATATTCGCGCAGGCGCTGAGGCTGCAGCATCACTGCTGCAACAACCAGTGTTACAGTACTGCTCTTGACACAGCAGCAGCCTGTGCAGGGGTGGGGGCACCTGACTGTCAACAATGGAGCAACCCCTGCCCCCTAGCGAGCCTGACAAGCAGACACAGATAGCTATCCTCAAGTAAGACACTGTGCACCACGTCCACCAGCAGCACTGGTGTGCACCCAGTCGAATTAGCAGCGGCACACCACGAGCTGCCAACATACACATTCGACCACTAGGTCGCCTGTGTGCTGCTTGATGTGGAACTCCGTTGATGTTCGCCCTAAAGTCTTACCTGCTTGCACTGCACTGGACTCTCGCGCAGGCGGCATGTTGATCCATCTGGTCCTATGTTCAAGTACATGCAGGTGCTTGCACAGGCTCAGCAGCAATCAGAGGCAGGCACAACGAGCATGCTCCAGTCTGCACATCATACAGGCAGCATCAGCAAGGCTTGCCAAGGCCCGCGGCCAGGGTGGGGACAGTCACGTGTGGACAGACGGCACCACCTTGGCACCTCCATGAAGCTGCACCCTGCCCAAGCATGCATGCATGCAGTGTTGGTGTTGACTGTTGAGTGGTCAGGATGCCAATTCACCTGTCTTTGCAACTGAACTGCAGAACCGATGTGACCTGATCTTGAGGCGGTCATTCCCTTGGCTACAGCCCACCATGGCGGGTGCTCTGCAGGTGCTTGTAGCAAGGCAGCTGCTCAGCAAGACAAGACTTACAGTGCACACACCACCCGGTTGGCCCCCTGCAGCTGCACAATGAAGCAAGGATGTTAGCAATACATGCACCAGCAGCGCTTCTCGCACCTCTGCGACTTTCGGGCACCAGCCGCCAGGCTGTTTGTTCTCAATGGAGCACAATGCATGCGTGTGTCCACGTACGGTGACCCACAGGCAGAGTAGTGCTGTACAGCAAGGTGTGGGCGTCAGCAGCAATGCATGCTGATGCTGTGCTGCAGCATCCACTGTGGCATACCTACATGTGTCATGTTGACGCATGAGCTCAAGTGTCAATCTGGTGGCCTCCTATCACCCCTTTAGCAAGCTGCATCCCATCCTGCAGGCCGCTGCAGGGATGGATGGTACCCATGGCATGTCAGCACAAGCCCTTGTTGCTAGTAAACTTCAGCACACCGGGCTTTATCTGTTGTGTGTGCTTTACCATGCTTGCACCACCACGTTTTGTCAGGTGGCCTGACAGGTAGACCACCTGCACCATTGAACCTCCCATGGCCTCAGCCTGATATTTCCTGCACGCAACACATGTCCCACCTGGCTGCTCAGAACCCTCCATTACTCCCTGTCTGCATTCCTTCCCTTGCTGCTACTGCAGATGCTGCCTCCAGAGGCTTACCCAGACATGCCCTCCTCCAGCCTCACTACGCGGTTTGTGGCATCCACCCAGAACAAGACGCGCTGCCCGGTGTACTGCACACGCTTTGCGCCAGACTCGCGGCGGGTCCTGACAGGGGACAGTGCTGGAGGTCTCTCTGTGTGGGGTGCAGTGGACTTTGGCTACATGCAGTACCTGCAGGTGATCCTTTGTGTGTCTGTGCAAGGGGGGGGTGGGGCAGAAAAAAGTGTAGGGTGGTGCTGTCCAGCTTACAGACTGCCGGCCCCTTGGTCTGTGGGTAAAAGGTGTAGCCAGCAGTTGACTTTACCGACTGCAGGTTGATCTTGAACTGCAGGGTAGGCTTGCTGGCTTGCAGGTGGATGTTGTACCTGCAGGCAAATCTTGTGTACCTGCAGGGTATCCTTGCTCCCGCAGGTGAATGCTGTCCCTGCAAGTGAATACTTCACTGAAAACAGGGAGTTGACTGCTGCTGCTGCCACAGGGATGAACCAGCGGCAGGAATTCACCCTTTGGGGTAGCGCTTTCCACCCCGGTTGTCTAAAATTGACCAAACTGTCTGCTGTGCGTGTCAACCTCTTTACTCATCTCTTCAAAAGGTCCACAACAAGGGGATCAGAGACATCAGCTTCACTCACAACGGCAACTTTGTGCTGGCCGCCGACGAGAGCGGGGCGGTCAAGATCAGCAGCATCACCTTGAAGCCCCTGCAGGATATCAAGGCACATGAGTTGGTGGGTGCCTCTGCTGTCCACATGGTGTGATGCAGCTTGGTGGTTCTGCTAGAACATTTTGTCGCAGCTGCTGGCATGGTTGATTGTGCTGGGTTCACGTGAGGGCATGCCGAGAGCAGGTGTGCGGAATTCTTAGTCACGTGCTTGACTGAAACCGATTGCATGCATCATGGTTCTTGTGCCCTACTGCATCGTACAGTGCTGTACTGAATTGAAGTGCACTGTACTGTACCGTACTGTACTGTACTGTGCCTTGGTAAGGTATATTGTACTGTGTACTGTACCATGTCCTGTCTTGTGCTCTGCAGGCTGTCCGCTCGGTGTCCGCCAGTCCTACAGACCAGATTTTTGTCAGTGGGAGTGACGACAACACTCTCAAGGTCTGGGACTTGGCGACAGCAACTGCCATCACACTTGCGGGTGAGTTGCGTGCTGAAGTGCTGCCGTGGTGCCAGACAGCAGAGAAAAGAAGCCTGTTTCCAATGCGCTTCCCCTTGCTTTGTCTTACTCTAGATGCTGTCTGGGGAACAGGAAAAGTAGCTTTTTGGCTTAGTCCAGAAGCCGTAGTGCTGCTGCAGACACAATGAGTGGTGTCCGATTGGCACTGCGCAGTGCCAAGCAAGTTGATAAAGATGCCCAGCCGCACCGTTTCAACATGTTTCGAGCCCGCCTCCTGACGTCATCAACAGCTGCGACATGAGATCAGCTCATTGCCAGCTTGCTGGCTTGTGATGCCGTTCTGCTGCAGCTTTCCCCTTGCGCGGTGGCGCAAGTGATTGCCTAGTGGGGTCGTTCCGGATGCAGGCTTACAGTTACATTGCCTATTGCCTACACTGCAATGTTGACCACCATCTCTACTTGTCTGCAACATGAACGACCATGCCTGTCTGCGAGTACACAGTATGCCGCAGCATCAAAAAGCCTCATCTCCCGCCGCTGCCCAATGCTGTGCAGGCCGGCGTGGGCATGGTGGGGAAGTGCGCTGTGTGGACTGGCACCCTTCCACCTCCCTGATAGCCAGCTGTGCTCGGGACGCGATGATCAAGCTCTGGGATACGCGGCAGGAACCTGGCACGGCCATGCTCGCCACGCTGTCCGGTCACAAGCAGGCGGTCAACAAGGTGCGCGGAGATGTGGGCGAGGCATTCATCTTTGCTATGTTGTTGCTGCTTCTTTGATATGTTGACTTTGCAATATGTGCGTGTGTGTGTTGTGTCACTGAAGCTACAGGCAGTGCTAAGAGTGGTGCTATGGTACTATGGATACTATGCAACTTGAGGTTTGGAGAGAAAAACCCTACTCTGGCCTTATGCACCTTGCTTCCCTCTCCCGCACAGTTTGACTCCCTATCTCACACGTCCCTCGTCGCATACGTCATGCCAGGAAGTCTGCTGGGACCTGGATGACACCTGGCTGGCCTCCTGCCTCCCTCTCTCACACACCCAGCTCCCTCTCCCACACACACACACCTCCCTCTCTCACACCCCCACACCCCTCTCCCACACACCCACCTCCCTCTCTCACACACCCACCTCCCTCTCTCACACACCCACACGCCTCTCTCACACACCCACCTCCCTCTCTCACACACCCACCTCCCTCTCTCACACACCCACACCCCTCTCTCACACACCCACCTCCCTCTCTCACACACCCACCTCCCTCTCTCACACACGCACCTCCCTCTCTCACACACCCACCTCCCTCTCTCACACACCCACCTCCCTCTCTCACACACCCACCTCCCTCTCTCACACACCCTGCCTCCAGCCGCACCATGCCATGCCTGCAGGTCTGCTACCCAAACAACACCTGGCTGGCCTCCTGTGTGAGAGAGGGTAGCGGGGTGCAGGAGGCCAGTGCAGCAGGCCAGCCAGGTGTTTAACGCATTGAGACAATTGTGACTGTCATTACGACCATGTATCTGATGGGTGCAACTCACAGGTTTGCTGGAATCTGAACGGCACCTATCTCGCCTCCTGCAGCCGCGACCTCACCGTTAAGGTGTGGGATGTGCGGCACACCAAGCGAGAGATGGCCTCGTGGCAGGGCCATGGCAGGGACGTGGCTGCAGTGGCCTGGCACCCCATTCACCTCGACCTGCTTGCATCAGGTGTGACCTTAGCCGTAAGAACTTTCAAACCCTTGTTTCGCTTGATTGTCTTCAACAGCTCCTGTTTTGACTTCGGAACTTCAGCGCAAGTTGGTGCCTGAATCCGCTTGTCCATACAGCAGTATGATTTTGGAGTCACCGGTTCAGACATTTTTCCTGCCAGGTCTACTTGCGTCCTGCCGGTCCTGCATGGGTCCCACGTTCCCTGCGCTGTTCTGTCTTGCCGTGATGCTCATCGCTGCCGCGAATGCACGTTGTCACAGTTATAGGCCCCGTGCGCACCCTCATGAGCCCTTGGCTCGCTGGCTAATGCCGAGGTTGGGTCTGTCCCCAATACTTGTACTGTGTACTGGACTTTGTACTGTACTGCACTGTACTGTACTGTACTGTACACAGTACATGTACCGTACTGCCACGCGTGGTTCGATAAATAAATAAATATTTCAGAAAAGTTGCGAAATATCGAATGCACCAAACAATTGCCTGGGATCCCCTTGTCGAATGGTTCCAAAAAATGCCCCTGCCAGTCGCACTCCCTTGCAGGAGCGTAAAACGGGCTGTTTGACATGCCAGACCAGTCTTGAAGTATGTGATGGTTATTAAGTAGTGTTTTGGTGTGTTTCAGGCCCTAGGCACTGCGCACAGCAACAGCAGCAGGTCACAGATCACCATCAATCATTCAGGTGTCGAACCCTCAGAAACACTGCCTGGCCTCCTTGTCGAATGCCTTGGATAATTTCATATTGCATTAGATAAAAAAAATCCTCGAACCACGCGTGGCAGTACGGTACTGTTACTCACATGCCCTGCCTGACGGTATGCTGCTGCAGCTGGGCACGATGGGTCCGTCATCTTTTGGCTGTTGGGTCAGCAAGACGCCCTGGCCAAGGTCGAGGGTGCACACGAGAACCAAATCAACGGCCTGGCCTTCCATCCGGTGGGGCACATGATGACAACATGTGAGCGGGAACTGGTCCTGCAGCTGAGCATACCTGTGCACATGGACTGTGCACAAGTGTTACGGCAATATTTGTGGGCGATGAGAGCCACTCCTGCAGCGTCTTGATGCTGCCTGCTGACCGACAGGCTTTGCACAGTCTGTGCTGAGGCGTGTGCTGCACCTGCCTTCGTCCTGCAGGTGCCGTGGATGGTGTGAGCAAGTACTGGGTGCGCCCACGCCCGGGTGATCCCTGGCGGGGCGCTGAGCAGCGGGAGCAGGAGCAAATGGCAGACCTCATAGCCAAGGCCTCCTCACACCTACAACTCCCTGGTCTGACCATACCTGGTGTTGCTGCTGGTGGTGGCGGCGGTGCTGGTGCTGGCGCGGGGGCAGCAACCCTTCCTGGAGGCATATCCGTCCAGCAGCCGGGCCAGCAGGGGCAGCAGCACCCGGGCCAAGTGTCACCTGCTGCTGCAGGCAACATGGGGCCTGCACCACTGAGTAAGTGCAGGGTCATACTATGGCCCGTAGTATGTAGTGGCCGTTTGCAGGATCATCTTCTGTCCATGCCTGCATCGAGCTTGCGCTGAGCTGAGCAGAGCAGATCTGACAGGACTAAGCTGTGCAGCTTTCCTGTAGCGGGAATCCTGCATATGGCTGCCTGATTCGATCCCTGCGCATCGCAGTGCACTTTTATATGCTCCTGTTAACATTTCCTGTCTCGTGACAGTGCCTGCGGAAGCAGTCTGCGCCTCAGCCTGGCCCTGTTTGCTGCAGTGCTGCATGTCCTGCCGCCAACAGCTCAGCGGGTCCTGATCTGATCTGAGTGTAGCTGAGCTGTCCCCGCTAGTGGCACCGCTAGTGGCATCGTATGTTGGCGCTGGTCATGTGCACGTCAGCGGGCTGGGGGTTGTGCAACCCTCTGCCACAGACCCTCTGCCACAGACCCTCTGCAGCAGTACCAAGGCTGACGACTCCTGCTTTCGTTCGGTATCTGCCCTGCAGGCGGCCGCATCCCAGGCCTCCCTATGCACCGGGGCCCCATGCCGCTGCCCCCAGGGGCTCCTGCAGTGCCGGGCCTGGCTCCAGGTGGGGAGGCACAGGAAGTAGCAACAGTCTGTCAAAAGGGGATTAGCCCCATGTTCAGCAAACACTGCGTTGCTTTATACTATGGCTGCATACTGTTTCAAACCTTCAGGCAAGCTGCATACTAGTAAGTACTGGCATGTAAGCAGCAACCAAGCTTATGGCTCCTGCAGTGCCGGGCCTGCCTTTAGGTGAGGACGAATGTGAACTTGCACATGTTGTAGCAACACTTTGTTGGAGAGGCACTAGCCCAGGTCGAAACAGCAACCCGTTGCGTGATACTGTTGCTTCACACATGTCTGAACTATGCAACAACTACGCTAGAGACATCACTGACTTGTACAGTGCAACGTTTAGCGGCTAGCGTCTTCACCCACTGTTGGCCTGGATGCATAGAGCACAGCTCATACCTGCTGGCGGGCTGGAAGATGAGTAGCTGAGAGTGAGCAGGAAACACAATAGTCAGATTAGTAAGCTGAACACTCACTGTAGGGAGGCAGCACTAGCAGGTGTCCAGGCAGGGGGCCAGCCTCTGTGGCAATGTGACCATGGGCCGTGTTAGGAGCTTGGCTGAGAGGTGGGTTCTTTGTCTAGTAGGGGTGATGAGTTATCGTGGACGGCCAAGCCATGCCACGCTTGGCAACGTGGGGTTATGCTGGGCCGTGTGGAGTACAGCTGCTTGTGCACTCCGTCGCAACATTCTTTTTTCTTCCATGGTGGGTGCTTGCTGCCCAGGTGCTCCCGGTTTGCCAGTGCCTCCTCCTGGCCGCCCATCCGGAATGATGGGCATGCAGATGGCTGGCGGGGGCTTGGTTGGTGGGCCAGGGCCGATGCTTCGTGGCCAGGGCCCTCCGGCTCCCCCTGCTGCTGGTGCTGGAGGTGTTGCTGGCAGGGGCCTAGGCAGGGGTATGGCTGGCAGAGGCAGAGGTAGGGTTTGATTGAGGCATAGCAGTCAGCATGGCCCAGCTGTGTTTGGTTTTCATGTGCTACATTACAGGAGTTGTCAGTGAATTCTATTGTACACTTAATAAAGTTGACTCCGCCCTGTAGACCGGGAACACGTGAAGCAGTGATCACGAGGCAAATTGCGTTTGCAGCATTCGCCAATGCTGCTGTTGACGCACATGTTGCCTCATGTGGCTTTCATTGCTGTTGCCACCAAACAGGTCCCATGCAAAGTGACTCCGGAGGTATGAAGCGGCCGCGAGGGCAGTTTGACATGGGCTATGAAGCACCAGCACGTCCGGCAGCAGGGGCCGCCCATACAGCCCACTACCCAGGCCCACCCAAGCAGCAGCAGCTCTTCCACCCACAGGTGCAGCAGCACCATGTGCCCCCGCCGCAGCCGCAACCACTGCCGCCGCAGCAGCACGGACACGTGCAGCATCATGCACCCCAGCAGCAGTTCCAGCAGCAGCACCATGTGGCTGGGCTTCAGCAGCAGCGGCAGCAGTTTGGGGGGCAGAGTCAGGTGCTGCATCAGGGCACTCAAGGGCGTGGTTATGGGGCGCCGGATGCAGCAGGCAGGGGTGGCTTTCCACAGCATCCGCCAGGAGGCAGGGGGGACTTTGCCGGCAGGCAAGGAGGCAGAGGGTATGGGAGGGGCTTTGGTCGAGGACTGCAGCAATACCAGGGCCATTAGCCAGCGCCCTCTGTTGGTGGTGATGTGTATGTACTGGGGAAATGAGTTGTAAAAGGTGCGAATGGGATCTGTATGGCCACATGCGCTGGCAACAGTGTCACTCTGAGATCCCACTTCTGGAGCCAGCTGCTGCCATTCAAAACTTGTCATGACGTGTCATCCTGGTCATCTTTCTGTCGAGTCGCTCTCTCAAGCGCGCTTGAAGTGTCCCAAGCACGTCGCAAGCACGTCCCAAGCAAGTGTCCAGCGCTGTGCGTTCGTAAAGCCACTCACAACACATGATGAGGCACCCTGTCGCAGGCCTGTGCGTTGTTGGGGCGCCATGGTTGGTGCCTATGATTGGGTTTGGACTCTTTCTGCACAAACACTTCCTCTCATGTGACAGCCACCCCTCAGATGCGCGGGTCAAAGCAACAGCCAGAAGGGGGACAGTGCCCAAAATCCACAGACGGAAGCAGCAGCAGCCTGGCCATGCACAGGCAGAGGTGGAGCAGGAACATGAGCGTCTGGACCTGATAGATGTAGTTGGTCTGGGCAGGGACAGCACCTATGAGTACTTCACAGAGGATGAGGTTGAGCAGCTGCAGCAGGCACAGGCAAACCCACAGGCCTTGTTAGACCTGTTGCAACAGTGAGTAACGCCTCTGTACGTGTGCTGAGCCGTCAAACCGTAATGGAAATTGTGTTCAAGTTCGGGGAAGGCTAGCCCAACAGCCTGGCAAGCCTCCACATCAACAGCACCCACCTGCTGCTGTCAGTTGTGTGCGCACAGCCTTCATCACATGCAGCTCTTTGTGCCTCTGTCTCTGACTCGCACCAAAAGCACCTGACACGTTTGAATTCTAGCCTCGCTGTGGTGCCGCATCTGCTACTGTTCTGCCAAGCTGCGGCAGGTATGGCAGCCGCATGGTCGCAGAGGGGTTGTTGGACCATGCAGACGATGGCAGCGAAGACAGCATGTGGTACACAGACGACCCACATGACAGCTGGCAGCACGACAGCCCCAGCAGCGACAGGCAGCAGCAGCACGCCCAGCCGGATGAGGCATCCTTACCGCAGCAAGAGGCAGGCCAGCAAGCAGCTGGGCAGGAGTTCCTGCGGAGGCTTGCAGAGGCTGTGCAGCAGCGGCAGCAGGAGCCGAGCAGCAGGCAGCAGGCAGGTTCAGAGGCCTCATCCGCAGATGAGGGTGGTGCATACTTTGATGACAGCTACTTTGGCATGCCTGCAGAGCCCTCAGGTGCCCCGCAGGATTTGAAGGAGTTGCAAGCAGTAGTCAGCAAAAACCTGGAGGTGGGTGCGCGCTGCGCAGTAATAAATCAGATGACACTGTGCCCAGCCGCAAACAGCACAGCTGCAGTAGCCTGTACTTGGGACAGCAGGAGGCAACGGGTGCTGATGCAGCATGTGGGATCCCTGCAACATGCCACTTGAACAGGCTGTGTGCCAACAACGGCTGGCACCGCCCTTGAACTTGCCCTAGCCGCAAATGTGTCCATCTGACTCATCACTTCAGTTATATCTGATCTATGATATACCATCGCTGACTTATGGAAGCCTCTGGCAGGATCTCACAGCAGCTGAGTGCATTGAACGACTGTGCTTGCTTGCTGCCACTCCACACCACAGGCGTTGCTACCAAAGGACACCACCTGGGGTGCTGGCAGCTACCCACCGCGCTTCGATGAGGTCATCACATCACCGCATGTTGAGGGCGGCTACATCGGCCCGGACCCCGAGTTTGATGACTTTGACCTGGACCCTGGGTTTGACTTTGACTACGTGCCAGAGTTTGACTTTGACCCAGACTTTGATGATGCAATGTTGGATGACATGTTTGACTTTGACATTGAGCCGTAGGTATTTTGTGGAGGTTTTGTGCGGGCAGCAAGCAGCAGCATTGGGCAAGGCAGCAAGTATATAGCGATGGGTAGGCGGACAGCATGCTGGCGAGCAGCAGGGACGATATGGAGAAGCAGCTGTTGGCTGCATTGGTGCAGGAGGGTGAGGTTTGTGTATCCTATTCCTAGCAGGGTTTTATTTTGCTGCCGTGAGATCAGATTCAACCCCTCTGCCAGGCTAGCAGGAGCGGTGTGGCGCTTTGAGAAGAAGATCACCAAGGTGGCTTCTTTGCTCACCTCTGGTTTGCGCCTCAGCACAGCCCCACACAGTTGGGGGGATCGTCCATCAGTTGCTGCTGGTCAGGCAGTGGGATGCTGGCTGGGTTTCAGCAGCAGGGCACACGCCTACCGGGATCTAGGCTGGCTCCAATGTGTTTCAGGATTATGTATCTGCAGCTGCAAGCTTGCAGTTTTTTATGCAAGCGGTGTGACACCCTGTTTTCCTGCAATGGATGTGATGACGGGAGTTTGCTGCAGCAGCCGGGGGGTTTGTTTGTTTCAACAACAATATTGACTCAATGTTGTGCGTGTGTGATGTTGCACTCATTGCAGCTGAGCTTCCTTGTCTCAGGCGGACAAGTTGCCTGTGACCACATGTTTAGCCCCACCCCTATCTGCTGTTTTGTTATGTTTGCAATTGGGTGGGGCCCAACATTGAATTGCATCCAGCAGGATTGGATGGGATCTGCTGTGCAACAAGCGTGTGCGGCATGTTTTATGTCGTTGTGGAGGTTAGTGGCTCTGTGTGAGTCGCGCACATGCGTTGCTCTGAGGGGAGTGAGTGCACCTACATGTACACTAGAGGGTGAGGGATGTGCAGGGAGTTGTCGGATGGGTCGTTTGCACAAGAAGGGTCCTTGTCACATGCAGGCAGGCGTAGGTGCGGCTGTATTCTGGGTCACATGTTCAGCCAAAGTGTTTGCATTGCAGGGTAGCCAGGTGCGGGTGGGTGGGTGTGTTTGGGAAAGGCAGGCAGCTGTGTCAGTTGGTGCTTGGTCAATTTTGTCCAAGCTCCCACAACCTGTGTGCATACCCTTCCCCTGTGTGACACATGTTTCACGAGCAACACGCACCCCTGAGTTGAGGGGGCGCAGTGGTTCTGCACCAGCTTTGACGCAGCACAGATGCTGCATCTGTTGCCTCTGCTTTCTGCTTTCTGAATGGTGGTTTTGTTGCTTTGGGCCAGCATGGTGCACAACAAGTTTGGGCAGGTGTTCAGCAGCCTGCTGCTGGGGTCGTTGCGCAGAGGCACATACTCATTGCTGAGTGGCATAGAGGGGTAGTTTGAGCGACCCAAGATGAGCAGCTGGCCAGCAACCATCTGTCCTATGCAAGGGGCATCAGTTGAGGGTGTTGCTGCAGATATGCGTATTTTTTATGTGAGGGTGTTTCAAGGAGAGATTCCTGTCCTGCAAAGGACACTTGCATGCAGATCGGTATCAGACTGGGCCAGGTGGTATGCAAACAGTGCGCCCCGCGTAATGCATGGCACGTGTTTTTGCTTGGTCACTGTGACAAAGATGTGACCAGGATCAGGGCGGTGAGGTTGGACCTGATAGTTAGGAAGCAACAGCCGTACAACAAGGGACAAGGGGGTCAGTTTGCGGCTTGGCTGCATGTGAGCCTGCAAAATGAAGTCGTCCTGGCGTCTGATTAGGGTGGGGCACGCTTGCAGATGGGCAAAGAGCAAGAGTGGGAGTGGTGGCTAGTCTGTCCTGGCAACTTGCCGTTACTCAGGGTTGGCAAGACCGACGCCTCCTGTCAGTTGTGCAAGACAGTCAAAACCTACCGTACAACCTGACGATTGAATACTTCTCACACAGTCACCACCACATTAAACTGCAGAAACTTACATATTGTGAAACAAAGAAGCTCGGGCGATCGTACACGGCTCGGTTGACATTCGGCCCGCCCAAGGAACCTTCGCCCGTTGTTCGCGGCGAAGCAACGCACATGAATTTAGGTTGACATTGGCATATGCTTGGTTCCACGCTAATTCGCCGGTTTACAGCACTCGGGCTGTCCTTGTTAGTCCTGGGGTGGTGTGTTGGTGCAGCAGCATGTGAAGCCAACAAAGGACACCAGCTGGCAAACAGACGCTTACTGAAGCTGAGCTACACCCCAACGCAAACTCCCACAGCGTTACAAGGGTTCTCTTACACCCCTCAGCAGCAACGTCAACCTCCAGGCGGCCCAACAGCAGGATTGATGGATGCAGCTGCAGCAGTAGGGAGCACAGCAGTAGCTGCTGTTGCAAGGCTGGTGCAGGCAAGCCAGGGACTGCCCAACAGGCCTCCTGAGGCTGAAGGGCCTCCAGCAGCAGGGGTACAGCAGGTAGCGCTGCAACCAGATGAGCTCCTCATTTTGCCAGGACAAGGGACAGGGCCTGCACCACAAGCAGTTGTGATGGCAGTTGGAGCTCCTGCCGGCAGCAGCAGCAGCAGCAGCGACGGCATCGTGGCAGGCAGTGCTCCCAGCGCCGTCATCAACCCCATCACGGCTGCTCAAGGGCCACCAACCACCAGCAGCACTTTGGTTACGCCCACAAGCTTGGCCCCTGCCACAGGCACTTCAACCACCGGTGGGATCACCGTCAGCACCTCTACACCAGTGACGGTCTACAACCCTATCAATGTGGAGGCGCAACAGCAGACAGGCGCAGCTGGTGCCGCAAGCTTCCTGGAAGCTGCACAGAATGCCTTTTTGCTTGCAGCTGCTACCCGGCCCAGGGTGGTGGTGATACCGATGTTCCTTGGAAAATAGCCTTTGAGGGCTGCATTGCACTGTCACAGTTGTGGTGACAATTCACAACTCTCCAGTCACGCAATGACCTTTGCGGTTGCTCGGGGGTTGTCTTCAGCACCAGCTGGTGCAGACAGATCTCTGGCTTGGCTGGCCAGCTGTGCGGCTTCCACGGCGTGGGGCTGCAGTGCTGTAGGTGTGTGAGAGAGAGTGTGTTATACCGTACACCGTATGATCAACTAGATAGGCTATCTAGTTGCACACAGATGCCAGCAGCAGTGCTGTGCTCGGCACTGTGGCAACTCTGGGTGTGTGTCAGCGGCTTGGCTTTTGACAGACTCAAACCCACAGCTTGCAGGCAAGCATTTGGATTTGATGTTATGGCTGTGTGTGTTGGTTGCCTCTTGAAAGTGCATTTTTCGTGGTGTATCCAGGACTGCCTGCACGCACAGCAGTTGTGCAACTTGCAGAGACGTTTGCCGTGCTCCCGACCACCATGGTCATAAAATAGTACTATGGGGTAGGCATGGCTGCTGGGCTGCGTTGCTGAGGGTCACGCAAACCAAATCAGTCTCAGGCTGCCGTGTACACATCTGTCTTGCATAGGGCGATGACCAGAGTAGAGGGGGGCAGTACGTGCCTGGTGTTGGGCTGGTGTGAGTGGCTTGCTGCTGCACCCTTCAACTGCGCCCCCTGCTATGTTTAAGGATTTGCCTCTATGTTCTACGGCGTCTCTCGTGTTATTCCGAAATGCTTGGCTATAACAACATTTGTGCAATCTCATAAAAAGGGCGGGACCGTGCAAGGCCCCATCACGCAGCTGCCTTGGCCGCTCAACGTATGGCTACATACTCTTCACATTCAGTTTGTGGTCAACAGAACACGCAGGCTCGCCCCTGCCGATTGCTTTTCGGAGCAACGAGGCATCGCGCCCGAACACTTTGAAGACACCAGGATCTGCCGCACAGCAATGTTCACGAAGGAAGAAAGCCAAAGATGTCGCTTCGAACAGCCACGTGTGCCGATGTTGCTGTGGAGCAGCTTTGCGCTGCTGGCTTGCAAGTGTGTTTTGCCAACCCAGGCACGACAGAAATGTTCCTGGTCTCCGCTTTAGAGGCACAGAAAACGCACATGCGCTCCATACTGTGTCTGCACGAGGCTGTCTGTACAGGAGCAGCAGACGGGTATGCACGCATGGCTGCTGCACCTGCTGTTGCGCTGCTGCATCTGGGCCCTGGGCTAGGCAATGGCCTCTGCAACCTACACAACGCACACAGGGCCAGGAGCCCAGTGCTAGTGTTGGTTGGCGAGCACGCTACGTGGCATAAAGTTGCTGACCCTCCCTTGGCACAAGACATACAAGCCCTGGCTGCTACCGTCTCTGGCCACGTCCTCACCATCACAACACCTGAGGGAGTTTCCAGCACCGTGCAGCGTGCGCTGACTGCACTTGCAACTCCAGTGCCCCCCATCAGCAGCCGCAGCCAGCCAGCAGACGCAGTAGCAGAGGAAGCTTCAGTACTATCAGCAGGATCTCCTGGGACATCCGGCCAGGACACCGTCACAGTCAAGACCTGCCCTAGCAGCCGGGTGGTGACTCTGGTGCTACCCCATGACATCTCTTGGACCCCAGCAGCAGCAGCTGCTATCTCAGCCTCAGCATCAACCCCACCCCCAGCCTCATTTACAGCCCCAGCATCAGCACAAGGCGCTCAACCCAGCCTGCAGCAACTGAGTGCCCGGCTGGCTCCCCTGAAGGTGGCTGACAGCCCAGCAGGCCAACGGTTCCTGTCAGACTGTGCTGCTGCTCTGGCTGGTGAACCACGCGGAAAGGCTGCCCTTGTCTTGGGTGGTGCTGCACTGCTTTCAGAAGGTGAGCTGAGGGTGACTGTACATGTGCGGTACAGCTGCTGCACAGTCTGCTAGAGCTGTGTGATCTTTGAGTGATTTGGAGATCAGAGATCCTGGATCTCAGATCCAGCAGAATCTGGAGCAGGTGTATCTCAACTACCGGGGGCCACAGTAGTAGTCAGGTTTGCTGGCACAATTGCTATCCAATCGGTGACCAGGGTTGCTGTCACAGCAGTCAATGCTTAGGCTCAGCAGTGGCATGTTTGCTGGCTGCACATTTTTGTGCATGTACATGGGGCAATGGCCTGCGCTACAGGCCAACATCTTCTGCATCCAATGACTGAAAACGGCGCCCAGTGCAAATTACACCTGGTGCGCAAGCCCCTACTGCCCTTATACCTCTGGCTTCCCGCAGCACCACTCAACCTCACCCCTACACAACCTCAATTCGAGTCAAAACTGAGTCAACCTCGCTTTGTTGTGGATTTCCTGCCACTATGCAGGCGCTGCCCTTGTCAATGCAGGCCGCATTGCTGCAGCGCTAGGTGCCGCACTGCTCTGTGACCCCTTACCAGGGCGCATTGCGAGGGGGGCAGGTCTGCCCCACTGCACCCGCCTGCCCTACTTCCCTCAGGTAGGAAGGTTTAGGGTTTAGGGTTTAGGCAGGGTTTAGGCACCCTAAACCCTAAACCGCACCATATCCACACAGATGCATGACCCCACTGGCAGCTGCGTGCAGGTGTCAATACCAGCACTGCCAGTGTGGTGTGTGGTGTGTGCAAGCTGAGGTATTGCTGGCCCAGGCAGCCTACTAGGCCCTAGACTCGGCGAGTCGCACAATCTGCGTGAGTCATCTGAGTCACTCACGGGTCGGACCCGGAAAAGTTGCAAGGACACACAGCACTGCCAGCACGAGTGTTGGCATCTGTCGGGGGCATGGCCTTCTGGTACGAGCCTCGGGCAGTGCAGTGCAGTGCTTTGCACCGCACGTGCAAGCCAGTGCGAGGGTGCCACAGCATTTTGATGTCACAGATATGGTGCTTCCTGCACTCGTGCTGTTATGCTTGCAGGAGGCAGCAGCTGAGCTGGTCAAGTATGATGTGGTGCTGCTGCTGGACATCAAGAGACCCGTGGCTAACTTCGGGTACAAGTAAGTTCTTGGCCCTGAGGTGGTGCTGCATCATGTTTTTTGCAATCCGGGCCTAATGACAGCTTAGACATTTGCACTTGACTACCAGCTATTGCACAGTACACCCCTGCCAGGAGATAGTACCCAGTGGCTGCAGGCCAGTGGCAAGTACGTCCAACGATGCTGGGCCAACACAAACCTGCTGCAGCCCTACACCAACCCACTGTCATGAGTCTCACTTGTAAAGGCCCAACCCACTGGTGTAAGCCTTCTGGGGCGGAATTCACCAGGATCCTGGCTGCAAAAGGTCATGACAGTGATTGCTGACATAACAATTAGTAATCCTTGTGCACACTGGCCTCATTGCCGCCTGCAGGGATGGCCCCAGTCAGTTGCTGAGTCAACCTGATGACAACATCTGGGAGCTTGATGGTGGCCTGCTGTCAGTGCCTGATGCCCTGCAGCACCTGGTGCGGCTGGTGCCTGGTGCTGACAGCATTCGGCCTGGGGTCAACTGTGCTGGCAGGTTTGCAAGTGCTGCAAGGCCGCTGATGCCTTCCGGTGAGAACTGATTGATGATGTCAATGTCAGGAACAAATATTTATATACTGCATCTATACTGATATACTACTGTATCTATATCAATATACTGCTGTGCTGCATGCATGCGCTGTTAGCTGAGGTTGATTCCAGCATCATGAGACCATTGGGGCATGGACACAGGCTGTTGGGGTGCCATGCCATTTATGTGAACTGCTGTTTGGATGTGTGTTCAAAGCATGTGCAGCCCTTGCAGTACCTAGGTGGTGGACGTCAAGACCTGTGGGTGGGACACTTACATCTAATATGTGATATCCTTAACCTGCAATGCCTAACAAAGCCTGAGACTGCACTGCTGTTGGGTTGCAGGGCGCTTGACTGCTGCAGCGCTGTGCCAGGCTGTTGCAGCTGTGCAGCCTGCTGACACTGTTCTGGTGGATGAGTCACTGACCAGCGGCAACGCCTACTGGGAGGCATCCAAGGTGTGTGAAACCTTTTACTTCAAGTTGTTTACCATAAACTTTGCGACAAGTTGGTTCACTAGCAGTGGCTGATGTGTGCGACCAGCATTGACTCAATTGACACTGAGTGTGTTGACACACAGATAGGGTTGGTCTTTTCAACCCTTCCGAAGGTTGAACCAACGCCAAAGCACCTAAACCAGTGCTTTCCACAGAAGCTCCAGTGCTACTAGTACAGTGTACAGAAACTTCAAGGAAAACAGCAGGCCAGGGCGCACCTCATTGCCAGCTGCCTCCCCTACTCAGTGCCTCCCCCACCTGAAATTAACACCAAGACCAAGCAGGCTGCAACACCCTCACAATGTACTCAGTGCCTCAGGCAGGGCCAGGACTGGCCCTTACATGTCCGATGTACTAGCGCATGCCATCAAGGGCTCTGGAATTTGCAAATCTAGGTTCAGTACTGGTGTAGCACCAGGCTGGTGTCCGATGGCCTCAGCCACTGCCTTGGTTTGGTTGTTGACTTTGTGTTGAACGTTCACACACGATGGCGCAGGGCTGCCCAGCATTTGATGTCCTGTCTCTCACTGGCGGTGCCATCGGGAGCGGCCCACCCATGGCGACAGGTGCAGCTGTGGCTACACCCCAGCGGCAAGTGATCAACCTGCAGGCTGACGGCTCAGCCATGTACACCTTGCAGGTAGGATCAGCACTGGATCTGCATAACCGCTATATTATTATTCCTGCTTTGTAAATCTAAATCCTCATTCTGTAGCAGAAATTTAAATGGTGGTACAATCAATGGCGTCTGCACTGCGGCTTCCGGCATGTCGGGTGCTGTGCAGTTTGCAGCCTGCAAACTCACCCTGTGCATTGCAGGTACCAGGGCACCCCTCATGTCAAGCAGTCATGTAGGACAGTAAGCAGGCTCACTAAGTATGCATGGTTGTCTGTATGCAGGCGCTGTGGACCCAGGCACGTGAGAAGCTCAAGGTGCTGACCATCATTTGTGCCAACAACACCTACGCCATCCTCAAGGTATTTACCTTAGTATGCATATTACCAAGGTATTTACCTTAGTATAGATATTACCAAGGTATTTACCTTAGTATAGGTATTACCAAGGTATTTACCTTAGTATAGATATTACCAAGGTTTGGCATGCACCCGGAACTGGCATCATACTGGCATCATGTATGATATGTGCATGATAGGTGACGCTGGGCGTTGACTAGCAGGCAGAAAGGCCTTCAGCATGGACGCAGTAGCCGCGCTCGACCACATGGTTGAGCGCGGTTACTGGCAGTAGCAAGCTCTCAAGATCTTCAAGATCTTGAGAGAAGTTCTCAGTGGTCTCGACAGTTCAACCTGGCAGGCAATGTTCTACATCGCGCCATCCTCTCTGCTGAGCTGCTGCCTTCAGACTCATTGCACCACGACCCAGAAGACAGGTCCTGCTGCCGTCTCCCAGCTAGCTTTCTCAGTAAGCATACATCATGTATGCAAGTTGCCTGCTGTCAGCCGAATTCAGGGAGTTGCAACTGCCCTGTGTGTTTGCTGCTCACAGGTCGAGGCGATGCGACAGCGCACAGGGCAGTCAAACTCGCTGACGTCCCTGTCTGGCCCTGCCATTGACTGGGTGGCACTGGCCACAGGGCTGGGTGTGCCTGCTGGACGTGCAGACACCTGCGAGCAACTGACCGAGCTGCTGCAGAGGGGGCTGCAGGAGCAGGGCCCCTTCCTCATCCATGCTGCGCTTTGAAAAGACTAATGCAGGGTTTTACATGTCAAGGCAGTCCGCACCCGAAGGCTGTTGAGGGTGGTGACACAGCGGTCAGCGGGATCAGGCGTGTGGGTTTTGCTGCGAACATGCACAACCCTGGTGCTGCTGCCAGCTAATGCTGCCAGCACCCTGGCTTGTGTGTTCTTGTGAGAAGTTGTGCTCTGCACGAACTGCTGCTTTACAAGGTACCTTTGGTGTAAATTTGGTGGTATGTAATCGGCTGAGCGCATCCCACGCTGTAGTCGGAAGCGTTGTCCTCCCTCGGATCGGCCGAGGGAGCGAAACTGCCGACGCGCACTCCCCCATTGACCAAACCAAGAGCACCACTTTCAGCTGTGATTTGTCTTTCAAATCGCCTACGAAACGAGTCTACTCATCCCAAACACTCCCTCACATCTGACTCCCTGGGGTCTGCTGGTTGGCAGCATGGATGCAAACCTCACAAGAGCCATCAACCTGGTGGAAATACTGAAGGAGGAGCTAGAAGATGCATCACATCCATTACCAGTAGACTTGACAGACGAGCAGCTGCTCACAATGACACCCGATGAGATCAGACAGCATTACAAGCCCAGCAGCAACCCCAGCACCCAGACAGCAGCAGCAGTAGCAGTGCACACTACTGCCTGCCAGAACCCAAAGCAGCTCTCCCAAGAGCAGCTTGATCAGCTGAAGCTGCAGTTTCCTTCGCAGTATCACACTGCAGAATTCAAGTCCTACTTCCCCTCGCTGTTTGCCAGCCGTACAGCAGCACCACGGGTGGCACCCGCGCAGCCCAAGGCCGTTGTGCTGTGCTTCCATTCCTCTGGAAACGCCGAGGACATGTACACCTCCGAAGGGACAGGGAGCAGGTAGGCACTTGAGCCACACTTGTGGCATGCAGAATGTGCCAGGCTACTGCAGCATTTGCCTCACTGTAAAAGCACCTGCCAGCCGTAAAGCTGGTTGGTGGTCAGGCACCTCTGCTGCCTACTGACCCTGCAGGCTGCTCCTGCACCTGCCCACAACAACCAACCGTGGGAGACTAGATCGCCAAGGCCTACAAACTATACTACTTAGTGACACTCAATAGTCGTCGCCCAACCTTCTGTCACGGCATCATTGTTGGCAACATTGTTGCTTTTCTTGCACTGATTGGCCCAATGAGCCTTTTGTTGGCTCCCCAAACGGGCGATGTTCTGTGTAACATCCAATTACTGATCCGGTTGTGAGTGACGCTGGGCCGGCCCTGCATGCAGGCGTGTGCAGTCAGCACTGCTAGAGGCGTGCAAGGCTCATGACTGGCTGCTGCTGGCTCCACAACTGCCAGGGCGGGCTCAGCGCATGCGGGAGCAGCCCCTCAACACACTGCAGGTGATACAATGGCTGCCTCTCTAGCTGAACAGCCGGTGTCTGCTGATGGCCGCAGTGTCACTCTTTCAAAGTGTGACACTGCGGTCATCCCTTTTCACTGAAAGTCACAGAGTGACTTTCAGTGAAAGGCATGCTTGGAACTGATATGCACATAGCCATGGCATAGCCCTGTACGAGAGCCGTCTTGTTGTGGCTGAAAGTTTGTAGCGCTCTGATGATGCTTTGGTTGCCTGTCACATACACCGCGCGGCATGTGTGCCAGCTTGAAAAGAGGCTTCATGCAGGAGCTGCTCTTTGCGTGACTCCCAGAGTCCCTTGAAGGGCAAAGTCATTGAGTGCCTCACACATGCAAAGCGATATGTTCTGCACACACCATACACTGCACAACACTGTGCACATCTGGAACCCTGTGGGGGCGCATACATCTCAAAAACGCACAACCGTCAACCATACTAACCAGCTTGCGCACATGACGAAAGCAGCCATCGCCTTGTGCCTGCAGGATGTTGCTGGCCAGCTGCTGCCCCTTGTGGTGCCAGCACTGCTGTCGGTGGGAGGCAGGTTTGCTGTAGTTGGGCACAGCCTTGGCTGCTGGACTGCCTACGAACTCATGCTGGCTCTGAGGAAATCAGGTGCGTCAGGTGAACGGCCAGGAAAGGGTGCAATGCGTGCTCTTCCGGCCCCAAAAGATTGAGTTTGTGACTGGGCCGATCACTTCCTTTGCCCTTTTGAACCCCAGGGTGAGGCTTGGTGTAGTGGTTGGTGGTTCACAGCATACAAAGTCGGGGTTCAACGATGGTAACATACTGTGCTGCTACATTGACGCCAGTCTTGGGAAGCCGGTGTGGGAGTTAAGTGCACTTGAGGTTGGGTGGCCAATCGTGTCGCCCTGCAGTAGGCGTAGTGCGACAAGCTACTCAGTATACGTAGCTTCAAGCGGCTACTAGGTTCCTTGGTAGCACTTCTCTAGGCTAGTAGTCATGAACAGCTGTCGACCAGTGGACTGGCCAGGAAGCACTTCTAACGTAACAGACGGTTTGTTGTGCGCAAAACTCGTCTGCTGCCCTCGCCATCTTGCAGGCCTCCCAGACCCCGCTGCTGTGTGCTTCTCCGCCATGCCTTGGCCCCACATGCCTATGCAGCAGCGGCCGTGGCGGCAGCAGAAGACACTTAATGAAGAGCAATTCAAGGTGCGTTGCACGCCACTGCGTTGCGCAAGTTGGTGCTCACAACACCAGGCAAACAGCAACAGCCTGTTCCCTGAACAGAAGAAGAAATTGGACTTTTAGGACTGCACTGCATGTAGGCTGCGTCGCTGCCAGCAAAAACTACCAGCCTGCGGTCATGCATATGGCACTTGATAAGCTCGGGTCTGCAAGGCTAGCACTTGCTTGACTGGTGCTGCATGGCACTGCGCCTCCAGCACTGCAATGCATCAATGCTACTTCTACTGCTTCACTGGATCAGGGCCTCACCTGGTCGCCCTTTCAGGAGTCAAACAAGGCTCATAGAGGCTGAAATGCATCATCAACACAAGGTGGCACCTTGTGCTGAACCCCCAACGTGGTGTTGGCACGCCTTGCAGGATGAGTGTCTTGGCTGGGATATCAATGATGCTGTCTTCAGCCCAGGCATGTGGGAGATGTACCAGCCCATGCTACGGGCCGACTTCAAGCTATTTGATGAGTACACACCCAGCAACACCCCTGAATCAGCCCTGGCAGCCCCGTTTGCAAGCCGGCTCAGGCTGTTTTGGGGCCAGAGGGACCGACGCGTGACAGAAGCTATGGTCAAGGTGGGCTTGGGCAATCTGACTGAGCTTACATCGAGGGCCTGTACCTTACACCAAGATGCTCAGGCAGCTAAAGGGTTTACAGCTACAGTTCCACTAGCACAACTTGTGGCACACGCTCGCCCAGCAGCCACCCACAAGAGAGGCAGGGGTTTAGTGGTGTTTACCATTGCCAATATTGCTGGGGTTTGAACAGGACAGTAAGCTCAGGGACCTTTCAGTATGTTGATGGCACTGCAACCCGTTGGGAGCACTCCCAACTGTGCTGCCTTGCTGGTTGGAGGTGCACCTCTCCATTGGTACTGCTGTCTGTCTCCCCTACCGCCCTGTGCCACTACATTCGCACTGCTGGTCACGATGCATTCAGTGTGGCTAGTTGCATGCGCAGTGCCGATTTCAATGCACGTTGCTGCACAGCCCTGCAAGTGACTTTGCTCACCTGCCACGCACCTCAACCTCGTGAAAAAGATCACAAAACATGCAACTCTCCCACAAGAGTGCTGTCTGCGGCTGCTGATGTGCATGTGCTGTCATGTGCAGGGCTGGTTGGACTACACCACTGAACCCTGTAAGGCATGTATCGGCTGTGTGGCAGGAAACCACCTGTGGCCGATTGCAGAGCCAGCGGCTAAGGCCCACTGGCTGAATGGTGTTGCTGAGGCACTGCAGGATGCTCTGTTGTGCTGACCATCAGGGAAACCGGGTTGTTGACGGTCACAGTACAGACACGGATATGAGGTGCATTGTAGTAAGATCGCAGAGGCTGAAGCTGCCGTGTCTGTCAACGACAAGAAGTGGTTAGTGATGCGTGTGCATGTGCAGCTGAAGCTAGACGAGCTTCGGGGCCCCCCAACCCTTGGCTCACTGTGAATTGAAGGTGCCTGGCCAGGACAGGAGGCTCTGTTGTGCTGACCTTCAGTGAAGAAAGGGTTATTGACAGTTTCAGTACAGACACGGACATGAGGTGCAGCGGGTGACTGATAGTTTGATTTAATGTCAGGATGTTTATCCAGGTTCCCAGGGGGGCGATGCTTGCTTTGATGCTGGTAAGGTCTTCTGCTAGTGCCGGATGCTTGTTCAGCCCAAGAGTAATGCAGGTCGTACTGTTACACCAACATTGTTGTTACACCAAAATTTCATCACTCTTGATCCGACGGACGAACGAGATTCCGCCATACATGAATGACAACGCCAAAATCAACTACAGCCCACAAAACCGCACAAATGATGCAAGGGCTCATTGATACAGGCCACTGATGCAGCCAGCCCTACTGGGTAAAAAAGGGGGGCCAGCAGCTGCATAAACAAGCTTCCAGCTCCAAAACTGGGCATGCGCAAAACAAACACAGCACTTTGCTGCCACCAAAAACAATGCTTCTCATACTGTGCCTGGGCAGGCATCAGGACCCTGACTTCCAACAACAGCTCATTGTGATTTCACTCTTGTGCGTCAACCATGCTACTGTTTCGCACGACGGCACGTCCGGAAAAGACGCAACAGGCTGCGCCCATGTCGCATCCCATCAGACTGTACAGGACGACACATAGCTGCATGTAATGCTGAGTATCGACTGCCCGGCGTCCTTTAGGCTGCTCTGCACAGCTGTGAGCCGCTAATGCTCAGATGTCGTCCTGCATCCTGGCCCCCTTGATCTGCATGCACAAACAGCAGGTACATGTGGACGGGCGGTGCTAAGTGAGCCATGGTGTGCAGAGCAGAAGGGCGAGAAGGGCCATCATGCGGCCTGAATATACCATTTCCTCCTTAGCGCCTTAGCAGATGCTGTGTTTTCCAGCAGATGCTGTGTGCAACGTGTCTGTGTGGTGTGCGCATGTGATTGGTGGTGCACGTGCTGATGAAATATGAAATGGTCAACATGCTTGCTGCAGGCCCATAACTAGATCACAAAAAAAATGCCGCCACCCGTGACAGGAGTGGGCTGGCGTCCACTGTGACTGAGCGCAAGGCGTGCTCACTGACTGAAAAGCGCACCTGGCGGGTATGGACGTTCAGGGCTGCGCGCCATCAGGCATGCTGTACGCACTCTTCTTGAACACCTACAACACAAGCACCACGCAGCACTGGATAGCTCAGCACACAGCACTAGGAGACTTGCGTACTCTTGCTGCATAAGAGGCAGCTGCTAGAGATTAGTAGCAAGTACACCTGCGCAATGCTAGCTGCGGCTGGCAGCCTGGGCAGGGGCACATACTGCTGCTGGCTGCTGGCCTGGCTGCTGCTGACACTGACCAGTGTCCGTTGCCCCTGTGCTTCCATCCCCTGCTGCTTCACCCCCTCAGCGAATGCTTTACCACAGACAGGACTGCTGCGCCCCAGGTACAGCTTCGGTGCTCAAAATATGATCCCTGCTCACACCTGCTGATCCTTTCCAGACGTCTTGATCTTGCCAGCTGCCTCCTTCAGCTGCGCCTTGCGTGCCTCCTTCCTGTGGTGGTTGCAATGCGTGTACACACACAGCATGCTCATCAACTTCAACTGCCAATGCTCTGCTGATATGTACCCCTCTTTTAGGCATATTGTGACACCAAGCTCCCCACGCACCCAAAGTTCAAGGAAAGGCTACCAATCTTACTAACCAAGCCTCTGCTCAGATTGCCCAACTACCTTGCCAGGGCCGCCCTGTAGTCTGTCGCCTGAGCAGCCCTAGGCACAGTAGCAGCGATACCTGCAGCCAGAGTCCCAAACAGCAGAGTCCTGCACAATGGTACATGCGGCACACACGTCGGCATCCGCAGCAAGCAAGGAAGTCCCGAGACTAACGATCTGCTGTTGTGTTGTGCTCCCCTCACCTCCTGTTTGTCGCTGTCTCAGCTGCTGAACACTTGACAGAGACTGTCAAACGCCTGGATGTCGCACATGCTCCTGGGGCCCTGGCACACAGCATCTTGCCAAAGCACCTTCGGAGAACCAGGACTGCTAGAGCGTGTCGGGTGCTAGATGGGATCCAATGAGCTGGTTACTACAAGATCCGAAAGAAAGCAATGCGACGTATTCATTCGTTGACTCCACCAGTCTGATTCAAACACCTGACAGTTGCTGGTTGTTGGCTGTGATCACTGTCACATTGATCTTTTGCTGCGCCTGTTGCTAATGAAGGACATGCCTGCACGCAATGAACCTGTTCTACCCCTCCAGCGTTGACCGGAAACAGAGACTCTGTTCAACAGAGGCAGGCTGGATGCTTCCATCACAGGTGCAAACACATGTGTACACAGCATGCATGCTGCAGCACGTAGCCCCCCTTGACAAAGGCCCAACGCTCCCCACAGCCGAGCTCGTGAGTAGACTGACAGTTACAACAGAGCCAACGCATACAACACCTACCAACCACAGATGAAAGGGCAGCGCAATGCACTGCAAGCAACCTCGCAGACACACTGGTGTGGCATTCACAACACAACCAGCCTACTCTTGACAAGCAACCACCACCACTCCAACCACACAGATAGAGCCGATGTTGTGCATCACGATGAGTACTCATCTTTCCTCCACACTGAGACTTCACCTGCAAAGCCCATGGGTAACTTGTTGCCTCTCCCCGTACACGGGACTCCATCTGCACCAGCCCCAACCAACCAACTCAACCAACCAGCAAACCCACCAGAGCAAGTGAAGAGCACTTGCAATCATGACTCCACAAGCATGTTGTCAGCAGCCACGCCCGCCAAGATGTGAGCAGCAACTCCGACAGGCATGAACACCACCTATATATGCGTGCATTCACCCACAAGCTCCCGGCTTTCGGCCCATGGATCGCTCAGCTTGGCTGGCGCCAGTGACTTTGCGTCTGCACATGCACCAAACAAACCCAAACCTGCAAGAAACCCGAAACTCAAAAAAGCTGCTCGTATATCAAAGGAAGCTGCTCAAACCCGCAAAGGGACCTGCTGAACACCCCAAAAAGCACTTGTCAAACCCCAAAGGGAGCTGCTCAACGCAGGGCACAATGCACAGCCCCTCCCCCATCCTGTGTTTAAACGAACCTGGCAGCCCAGTACGCAACGCCAGAACAGCCCACCACCAACCCACACCACCCAGATACAAGCTGTGCGGCCCTGACACATGCTTCATCAACCAGAGCCTAGTCCCCACCATGTGTCCGCTACCCCAAAGCAACAGGTGCCAGCCTTGTACCGCAGGCAGAGCCACTGTGGCGTTTGATCCTTGTTAGCAAGAGCCTGGCAGCACACACATATGCCAGGGGCCTTGGTGTATGTTCCCCTCTGGCAGCAACACCACGGCACCTCTCTGCTTGTGTGCAACCCACATCTGCAGGCTATGCACCAGTACGCTTAGCAGCGATCGTCCTCCTGCAACTGGCCTTATCAAGACGGCCTGATGCTTGAGCAGGGTACGTGCAGACAACGGTAGTAGGCATATGATGTGATGCATCAAGCAACAGGATGACCAAGGCAGGCACACGTGGGACAGATGTGCGCAACACCCACCGACATAAGCAGCCCATGAAAGCACACCTCCGACAGCCAAACCACAGACAACATGCCAGCACGACCTGAAGCTGGCCGATGCCAAGGCTTGTGCACTTTCAGCACAAACCACACTTCCACCATGCCCTTGAAGTCAGGGCAGCACAAACACAAGAAGTCAGGGCAGCACAAACACAAGATGAACACTCTGCACAGTCACCACAGCCAAAGCTGCACCACCAAGGGGAACGGCATCGCACAGCCTCAACACACAAGGACCTGCTTGCCTCTACACTTCCAAGGCGCAGTACCACACTCCAGGTACAGTAACGTACAGTAAGGGGGCAAACAGATGAAGCAGTGGACACGCATTGTGACCAGGTGAAAACCGCAAGCGGGCGGGGGAATGGAGGCGCACCGCCGTGCGGACGGGAAAAGAGGAGAACATGAGGGATGTGTGTACAATGCTGGTGGAACAAGCTGGATTCTAGCAATCTAGCACCAACACGCTGCACCTGCCAATGTGCAGGTCACGCAAAGGAGGGAAGATGACAGCAAGAGTGAACGAGACATGTGACATGTGGCAGGGACGACACAAGCGCAAGCACGCACACATGCGGGTGCCGCTGCGCAGGTGCGTCTGAAAATAGCAGTGGTGAACGGAGGCACGTATCCCAACGTGCCTGAGCAAAACAAATAACAAGTGTGGCTGGCCGCATCAGTCGGCTGCACCGTGGGCAATAAGATCCACTCCACAGCATTCCAAAGCATGCATTCTCATATCCGGGACATAGCACTCAAGGTACCATTGTGTAATCCTCCACCACCTTGTACCACAGCTTGAGGGAGTATGAGATGCCACATCCTGCCGGGCTGTGATGGACGACTCCAACTGTGAAGGACTCAAACCAAGGCCCAGGCACTACCGGACACCATGCCAGCCGCCAAGCAGCCGCCTGCAACATGCAGCGCTGAACAGGTCACTGCTTGGAGAAACAATTGTGTTCGATGCAAACCTGGCGCAACGAGGACAAGGACGCGGTGGTGTGTGCACTTCCATTGCACAAGAATCTGGGTGTTGTGACAGGAAGTATGTGCCACAAGGGGCGGCGAGTGCCCTTTGAGGCCATTCTTTGACGTGCCACAGAAATACCTGTGACCAATTATATGTGAACACACCCAGATTTGATCCAAACAAGCAAGCACAGACCTGTGCAACCAGGCTAGGGGCCAGGCAAAGGCTCATGCACACCCACGCCGGTCCTTCAGCCTGCCAACCAAGCCGTGGCAGAGCATGCAGGCAAAACCACTGCGTCCGGCCCCTTGCGCCATGCAAGAACCATGAATGTGATGTGATGTCATCAGACCACAACACCTGCATGCATGCAGGCACAAGGTGTGTGTACAAGAAGTGGGGCTCCAAGGAGCTGAAAGCCCTCTCAGCACACATCCATAAAGCTGTGCACTGCTGATAGAGCCCTGAATGATGGCAAAGCACATCAGGTCAACTGTTCCGACACCAGCCATGATGTAAGTCTAACTATAGCCGAGGCCCGGGCCCCAAAAACATGTCAACAGCAGCACTGCTTAGTCACAATCTTGCTGCCAGGTAGCGACAACCCTGGTTTCCCAAGGCAGACCGCCTCAGCCTAAACAGAAATCACTTGCGCATCTGCTGGTACTTGCAAAACCATCTGCTGATACCCAACCCTTGGCCGCCCGATAGAATTCACACCCAGACAATTCCAAAAAAAGATTTGCAAAACAGATCAGTCCCACTTGCCGTGCCCACACTCCATCACCCATGACGACCCTGTTGACATGCCACTACAACCACAACCCCCCAAACAGCAGCACTCGCTGCGCTGCAAATGGCAACAACGTGCAATGCTGGACACTTGGTGGACACACCGAGCTAATGCGACCTGCGCATACGCCTCGCCTGCGCTGCCTCTTCACACAAATATTGCCAGTCACAAACGACAGTATACATGCAAAGGCACAACGAAAGGCATGTTTCCCTCCCCCATCGGTTGCAGGCGGCACATTGTGGAGCCAAGGCACAGGTGCATGCTGCACCATCACGGGGTTGGAAAAATCTCAGATGCCAGCAGTCCTGCCTGAACGGGCACAAGAGGCGTGTCGAACAACAGAAGTGCAACAGCATGTATCAGTGCACATTAGGAAGTGGCGGGTACCATGCATACTGATTGCCGGCTCGGCTCGATCCTGACTGCCTCTCACAATAAACACAGACAAGCAGGCACGCAGTCAAGACACCTGCTGTGGTGAGAAGACAGTGCCCGACTGAACCGTCCACCAGCAATGGTGTCAGCTGGGGCAATTTTCACACTGCTACACTTGGGGAAATGACACACACACCGCAGCGATATCAAGCACACTAGTGACAGCTCCCACATTCAAGCGGATGCATACCCGCGCCTCAACTCCCTGCATAATGCACAAGGGTACACATTTGTGGCGATATGCTGCATGCATGTGCGACATCAGCACGACGCACAATTGGTCAAGCCTAATGATGGCTTCCTGCAAGGATCTGCTCTGCAGGGCGAGGCACTGCTGTATGGACAGCCCAAGCCCCACCAGAACCCTCATCACACTACAACACAAACAAACAGGACACAGCTGCTGGCAGCGGTAGCAAACCATCTGCTACATGTTGATGCCCCCGCTCTCTGCAGCCCTCCACGTGGAATTTCCATCTGCTCAGCCTGTCACACTGCACGCCCAGTGTGAATATGCCTCGAAACAAACCACATCAAGCAGACACCATCTCAGGCACCCTATCACTGATGGCATTCCCTCATCGAATACGCTGAAGATGCCGCCAATCCAACCGAAGCACTCCCAAAGCTGCAAAACTCCGCTCAAGAACAGAACCCCAAAGTGTGCTGCATGTCCTGTCCAGCGCTTGAATCAAATCACTGGCCAAAGAAAGTGTGTCGGGCAAAGCAACAGCTGCCAAGCCAGACAATGCACAGGCAAGAATCAACCTCGCTTCCACTGCAACAAGGCAGAGGTGCGTGCATACTTGAATCGATTGAAACCCCATGCCGCACGTGGTGCCTGCTGCGTCGGCCTACTTACTCCAGCAGGCTCGGCGGCAGTGCAGCGGTGCAGTGGCGCCCGCATAACAACGGCTGTGGCGATGCGCACAAGCTGAGGCTTGCCACTCAGCATGCGCAACCAATCAACTCACAGTATGTTCTGTATCTGAACAGACTAAGCCACAATTGGCATCAGTGAACAGACAATCCAGGTGAGCTAGGGGCCACACCTGAACTGTGGCCATGGAAGCTGAGGCTGGATGCCAAACCCACTGAACACAACCCGAGTGCTTACAAGACTCTCGCATGAACAGCCTATTCATGTATGACTCCGGGCATCCAGCAATACCCCACCCACACAAGCACTGGGTGCCTGCACAATGGCTGTCGATCGCTTGCACACAGCTTGCAATTGCTCTCTAAACAAGCCAGCCACCTGAAAAATGGAAGCGGAACAAGAGGACAAGTAAGACCTCCCCTGCAACAAGTGCGCCTGGGCAACCGCGAGAACAGGCGCTTACTTCGCAGGTGACGACAAGATGCACTCAGACAGCAAACAGATTCAAAAGACGCGCATGGTTAGGTGCTTGCAGCACAGGCAAAGCAGATTCAAAAGACGCGCATGGTTAGGTGCTTGCAGCACAGGCACTTAACCACCAGGCTACACAGCAAAGCTACGAGGCTGAAAATGGAAGCTTGCAACTGCAGTGACCTGCAGCTGTCACATGCACAGCATGTTTGCAAGCGCCAACAGTAGCACCTGTGCAACACCCAGCCCAGCATGGTGTATCCAATGCCAAGAGGAGAGAGCGTCGCAGCGCGACAGCTGGAGTGCCCCATGAATATGCACTACGGGCGTGATCCGCCTCTGCATGAGATGTGGAAGAGGGGGGGTGGAAGCATGGCATGCTCACCTGCCACCGCATGGGTGCACAGGGTGCGCAGGAGAACCATCTTGGCATGTGGATGCACACAGGCATGAAGGCAGTGGGTGTGACAAGCGCCCTTTGCAGTTTGTCAGGCCCCAGCATCATCTGACAAACTCAACACATCACCACTACAGACCACCAGGCTTCAAAAAGAGGGAGAGCGCTTGCTGCAAACCCCACTTATGTTGTGTCAAACACTGGCACAGGAATGCCCAGCCATGCAACAGGCACAATCAGCTGACAGATGATGGCGTGACAAGGCAAGCACGCTGACATAGGCGAGTGGTCTTGGCACAACCACATGACAACACCACAGACACAATAGCTCCAACAGGCGATAGGGACCTTCACAGCACCCGCGAAGATGCTTGGGGCGCGTACAGACACGATCAACACACAACTGGGGTTGTGCGCAGCTAACTCAAGCACAGCATGCATGTGTTGAAGCAAGTGGAACACCCCATATGGGCAACTGAACAGCAAATCCAACGCCAGACCAACGGAAGTGAACAGCTGAGACCCCGCGGGCGGCTGAATTGCAAAAACTCTGCCGCTGCACCACCCCAGCCAACCTGAGAAGGAGACGTCCCGCGTCTGTAGTCGCTCGCTCGTCACTGTAATGGCAGTGCGCGCGTGCAGCAACTAAAACCAGCCAAGCTGGTGGGCTCCTCCAATGGGGTTGGTGGCCAGCGTATCCGGCAAGACAGCGGGGGCATCCTGCATGCTGGATGAACCTGAGGTGTGGTGGTTGCCGCTGTTGAAGCCGCCAGCCAGCTCAGCGGTGACAGCCCCAGCAGAGGTGTGCTGGCTGCCTGCTGCATGCAGGTCCATGGGGGGCAGGGAGGGCAAGTAGGCTGCGGCGGTGTCAAAAGACGCGCGCTCAGGCTGCCTTGGGCCAGGCAGCATGCCCAGCGACATGGCAGAGCCGCCGTTCTGCATCACGGCGTGCATCTGCGCGAGGTAGTCTGCCTGCACCTGTGGCGCGCTGATGCTGCTGCCGCCGTTGAGCCCCTGTGCAGTCTGAGGGATGCGCGGCAGCTGTGTAGCGCTGTTAAAGACGCCACCCTGGCCCACCGCACCAGCCCATGCAAGGTCTGGCTGCGACCACACCTGCGAAGTGCTGTCAGGCGCCTGCATCCCACCCATCCAGTTGCTGTGAGCTGCAGAGGAGGGGGACATCAGCGAGCTGCCAGACACCAGGCCTACTGCAGGCATGCCGCTAAAGCAGCCGTCAACACCCTGACCCCTAGCTGCGGCAAGGACTGCTCCCAGCGCTGCTGCGTCCGCTGCCGCTGCAGACCCGGGCGGCACGCTCAGCGCCATGCCCTCTGTGACTGCCGCAAGGCTGGACACCATGGCAGAAGGGCTGGCGTTCCACAGGGTGGCTGACCTGCCGGCGTTGCCGCGCCAGCTAGGAAGGTTCGTTCCCCTGCGTAGCAGCGCCTCGTCCAAGCTGTGCCGGCGCAGGCAGGCACTGTCATACACACCCTGCGCAGCCAGCTGCTGCATTGTCAGCAGGTGCGACACGGCAGGCGCTGCAGACGGCACCTGCTGCCCTGCAGCAAGGGGTCCAGCTGCCCAGTTGCTGGCGACCGGGCTGGTCAGGGGGGTGCAGACTGTGGAGGGGCCTGCACTGACCGACCCATAACCGCAGCCGTATGTGCTGTTGGTGGGCAGGGGGCAGCCCAGCAGCTGCTCCAGCAGCTGCAGCTTCTGCTGCGCCGCAGCTGCGACTCGGCTATGCTCCGCTGCCTCGTGCCTGGTTGCGCTGACCTCCGCTGCCAGCGTCTGCAGCAGCTGCATCATGTCTCCAGATCCCAGAGGGTTAGTGCCGCAGGCCGGCAGCAGCCCACTGCTGTCGCCGTTTGCGCAAGCCCCATTCAGCAGCTGCGGCTGCAGCATGCTCATGCGTGGATCGCATGCAGCAAAGCCCTCCTGCAGCTGCCCGTCTGCCGGCACAGGCATGCACGCCATGGCGCTACCGTCTGGTCTGTTCACAGCCTGCTGCTGCTGCTGTTGCTGCTGCTGGGCACTGCTGGACTGGGCATGCCTGCTTGGGTGTGCTGCACTGTTGGCAGGCTGTGCCTGCTGCTTGCGTGCTGGCTCGGGTCCGTGGGCGTAGCGCTGGTGGGCGCGCTGATGGCCGCGCTCAGGCGTGCGCAGCTGCTTGGAGCCGTGCGCTGCAGGCATAGACACAGGGGGCCACCACATGGTCAGCACAGCTGGCAGCCAGTACACACTGCATGGCAGATGTGCTTTGCAGGCAGCGGGGGACACTGCATGCATGGAAGGGCTGCAGGGCTCCAATCGGCTCAGCCCAATGCTGCCTATCCAGAGGTCGCATGCATGCATGACGTGCAGGCGGAAGCACTCAACAGCTGCAGCAAGCCCACGGCGACCACGACGTGCTGAACTCACCAAAAAAGCACACCTCCCGATGGCACTGGTCGCCGTCCTTGCACAGCAGCGTGCGGTACTTCTGTGGGTGCAGCCACGACTCGAAGACGTGGTGGCTGTGAGGGCATGCAGCCCCCAGCTCACAGGCCTCGCCCTTCACAACTGCTGGGCACATCTCACAGTCGTAGTGGTGGGTGCGTGGGTCCCGCCGCTTGGCCTTCTCGCCAGGGTGGGCGAAGGGACAGGAGGGCCAGTCATGCACAAACCTCTGTACATCGAGGCAGGCAGGCAGGAACAGACCATCATG
Organism: Desmodesmus armatus; assembly: GCA_007449985.2. Lineage (NCBI taxonomy): Eukaryota > Viridiplantae > Chlorophyta > Chlorophyceae > Sphaeropleales > Scenedesmaceae > Desmodesmus > Desmodesmus armatus. The sequence goes on from VIIQ02000761.1 coordinate 298,071, forward strand.
TTGGGTGAAGAGAACAAGATGCACAACTGCTTCATGGGGCCAGCACGGGCATGCTGATGCGTAGCTTGGTTTGAATGTGCGTAAATGAAAGCATATGATAAGGTGACGCTGAAGGGCTGTCAAAAGTGCGGTCGATGCAAACAGGCTGTCGATGACCTTTCGGAAATCCCATCCTTGTCGGCAACTTACCTTACTGCATGGCAGCACCTGCGGCAGGCACAGACGAAACAACGTAATGAGGCACACATCTATCAAAGCTGAAACGTGCAACCAAAGCTGAAACGAGGAGATGACGAGGACATGGAGAAGCTACAACCAGAGGTGGTGCCAGTGCACCGCGCTCCGGCCCACGACTAAAACACTATTCCATTCTTCTCTCCTTTTCACCTTAAAGCAGTAGAGTCTGAATTCATCACTCGTGAACAGCTCGTCAGACGCAGAGGGCGAACGGCTCTGCATGGGGGCTTCTTCCGTTTTCTCAAGCATCCTCTTTGTGCTGGCTTGCGTTCCTGCTAAGCAGTGCTTGTGATTTATCAGGGGGGGTGGATGGTTGATGGGCTCAAACAACAACTTAGCAGAGTACAAAGGGTCCTCAATAAACTAATCCTAACGATGACGACGATGAGAGGTGCTCCAGGGAAGGGAATTGATTGCGATTCTTGTGACGGTTGGGAACCCCACAACGCCAAAGCCCTGGGGGGCCACGACTGACCCTGAAGTCACGTCGAGGCGGCGGATGCTTGCCAGATGGTTAAAGAACCAAAACAACACTAAAGGTGCAAGTACTTGGTAGGACCTGATGATGACTGTGCAGCATAATCTGCTGACTGTACAGTCACATGCACATGTGCAGCATAGTCATCCTACCTTGATGGTTGTCTGGCAACCGGCATGCCTAGTTGGATGAGTTCAAAGGGGCCACTCATGCACTGAGAGTTTCATCACCCTCAGTAACTTCTGGCGCTGTCACTGCGTACAGCTACAGGGTGTGGCACAGCTAGGGGGCCACCACAGCCCTTGGGGGAACCATTGTGGCTTGTTGTTAGGCACTGTGGTTTGGTCATCATGGGCACTGAACCCCTCTTGCCCCCCCCCCCCCCCCCCCCGGTTGCATACATTCAATATGTCTGGACGAAGCCTGCATAAAATTGGCATGCTTTGTCACAAGATAACTGTCATAAGGTGTGCCTGAAGCAATCAAGCCAGCTTGCACTGGTCACGGCACAGCGCAGCAGCTGTCCTGCGTCTAGCTGGCATTACTGCCTTCTTGGCCCCGTCGACCCTTGTCCTGCAGCTCAACACCCTCCTTAGTCGACAGCACATGCCAGCTGCTGTTCTCCAGCAAATCCCTGTGTGCACGGCTGCTGAATGCATCGAGCTGATCCAGCTCCCGCCGTGCCTGCGCCATGTGCTTCTGCATGTGCTGCACCTGCGTTTCAACATCCAGGCACTCTGCCTCCACCTGCCATGGAGCAGCACACAGGCACATCCATTGAGTCCGCATGCAACACCACAGCCACAGGTACAGCTACAACCCCCCTGCAAACGATGCTGCAGCAGGACGTTGCTTCGGCACCCCCTGATGATTACATATGTGTCACCTTAAAAGGTGGCTGGCATGCCCTGCCCCTTGTAGCTTCCAAGGTCACACCCCCAATCATGATGCTGGGGACAAAAGCCTGTGCTGGGCGCCGCTGAGGTATTAGCATCTGTTGACGTTTGACAGTCTCCGATTTGACAGCTGCATGCGGCATCTAGAAGGGTGTATCGTACACCCGGGGGGACAAGGTGCCATCAACTGCCAACTGACAGCGTCTCAGACGGCACAGGGTTTGTGCTGACGAGCAGCGGCACCCACCTGCTGCAGCTGCTGCTCCATGTGCGCTAGCTTCCGCTGCAGCTCTGCCTCCATGTCAGCAGCCACTCGCTGTGCAGCTTGGCGGGCAGCAGCCACAGCTTCAGCCTGTTGTTGTCAGCACAGGGCCATCAGCGGGGCGGCAAGCAATTGGCAGCACCACCTAGATACTGTAGCAATGCCCTCCTTTCTCATGATGACTTCGCAGGATGCGCTCGCACCCATAACTGGGGGGCCACACATCATGTACATGATCAGCACATGATGGACGCAACCAACCCTACAGACACACTGTGTACAGTATGATTTGTGAGGACAGCACACGCTACGGAAAGGAGGCTTGTGCTGGCAGTACCTACATGCTTGTGTGGGAACATAGACATCTTGTTGCTTAGGTAGGCATTGTCACAGGCGGCTGCTGCAGCATCATGCAGTGCTTCGTCATAGGCCTGCTTGATTCGCAGCAACAGAGGCCTGTGCAGGACACACACGCACAAAAGGAGTGTTGGTTGGTCTGAACATGATTGACTGCATGCATGACTCTATGTTCTCTGCTGACATACACAGATGACCGTGGCAGGGGTCGCTCTTGGAACACCAGCTAGCATTGCATGCATGTGCATGTCACAAAGTATTTCCCTATGCTTGTACATGACGCTGGCACTGCCTGTCCGGTGTGGCATGTCCATCCTGCACAGAGCATGGTGCACCTCCAGCAGATCCTGTCGCACAGCTGGGCCACTGGCCCCCAACGAAATGGACGTGACCAGCCTCTCCAGCCCGTGGTTGCCCTTGACTTGTTCCCAAGCATAACTTCTCGAAGGATGTGTGCTTTCTGCATGCCGTACATGTGTACGCGTACCTGTATGTTGTTAGTGAGGCAAGCAGCAGCTCAAACACTCGGTGGTAGGCATCAAGCTGCCTGCGGGCTTGATGCTTGCTGCTGCCTGGTTGCTGCTGCGTGTGCTGGCTCAGGCCCTCCCTGACAGCAGCTTCGTCCAGACATGCATACAGACGCTGCAGCAGCTGTGGTTCTTTTGCCTGCAGATCTGCCTGACTTTGCTGCTGCAGGTGTTGTTGCACATGCTGTTGGACGGCTGATGGCCGCAGGGAAGCAAGAGTGCTACGCCTCTTGAACAGATCTGGCACTTTGCTCATTGTTGTGTGGCTGGGGAGTTCAGTCCTGCGTGGAGCGCCAGGGGTGTGCTGCTTTTACAGAGTGAGTCTGCAGCGCAGCGGATTGATGTGTGTTCTCGGGCCCGGTCTAATACGGAATTACAGATTCAAAACTGCAGTTCATGATAGACACTCACCAAACAAGCACTTGAGACCAGGCCTGTGTGGATTTGATGTCTTGTCAGTCGCCACTGTTACTAAGCATCACTCAACAAGCGTTTTGTCGCTGCCTGGCCAATGTGAAGAGATTCAAGAGCGTCGAGCTTCATATGTTGATGTCAGGAAACATGGTCTTCTGCCTTGATATCGTCGTCTGCTTCGATGTACTGTTTACGTACTGTGCAATTCCACCCAACGGCAAGGCAAGATGCAAACATGCCTCCATCCTGACCTTGAAGCGTCAGAACTTATGATACAGCTGCCAACTTGCAGCCAAGGCAGGCCTCCAACAACAGCACAGCAGAACTGCAGGCTGCAGTCTGCAGCACATCATGCAGCATCTTGAAGCAGGATGGGAGCAGACCAACAACTGTTTGTTTACAGTGCAAAACTGGTTAGATGAATCAGGCGATGGTGCTGTGGCTCCTTGGGAGCCCTACAGCACAGCAACTGAAGGCAACAGCATGCCTGATGCTGCTTACCACGAGGACCCCCAGCACTGTGCAGCACCAGCAGCAGCAGATGCACAATTGCAGGCAAGTCAAAGGAATGCTCAACAAAGCTGTAGCCATTCTGTCCACACGCAAGCAGAACATATCCACATACTGTGTGCTGAGCAAGCAGCACGTACCAGCGATGCTGCAGTGCATGATACACAAAATTGAAGCAGCAGATGTCAAGGATCAAACTCATGACCCTGCATGGCCCGCTTGATCCCTCCCTGGTACCCAGCCTCCCTCGACTTCATTTGCCATATGATGATGCGCAGAGCAGCAGAATGTGTAGCACAGTTCAATTTCCTTTGCTACACTGGCAGAGTGTCGAGGCAGGCTGACTATCTGACGCAGGCAGGGGGCCTTGCTGAGCTGGTAACAGCCCGCCAAGCCTTTCTCTGTTTGAAACCGCTGACCTTATCACCTTACCTCCAGGTGCAATCCTGTGGACACACAGCATCCCAGCATCTCTGCATGGGCACGCCCCGTATGCAATGATTGACCTCCCACCTTGCAACATTGCTGTGGCCGCAGGACTACCCAGCGCCTTGGCACACCTCAAGCCTGCATGGAGAAGCCACCTTGCAGCTAACAAGGAGCAGCTCAGGCGGCGGCCGCCCCCAGCACAACACCCCAGCAGAGCCGCCACACACACCCCACACAGCCGTGCCCCACTCAACACATGCAGCACCTCAGGAGGCGCCACATGCAGCTGAGATTCCAGCACAAGCTGCAACAGCTGCGCACCAAACCTACACCACCAGCAGGAACAGCAGCAGTACTGCAGGGCAGCAGCGTCAGCCCAAGGGACAGCTGCAGGGTCTTACACAGCCATGGCAGCAGCAGCTAGCACAGCAGCATGCCCGCCTGCAGGAACTTCGGCCACTCACAACCCTCCAACCCTTACAACAGCGACCACTGCCCCAGCAGCCGCCGCCGCAGCAGCTGCAAGTGCAGGAGCAGGATGAACAGGGTGCAGAGCAGATGGGGCATGCACTCCTTGGAGTGCTGAACCCCCTAGAGTCTGTGCTGTGGCAGCAGCGGCAGCACTCTAGAGCGCTGCTAGACCGGGCCCTGCATGCACTCACATCCCTGCAGGCAGATGTTGATACACTCCTAGCTGCTGCTCAGCCAGGCAGCAGCAGCAGCAACATGCCACCAGGGCAGCTGCTGCAGCAGCAGCAACTACAGCAGCAGGAGAACCCAGCCAACGGGCAGCTGCTGCTGCTGCCGCTGCCAGCAGGTCAGGTGGAAGCTCAACCGGGCAAACAGCAGCTGGGACAGGCACAGCAGGACACAACCCAGCACGGGGCCTGGAGCATTGCAGCTGCATGGGGCGGCTCAGGCGCTGCCGGCGAGCGGTCACTGCAAACGAGGCCTAGTCTGCTGCTGCAAGCACAGGCAGCACAGCAGCTGGGAGGCTGCGGTGGTATCCACACCTCATCACTTGGTGCAGGTGCTGTCACTGCAGCACAGGCAGAGGTGTCAACACCACCAGCAGCAGCAGCAGCAGCAGCAGCAGCAGCAGCAGCAGCAGCAGCAGCAGCGGCAGGAGATGCTGACTGTGCTGGCGACTTTGAGGCAGAGCTCCTGCAGTCAGAAGCAGCAGCCCCAGGTCGGCGGTTGTCAGAGGAGACGCTCAAGCAGTACACTGCCCTCGTGTGGCACAGCAGCATAGACGACACTGAAGCTGGTGCTGCTGCTGCTGCTGCTGCTGCTGCTGCTGCTGCTGCTGCTGCTGATGGTAGCGCTGCCAGCGACACTGCAGCGCTTGTGCGTGCAGAGGCAGCAGAAGCAGCAGCACCGACAGAGTGCCACCAACCAGCGCAGCAGCTGCAGGAGGTGCAGCAGGAGCAGCAGCAGCCGGGTCCCTATGCTGCCAACGCATTACAGCAGCAGCAGCAGCAGCAGCAGCAGCCGGAGCTTGAGGCCTTTGACTCATTCGAGCAGCAGCTGCTTGAGTTAGAGGCCGCCGCACCCGGCAGGCGGCAGCCGTCTGCTGCTGCCCTGGACTCCCTTGCTGCTGCTGCTGCTGCAGCATCACCTCGTGACATCGACGGGGCTGCCAGTGCTGCAGCTCCCGCGGCTGCTGATGCAGCAGGCAGCCCAGAAGCAGCTGCCAGCCTGCAGGGATCAGGGGGAGCAAAGGCGGCAGCAGAGCCGCCTGCTGGTACTGCTGTTGGTGCTGTTGCGGCGCGGCCTGATCTGCTCATCGTATCGGCCAGCAGCAGCAGCATGCCACCTGATGCATGTGACCTGTGTGTGAGCGATGCAGCAAGCGCCAGCTGCTGCTGCTGCAGCGGCAACGGCAGCAATGGCAGGAACGCAGAATGTGCAGCAAGCTGCAACTGCCATGATGGCTCGTCGCCCTGCCGCCACGTGACTTTCCAGCTACCGGGCAGCAGCAGCTGCTGTCACAGCGCAGCCTCACAGCCCCTGTCCATCCCAGCCACAGACTGCACTGATGCCGAGGTGGGGTTTGTCACAATTGAATCTGGTCACCAGAGTTCGCCAGAACAGCGCCAGCAACAGCAGCAGCAGCAGCAGTCTGGCAGCTTGGACGGCTTAGGGCCTAGGAGTGATCACAGGAGCAGCAGCAGCAGCGGCAGCATTGGCTGCCTAGGCAGCTTCCATGGCACTCCTGCTGCCGAAGAGGCTTTGGCAGCAGCAGCAGCAGCAGCAGCTGGACAGTTGAGTACTGCAGGGGTTGGTCACCAACAAGCTGCTGCACCTGCAGCACACCAGGTTGGTCACCAGGGTGATATACAGTCAGACACTGGGCTGGGTGAGCTCACTGAGCTGCCGGTGCTGGCTGTGCTGCCCACACGGGAAGCTGTTGTTGCACCGGCAGCTTGGTCACCCCTGAAACCTTTGGCAGCAGCAGGGGCAGGGGCAGGGACAGTGGGGACAGCAGCAACAGCAGCCGCAGCGACCTTGGCTGTCAGGATTGTGGAGGGTGGCAGAGGCAGCGTTAATGGTGTTGGTGAGCAGAAGGCTCTCAGCAGCAGGAGCAGCAGGAGCAGCAGCAGCAGCAGCAGCAGCAGTGAGGATGACTTTGAGGCAATGTTGCGCGCGCAGGAGACAGCAGCACGAGCAGCAGCAGGTGCAGGGGCAGAGGGGCGACAGGAGGACAGGTGGTGGGAGGAAGAACAAGAAAGAGAGGCAGGCAGCGGCAGTAATTTCGGAGGTGCCAGCATGAGTGTTGGCAGCAGTGGCAGCAGCAGCGGCGGCCGCCAGTTGCAGGGGGTACAGCCAGCTGCTGCTGCCAGTGCACCAGCACCTGGTGAGCAGAGCAGTGCACCAGGACACCAAAACGTGAGCAGCAGCAGCAGTGCTGGCAGCAATGGCGGCAGCACCAGTGGCAGCAGCGGTGACGGCTCCAGATGGGATGCAGCAGGCATGTTGCTGTCACTCGATCTTGGTAAGGCTGGCAGCATTGGTGCCACACAGGGCCTCCCACTGTCACCCCAGACAGCAGCAACAACGGGTGAGAAGATGGTAGAGTGCAGTTATATGCTGTTGGTTTGAGTGCCATCGCTGCACTGATCTGCAGCGTGGACAGAGCGGCAATCAGTGTACACATATGTGTTAGATAGCAACACTATATATATATATATATATACCTTATATACATATATACCTTATATACCTTATATACCTTATATATATATATACCTTTTGCTTCTAGCATGGTATGTGGTCGTTCGTGGTGCTACACCTCAAAAGCACACCCGCACATACGTTACGTTTGTCACTTCAAAGTGCAGCATCTTGTGGCTGACCCTGAAATCACACTTGCACGGATCAATGTGAATGCGTGTCCAGCCATACCAAAGAATGTGACAGGAACCCCTGACGTGTGTGTGTCACTGGCGTGTGTGACTTTCTTGCAACAGGGCTGGCAGAGTTTGTGGCAGATGCGGAGCTAGCAGCACGCGCAGGGGCCGGCCAGCAACGGGCATCAGTGGCAGCAGCAGCGGCGGCACACACAGGCGGCCACCTGCAGCAAGAGGCAGCAGCCGTAGGAGCACCCGCTGCTGCTGCTGCTGATGCCGCTGGTGGTGGGGATGGTGAAAGCAGCGCTGTGGCGGTAGGGCATGCGGGGTGGGAGGGCCAGCGGCAGGCCGAGACAGCAGCTGTTGGAGAACACGCAGCAGCCGTGCCTGCTGCACTTCCCCAGCATGCTGCTGCTGCTGCTGCTGCTGCTGCTGCTGTGCTTGCACCAGTGCTTCCTCGCCTTACATCTGAAACTGCGCTGACCGGGTCCCCACAGCCCCAGCAGCAGCAGCGGCCGCAAGCAGCAGCAGCAGCAGCAGCAGAAGCAGAAGCATCTATAACCAAAGCACAGCAGCCGCAGCAGCAGCAGAAGCAGAAGCATCAGCAAGCGGCTCTGGAGCAGCCCCAGCAACACTGTAGACCTGCGCAGCAGCAGGCAGGACCTGTGCAGCAGCCACAGCAGGTGCAGCACCACCCTCAACAGCAGCAGCAGTGGGAGCAGGAGGCCTACCCTGTACCAGGAGGCAGTGTCTGGGGGGCTACAAGGAGCTTTGAACAAACCTCACAGGGAGGCACCAGCAGCGAAGCACCATCAAGACAGCAGCAGTGCACAGCTAGCCCTGCTGCTGGTGCTGCTGCTGCTGCTGCTGCTGCTGCTGCTGACAGCCTGTCCTTATGGTCCCTGCCGCAACCCCCTCACATGCAGGGTGCGGCCAGCAACGCCAGCAGCAGCAGTACTGTCATGACTGACAACAAGTCCAGTAGCAGCAGCGGCGACGGCATCGGCGGCAGCGAGCCTGTTTGGCAGCTGGCAGCGTGCAGCAGCGGTGAGGGCTTTGGCGCTTCTGCAGCACCTGCTGCTGCTGCTGCATTCCCAGCCACTGGCGCAGCTGCTGCTGCTACAGCCCAGCAGGGTGGTTCAACTGCACCATGGCCTGCTGTGAGCCAACCTCAGGCCCTGTGCCCCGGTGTCCCTAGAGCCTCTGGTGTGTTGAGCCCTGAGGCCCAGCCTGGGGGGCATGCAGCTGCCGTGGAAGTCTCTATGACACATGCTTCCCAGCAAGTTCAGCAGGTTCAGCAGCAGCAGCAGCAGCAGCAGGGCTGCAACCGGCTGCCAGTTGTGGCCTTGGGACAGCAGGAAGCAGCACCTGGGCTAGCACCTGGTCATGTCCGGGCCTTGGGACAGCAGGGGGTTGATGCTGCAACAGCTAGCCTGACTGCGCCACAGCAGCACCAACAGCAGCAGCAGGGTGGAGCGGCAGTTTTGGTGGCACCACAAGCCCAGGGGGAGGGGGCTGGCAGCAGCAGCATGTGGCAACCTGGCAGCTGTCAGGCTCCAGCAGCAGCAACGGCAGCTGGTGCTGCAGCCGCGGCAGCAGCAGCAGTGCAGGCGGCGGTGGCAGCAATGGCTGCAGGCACAGTGCAACAGCAGCAGCAGCAGCTGGCCCCTGCAGCTGCAGATGCTGCTGACGCATTTATGCACCGGCCAGCACAGGAAGTGTGTGCTCAGGGGTGTTGCTGTACAAGGCAGCAGACTGCACCCCACTGGGGTACGGTACCCACCTTGCCCTGTTCACATGGTATAAATGCTGCCTCTGCTGCAGCAGCAGCAGCTGCTGCTGCTGTTGCTGGGACCAGTGGTGGGTGCAGCAGTGGCTACCCAGCAGGCTGTGCCTGCAGCTGTAGCTGCGGCAAGGCAGCAGCTAGCAGCAGCAGTGCGCAGGTGGCTGGTGCCACCGACGCAACAGCAGCAGCAGCAGCGGCGGCTACAGCGGCGGAAGCAGCTGCCGCTGCTGCTGCTGCTGCTGCTGCAGGGGGAGAGAGTGAGGCATGCATTGAGGGCCTGTGCAGCTTCCTTGGTGGGTTAGGGGGCCTGGAGTACAGTCTGTGTGAAGATGACACAACAGGCTTGCAACAGGACAGCAGTCCGCTGCGCTGTGTGCAGGCCTTTCAGGAGCTGCTGCAGCAGCAGCAGCAGCACAGCCAGGAGCAGCAACAGGAGCAGTGGATTGCGGGTGTTTCTGAGCCCAGTGCGCTTTTTGATGCCGAAGGACATCCTGCCCAAACAGCTGGTGGCTTTGGTGGCGGTGGTGCTGATCCGACCTTCATCCCAGTGCATGGTGACAGCTGTGCAAGTGACCCCCATTTGCCTCTGAAGCAGCGTCAGCACAGGCAGCACAAACACCGCACTGCACCAGGGCACCAATATCACGAGCAGCAGCAGCAGCAGCAGCAGCAGCAGCTGCTGGGGCATGGGATGGTGCACGTCCTGGACCCACTGCAGCAGCAGCAGGAGCGGCTAGAGCGGCAGCTGTCGTCCCTCGACTGTCAGGTGCAGCAGCTGCAGCAGCGGGCAGCCTCGGCCGGCTGTGCTGACCGCAGCATGCAGGAGGCTGTGCTGGGGCAGCTGCAGGATTTTTGGCGGGAACAGCAGCAGCAGGAGCAGGCGCGCGTCTTTGAGGATGCCTGCGCAGCAGCTGCCAAGGGAGGTGGTGCAGCACGCGCTGGGGCGAAGCAGCGCCGGCGCCAGCGGCACTTGCAGGACTCATGGGATAATGCAGATGGTCATGCCTGTGAGTTGGTGCATGCTGACAGCAGTGCAGGCGGTGTGGCAGGCGCATGTGGTCGCAGCAGCCGCAGCAGTTACGGGCGCGCAGTGGGGGCGTGTTCGAATTTAAATTCAAAATCATTGAAGCCGCCGGGTGTATGCTGCCACACGGGGTGTTCCCCTTATGGCTGCAGTGGTGACCCACAGGGCATGCCTGGCAGCAGCAGCGGCGGCAGCGGCAGCAGATGGCATGCGGCTCACCAACAGTCCCAGTGCACTAGCTGGCCCACCGGGCCTGTCTGGCCCCCAGCAAATGCAGATGCAGATGCAGCACTGGGAGAGCTTGGTGGTGGTGGCAGCTGGGTATCTTCAAGACAGCACACAGCAGGAGTGTGCACATATGGACGTGGGCAACCCCAGCCATGCAGCTTCACACCAAGTGACTGGGAGCGGCTGCCCAGCCCAGCCCGCTACAGTGTGGGTCAGCACAGGCCTGCCAGTGCAGGACCAGCAGTTGCTAACAATGGTTCCGTACCGGCAGCAGCAGCAGCAGCAGCACCCAGTGTTTTCTGGAGCCCTCAGAAGCACCGCCGTGCTGCTCGAGGTGCAACAGCTGCGCCTGGTGCTGCTTTTGAGCGAAGACCGAGCACCGGCCGCACAGCTTTTGGGGCCGCTGCTGACCGTGGTATCGCCAGCAATGAGGGTCTCGCAGTGTGTTCGACGCCGGTTGGATGTGCGGGCATCAGCAGCAGCACGAGTTGGGTGTTGGAATCAGCGCTGCAGGAGTGCAGGCGGGAAGTCATGCAGCAGCAGCTGCTTCGGGCGGAGGCTGCTGCACTAGCGGTAGAGGTGCAGGTCACAGCAGCAGCCATCCGATGCACTCAGAGGCTCAAACTGGGTTGAACCAGCCAGTTGAGAATCTGCCCTGCCTGGCACCATGTTGAGTGTGGTGGCAATAGAACCAGCCAGCTGAGAGTCCGCCTGCCTGGTAACAATCAAAATCTCGCCAAATTTTGTATCAATCATTTGTCAGAATTGCAATACATGGGTTTTGCCTGGATTGTTGTGTTGGCAACTTGCATGCATGCTCTGTCAACACACTTTCAAGCCTGTCGTCATGACATGCACTTGATGGTTGTATCTCATGTGTTTAACACTGTCAGCAGCATCGCATGGTGATACACAATTAGCCGCGTTGATCGCTAATCCTCAATTCAGGGCCTGCAGCGACTGTTGGGCCAGCAACTGCTTGATCACATGTCTTGCAGGGTGCAGGAGTTGAGCATTTGTATATCTTCTGACATGACCAAAGAGAGTATTTGGGAACCATGACCTGGGCACTAACACTGTCATGAGGCAGGAGACCTGGGCTTATGCTTGATGGTGTCACCCCTCCATGTTACATGCATGTCATACCAAAGCCACACTCATGCAAACAGTGCAGCACACTTGCCAAACTGCTGTCCTGTCGCACCTTACGAACCAGTTGTACAACTTGAGTCAGACTCAAGCAGTGTTGCACGACAGACCCAGCAACACAGCCACAAGTCAAAACCAGGCCCAAACCCCCCACGTGTGTGCACTCACATGCCAAACGCCAGCTGCTTGTCAGCGTGGGACACCAAATACTGCGTGTCAGTGCGGGGGGCACTGAGACGACTTGCAATGCAGTACAAAATCTTATCACAGAGTCAGGAAGGGGCAGGTGCACATGACACGGGTGATTGACACAACAGGGTACTAGCTCTGCACCTGTGGCTGACATGCAAAGGCCTCAGGCACATAATAACAGGTCTTACGCTCCTAATCAAGGTCCTAGGGGGTAAAGAAGGACAGTGCTCTTGTTTGCCGTAGCATCAGGCGTCTAGCCTCGCACACATAGTGACAACTGCCACACCACCACCACCTCGCACAAACAGATAACAGCGCATCACCTCCCTAATAGCCAGTGCTGCTTGCTGATGGCTCACACTAGACACAAACCTGAACTCCCCCCGCCAGACAGTATCCCAATGCCTCACACGCTACCACAAGTACCCCCCCCCGCCAGTCACATTCCTCATGCTTGCACCATCCCTCTGTGCAAACAGAAGCTGCACAGAGGTACCTAGGTCAGCTGTGCCCTGATGCAGAGCTGCTTTGAAGACCAGAAGGGTTCTAAGGGTGGTTGCTCGTTGCCGCTCGGAACGCAGCTGCACTCAGATCAGCAAGCATCAGCTATGCCTGATCGAGGCAATGAATCCCCCCCTCTTCCAACCACAGTCGGTAGGCACATGTACACATGATCAAACGACTGCTGCGTCGTAACTCACAGAGTGCGCCCTGTCGCATGGGGAGTGCACACAAATGCTTATCACCAACCCAACCAAAGCCTACCAAAACCATGCCAGGGGCCGGCGCCACACTTGGAAGCAATTGACGGGAGTGACTGGCAGTTGCTGTCACTCAATGTACATCCCGATAACACACGAGACGGCTGTGCTCATCAGCCTTCTAACAGGTCGGGGTGGTTCCAAAACCCAAGACGCACAAAACAAGACCCACGACACACACAAGCATGGCTTGTGGAACACGAAACTCTGTCCCAGACAAACACTGCCAGCCAAACTCTCGCGGCAGACATGCAATGTCGTGGCCACAGTTGCGACGGATCCACATCGACCAGCAAATCACCAACACAGCAAGAGGGCTTGGGGATTTACGTTGTGGAAACAAGCAGCCCTTGTAACCAAGCTGCACGCAAGCCGCACGCAGAAAGCTGCACGCGCGCGGCAAGGCACATCTTGGGGCACGGAGTTTCATACAGCAAGCCGTCAAAACCTGAAAGACAGCCAAGCCTCAGCCCAAATGCCCAAGATCAGTGCTAAGTCAGCTGTCGTCCCGGCGTGTGTGTGTGGTCCAGCACGACAGCCCTTGCACCCCTTCACCCCAGCAGCAACAAAAGGCCGACACGGCACAGCCAGAGAACAGACGCAGCTAGCATGTATGAAGTAGAAAAGACATAACCAGACAAACACTCGCTGCCAACGGTGAACGATGCCCCGCATGAACACCCCCTGACCCATTACGGGTGCCCTGCATACTGCGTAGAGAGCAACACTCAAGGCACGATGGTACAACACACTCTCTGACCCTGTCTTCTTGGTGGTCTGTTAGCCCAACCTGAAAGCACCAGGGTGTTAGACAACCACTGCTGCGCGCCACATAACGCTCGCAGAAACACAACACCGTGTCCAGGCAGGACAGTGTGTGCTGTGTGGTTGAGTTGACGCACCAAGTCAACCAAGGAATGTCAGACCCCTGTTGCAGGCCAGAGCAAGGCCCTGACACCACAACCTTGTGGAAGAGAGTGCCTTACGACATACTGTCCCAAGCTGCAGCGGCAGCAGCAGCTAAGACAGTATGGGCAGCAGCAGGCGCGCAGCATTTCATCAGTGTACCACATACACACATACCCAAACCTCAGACAGCACGCAGCATGGCAACTAGCAAACCTGCCCTGAGGCACCTGCCCTCCTTTGCCAACATCTGTGATGTCGTCACAAACTTGGCAGCTCCACTAGCCAGTCGACTCCTGCTGTGTACAGCCACCCGCAAATAAAGTTGCCTGCATTCTGATTCTTTGCGCAATCACCGGCATGCAAGACCACTTTGGGGGCAGCACTGCACACCACACATAACCACGAAGCACAACAGGAAGGTCTGAATTGAGAGGAACCCGATCAACGACACGAAACCTGCATGGCAAGCAAGCTGACATATAACCTGGGCATCAAGGAATGCAGCCCACCCCACCCCAACATCACCATCACTGAACCAGGCACCAGTCAGACTGGCCAACACTTCGGTGTGCAGTGCACTTGCTGAGACACACGGTCTATTGCTGTTGTGTTTACACACGCAGCCAACCATGACACAAGCATAAACAGATCTGAAAGTCTGCATGCCAGCAGATCTGAAAGTCTGCTGGCAGCAGCGCACGACATCAGCACAGCTGCAAGAATGTCTGTGCTACCGTCTCACAACACCACATCTATAAACAACACACACATGCAATCATCCCCTTCCCAGGTGTGCGTGGGGAGGGTGTGGGATTAGGTTCAGCACAGCATCAGACACGCCATGAACAGGCCCCTTGGGGCCAATGGATTGGTAATTGTCGAGGCCCAACATCAAGCTTTGGGTGCAGATGGTGCTGCCTGCTCAGCACGGCCTGCTGGGCCAAAGATACACATCCCACCCCAAAACAAAACAACCACACCAGGCCAAAGCCAATCTGCTGCGCTTTTATGCGCTAGAATGTCCACCTTGCACTCACAACAGTAACAAAAAGGACCAGCTAAGATGCAAGGCACCTGACAGGTGGGGGAGTTATCCAAAGCAAGTCGGGACGGTGGTATAGACACGCAGGCGGGAGTCGGTGCAGACTGACAGTTGACAGCACTTCAACTATCAGCCCATGCATGTCGGCGGGATACACACTCAGGCGGGAAACAGCGCAGACTAACAGTTGACAGCACTTCAACTATCAGCCCATGCAAGTACCAAGAACACATGCTGCATCAAGTGACCCCATGACGCCGATACGCGCGGCCCGCTGAATTCAATATACCACACTCCACAATCAGCACACACTGATACCAAAAGGGCGACTCAGCCCACACTGACGCACAAGCGTTGAACACACTGCGCATCAAGGGGCAGCTTGGGGATCAAAGGGGGCGTGATTGGCCAGCTGCAGGGCAGCAGAAGTCTGCCTGCCTGCCACCTAAAACAGGAACACCCACAAATGGTCTGGTGTCCGTGGAGAGTTGCACACACTGTGCAGCGGGAATTCCAAAAGCACCAGACACACCCAACACACCCCAAGCACACCCTCACAAAACATACCGGACGCGTAGGGGCGCATGCATGTAGAAACCTGGCCTCCAAGGTTGACGGTGTAAAGTGTGCCAGTATGGGGAGCCGTTGCTAGCATGCATGTGCAAGCACGACCAACTCAAGCTCCCTATACGGACACCATGCACACAACACTACTTGTCGCCGCATAACCCGTGCACCGTACTGACGCGTGCAGGTAACAGCACACAAAGCATGTGTGGTGCGCATGATCCAATCACATCTCATGCAATGCCCATTGCAGAACCAGAACGCCTTGTCTGAACCACCATGCACACACCCACACACTCAACAAGCCTGCAGCCAGTCTCAACGTGCCACACAATCACACCTCCTGAGGGCAGGTGTGCCTCGCTGTTGAGCCAACATTCCACCCTGCCTTCATGCAACCAACAACCAGGCGGAAAATCTCACACCGCCACCGACGTGGAGCGACCTCTGCATATGCCATGGTCCAAACCTACAACCCTTCCCAGTAGCAGCGCTATGCATGCAAGTTTGCGCCACTAGCAACTCTCTTGAAAACCACTTGTGGACCAACACCAATCAAAGACATGCAGGACAGGACGGCTGCAGGAGCGTGCTCACACACATCAAGCCGATGAACACGGAGCTGCCTGCAAGACAGCAATGACCCACACAGTGTGGGACGCCAGTTCCAGAATAAGGCTCCGCCATATGCCGCGAGCTAGTGCTCTGCTGCTGTTTCGCAAGCCTGATCCCTGAAGTTGCTCACAAAGCCAAGGTCCTCACCCATGCAGAACTGCAGGACACGCTTGACACGCGACCACATGTCCATGCATCCCAGCACACCCCTCAGCACACTACAAGGATGTCAATCACCCTTGCCTGCGAGCCGCAACCCCGGCACACCACACAAACATCTCACATCCAAGCGTACGGCACGTCCTGCCGCATCTGCTCGCTGCCTTGATGGTACATGCCAGCCACACAAACATCTCCAAACGTACTGCAGGCTGTGCCTCATCTGATAGACACCTTGCCGGTACATGCCAGCCACACAAACATCTCACAACCCCAGCCAATCCAACCGCAGCCAATCCTACATCTCACATCCAAGCGTACTGCAGGCTCTGCCTCATCTGATAGACGCCTTGCTGATACATGCCAGCCACACAAACACATCACAACCCCAGCCAACCCAACATCTCACATCCAAGCATACTGCAGGCCCTGCGGCATCTGGTACATGCCTTGCTGATACAGCTGCTGCATGGAGACCATGGGCGCCATCATCGGCTGCTGCTGCATCATCGCACGAGGCCCCATGCGCACGTATGCGGACCCAGGCATGGCCTGCATGGCGCTGCTGTACATGGGGGCTGCCACAGCTCCTGCAGATGCTGCAGGCATGTTGCCCTGGTGGCCAACTAGATTGCTGATGGCTGTGCTGGGCTGCAGTTGGTCCACCACCAGCACGGGTCCTGCGTTCATGTTCATTGCTGCCATGCCTGCAACCAGCTGCTGCTGTTGGTGTTGCTGCTGTTGCTGAAGCAAGCCCTGCAGCTGCGGCATGTTGGTGACGAGGCCGCTACTGACTGCCGCAGACCCTGCCGGGTACTGTCCACCCAGCAGTGCTGCAGGCAGAGCACCTTGAGGGATCTGTGCCAGCAGTCCAGCTGTCACAGGTGCTGTGGTGAGCTGCAGGTTGCCACTGCTGCCAAGGTCTCCTGAGTAGTCGTTGAGGGCTGTGGGACTGCTGCCTGGCTGCTGCGTTGCACAGCTGACGTTGCTGCTCGAGCTGTCCAGGCAGGCTGTGTTGATTGCCAGGCCGGGCACTGCTGCAGCCCCGTCCATGCCTGGACAGGCGGGGAACGTGCCTGCCAGGGGGCCTGCGGCCATGGCTGCTGCAGCAGAGGCGAGCTGCACAACGGATGAGTTCGCTAGGCCGTCTGTCTTCTCGGGCTGGCGGAGCTCTGCTGGGCTGTGTGCGAAGAAGCAGAGGGCCCGCTTGCAGTTGAGCCCTGCCTTGCACATCTGTGTCCGGAAGCGGGCGGGATGCAGCCAGTACCTGCAGATAGCGGTAACAGGGCAAGACGATCGACACAATCTGTTGGTGCTGGTCCATGATGGCTAAGAGCTATGGCAAACAGCGCTGACGGTCACCTACTAGTCAGACCTGCACAACCGCACTGGTCACAGCCACTAGACAGGTAGGCAACTGCTCCAGCTGTGCCAAGCCCAGAGACAGCTGCTGCGACAGGGATGTGATGCGGCTTAAACAGTGTTATGCAGGACCCACCAAGTGCAGAGTGCTGCTGCTGACAAGGGCTTGGCGACTGTGCAGCAAGCACCGGCAGCTGTGCTACTCACTCAAACAGGGTGTGTGCATAGCGGCACTGCACACCGTGGGGGCATTCGCCCTTGCCAGTGTTGGGGCAGATGCAGCTGCTGTAGATGTACCGCTGTGGGTCCCTCCTGCGAGCACTCTCATTGTTGTGGGCATACGGGCACGCTCCCCCTGCAGGGAAGAACACGCAGCAAAGCACCAGTCAGTGTCGTTTCGCAGGCACAGTCTGTGGAGCTTGTGTACAGGCCTGCAGGTATACCAGCTGCCGGGCCATGGATGTGAAGTGTTCTTCAACTACATCAGCAGCTCAGGCAATCGTCATGCTGGCAGCAGCGATCAAGCTCAGGCCAGCCAAAACCACCCAATCCAGCTGTTGTTGACAGGCAGGTGCTTACAATCGTGACTGTAGCGCTTGGGGCAGAGCAGAACCTGCACAGCAAAGCAAAAGGGAACATCTTGTCACCTTCATCATGACCCAGGGACAGGGTGTCATGATGCAAATGCAGCCCAGCATGACAACAATTCCATGCCTGGAACAGCCAACCCCAGGATTGACAAAGGGGTCAGTAACTAGTTGCATAAGCTTGCACGACGAAAAGCGAAAGAGGCTTCGGGGCTGCTGCTCATCACATATAAATGTCTCGTAATCCTGCTGCAAGCAAGACAGACCTTGTAGCAAAACATGAAAAACCATGCCTTGTTGACGTAGTCGGGGTTGGTGGGATCTGTATTTGCCAGCTGCTGGCACTGGGGGACACGAAAGGCGAGGCAGGACAAGTGATGGCATGAGACAAGAACGCACGACGGTTGTGGATGTTCAATTAAGCAGATATAAGGCTCTGACATGATACACCGCAGCACCCAGGCAGGGCAGCAGCCACCTGCAAATGGTCATCTTTACAAGCATGCTTGAAACAACTCACCTGCTCATCAAGAGCCTCCAGTCCGACTATATGAAGTTTTGTATCTTTCATGTGACCACAACACATGAAGAATCGACGACTGAGTGGTCTCGTTGTCTCACGATGTCTCACGACGAACCTGCCGCACTGCAGAAGTGGTTGTCGCAATAGACAATTGATGGAAACGTAACGAAAGAAAGTTTTGGTGTGCGAGGGCGTCTCTGCCAAGTCTTTCTTCTGGTCTTGAGTGAATGACAAAACGTAACAGGGTAATCCACTAATCGAGGGCCGATCTTTCCGTGGCCCCAACACCCTGACCGTGAGACTGTGTGCAAATAGCAGCCTGCAGACGCGCCAGCTGTGAGGCCTGCAGACCACCACCCCAAAGCCCTATCCCAAGGAGTCCTGCTGCTGCTGATAGTTCTGACCCCCCCCCCCCCCTGCTGCAACCATGAAGTTGGTGATGAGCATGTGGTGGGGGACAAGAGCCCGACTCCACCCTGGGCAGGACATCACGGGCCACGGTCAGCTGTGGCGCCAGCAGCTGCGTTGTGTTGAGATCGCAGAGGCTGAAGCTGTCGTGTCTGTCAACGAAAAGACGTGGTTAATGATGCAGCTGTGGCGCCAGCAGCTGCGTTGGGGGGTTGTCTGGCTGCATGCTGGCCGCCTTGCTGCTGTGCCTTTTTTGTTTCTTGAAACCACCACGCTCAGCACAGCATGCTTGCTATATCAGCTAGTTCGCAACACCACTTGTTGCTGCTGCTGCTGCTGCTGCTGCAACATTCTGGGGCCGCTGCTGTTACAAGCAACCAGCCTGGCAGGGGAAAGTCAGACTCGCAACATTCCGGGGCATGGACCCCGGTGGGAGGGAGTGTGAGATGGGCGTAAGGAGTGGAGATGATGGCTTGTATAAGCTTCGTCTCTCTCGCCACTTGTGTAAGCATATGCACATGGCGCGTGGCATGGTCCGGTGTGGGGAAGGTCGTGCAGAAGTTGTGTAGCTGCGGCCACTCAGCCTCAGTGAATCTCACAACCAAGTTGCCTGGCTGAACACAACACATGACATGTTGTGCACCTGTACTGCCCAACAGCACACAGTCCACTGTTTCACGGCACCATCCCATTGTTGTTTGTCCCTGTGCCCAGTCTGCACATCATGAGCCATCAGCGCCTTCCTATCCATCTGATCAGCAAAATGCTTTGGCAGTCAACTGTGAATGCTGGATCAAGGGCTTCCCAAACGCGCATCAAAAGGTTACATGGAGAAAGCAACAAGGCCAAGTGGCAGAGTGCAAGACAAAATGTCAGAAAAGCCGACAAAAACACGCATGATCCAAACGACCATCGCTCCCTCAAAAGGACTGATCTGGTGCGGCCCCCACACCACATTGCCCACAATCTCAGGCCTGACTACTCAGAAGCCCCAAGCCCGGCGACAGTGACGCAACGATGGCAACGCCAGTGGCGGCCTGGGAACATACATGCCTACTAGACGCCCTATAGCACCCTTCAGAGAATCAGGCAAACCAAAACCCTACCGCGCTGAAGTGCAGGGTCAAAACAGTGCATTCTCTCTCCTCCCACAGCTGCTTCACCACTGCCTGTGGTGCACCAACACGCTTGTCACTAACTGTAAACGTCAGCCGCAGGCGTTGCAACGACAAGGAGCGTTGGATGCAGCAATAGGCACTGTACAAAAGATCACCGCCACCCTGCTCGGGTGGCCAGGGCATGCTCAGCGACCAGCTGCAGAGGCTGGGTGCACATACATCTGCACTCAACAAAAGTCGTGTCTTGTGGTAGTTACACACCACCACACAGTGCTGAAGCTTGACAACGGCGCATTACAAACTTGATGGACAACCGACGCAAAGGCTCACACCCCCTCCCCACTCACTGCTCACTTGGGAACCTCTCGAGCCAACAAAATACCCCAGCCCACAGCATGCTGAGCTGAGCCACTCTCTGTCCTCCGTTCCCCTTTGTAAGGTACTGCTGGCACTTGTGTAATGCCACCAAGCAACTGCAACAACCGACTGCATCTGCCAGCATTGCTGTTGCCTCCTCTCCTCCAGTTCTTGCTGCTCTCGCCTGCTTGCAAGGACCCACTCCATAGCTGCTTCCGCCGCAACAGTGCAGCAGGGTGGATCTTGTTGTACAAGGGCCTCAGCAGGGCAGCAGACGCACGCACACAGATGCGCACCCTCTAAGACCCAACACAAACTCCTGCCAGACTGATACTGTACCAACAGGCTGCTATACGCACCCAGGGCATGCCTGCACAGCTGCAGCGCTGCCGGCACTCCGTACCAAAGACGATGGCAACCCACACACTATCCACAGTCAAGTCCTCGAGACAACAGCCATGCACGCAGCCACTGCAATGCAACAAAGCACTGTGGTGTGGCTGGGCGCAGCACCAGCCTGCCACTGCTGTCATTTCGCTCAGCTGGAAGGCATGTTCGCCCAACAGCCACAGCCATACACAGCAAGCACAGCCAGGCGCTGTGCAACTTCTTTGCCTGCAGGCCGCTTTGCATAGCACCATGGGCGGACAGCAGCACACAGCCCCTGCAGCGCTTTGTGTGCAGCACAGACGCCATCATACACACCACCTTCTCCAATACATACATGCCTATCTACATACAGCAGGTCAGCTGCTGACCCACTCGCCTGCCAAGCCAACCAAAGGCCTACATGAACCCGTTGTACATGCTGCTACAACCCCCCCTCCCAACCCACACAAACAGCCCACACGCAGGCTGCAGGCCGTGCTTCACATCCACAAGGCACTCCACCAATTGCACAGCACCTCCTACCCTCCTCTGCCCAAAGCAACAACTCCTCTTCATGCATCTTGAGACAGTGCCCGGAACCGGGGAGGTAGCAAGATGCATGCATCTTGCAACTCCTCTTCATGCATCTTGCTTTGCAAGGCAGTGTCAACATAACACGGTGTCAACATCTTATATAGTGCGGCGTGATGGCCACATCAACACTTTTTCTCGCCCGGCTGCAAGCGCCAGCACGCTGCTGGCAAAAACAGCTAGCTGCAGCATGGCAGCCACCCAGCACTGGGCTTTGAGAATTGGCGAGCTAGTCAGCAACAAACAGGAGACGTGAAAATGTCCAGTTGCAACATGCGGCACCACGAGCCCGCCAGACCCTCAACTATAGCATGGACGATACCAACAACATAACCCACCCTCCCCTGTTTCAACATCATACCTCCCCCCCGCCCCCCTCCGACTGGCGCCCCCAGCAGTCTGCTGCTGCCATCCTAACACTGCACGGGCTGTGCCTGCAGCTGCTTGAGGGCTGCCGCGCTGCCGCCGTCACTGCTGCAGCTGCTGCCGCCCGCGCTGCTGCACACGCTGCCTGGGCTTCGCCGCTTGAGCAACGCCAACTGCAGGTACGACTTGCGCACGGGGGTCTCCGGCGCGCAGCCGCTGCGCTCACTGCCGCTGTCACTGACACGCTCCGTGATGCGAATGGCAAGGCTGACATGGCGCAGCTTGCGGTTCATGAGCTTGCCAGCACGGAAAGCCACGAGGAACAGCGCCAGGCCGCAGGACACAAGGCCCAGCACGCCCCATGGGTACGACAGCGCGTTGAGGATGGGGTACGGGAAGCGCCCATTCATGTGACGGCAGAGCATGAGGTAGCTGAGGTATACCATGACCAGCACAGAGCTGAGCCTCTCGGAGGTTTTGCTGAAGGTCCTGCGGTCTGATGTGATGAGGTCGGCCCAGGCCACCATGGTGTTGAAGGCATGGACGCTGACATCCAGCCATGGAGGCCGCACAACGTGGCCACCCTCGACTGCCATCTTAGTTGTGCTTTGGATGGTGTAGAACATGATGGAGACGACATGTGTGAAGGCGAAGATTGCGCAAGCGAGGTCGTCTGTGGGCTTGGTCCAGCGGCTCTTGCCGTACCACATGCGCTGCAGGTCGTCTACTGTTGCCATGCCCAGCTGAAGGGTCTGCAGGCTGAAGCTGTAGAAGGTGAGGAAGCGGAAGAACCAGCCGAAGCCGAAGTTGCCTGGGAGCTTGGCTGCTGCTGGGGAGAGGTGCCAGAGCCAGACAAAGCTGAACCAGCAGAATGCCACAAGGTGCACGACCAGGCCACGTGGTGGCACGCCCACCCTGTGGTAAGGCAAAGGGGGGACAGCAACGCAGGAACAAGAAGTGTGACAGATAGGTCATTAGTAAACAGATCCAAAAGCACTTGGGGCACAGTAGGATTGCCCAAAGTGTCCAGGCCTGTATGACAGACAGCAGCAGGAGCCCCTCCCGCAGTTCGCAGCTGCAGCATTCTGCTGATGGTATTAAAGATACAGGTGAAGTATGTATAGCGGAATGCACAGCCTGCCTGCAAGGATGCGGCTCTTTTCGCTGAAAACGCTTGAGCGGCACAGCATCTGGCTCAGGCGGCGATGAACGACAAAGATCTCATAGACAGCAAGTGGCACCGCTGCAAGGTGCCCGAGTCAAGGCCCACCTGGCACCGAGTGCTGGCACCTTCTGCTTATGCACCAGCTGCTCCGTTGTTGCATCCTCTACAAACATTATGTACTGATAGCTGCTTGCAGGCTCCGGCAATCTGTGCTTCGACGACAGCGATTTCCCAGCGATTTCTCTGGAGTCTGACTCGTTGCAGAGCAAATAGGTGCGCAAGCAATAGCTGAGTGACTGTGCTGTGACTGCGATGGGAGAGGAGTGTCCGGGGTGGACTGTGAAGAGCCAGTGCAACTAGTTATTTTCACACCGTCACACTTGAAGGCCAGTCTGGGGGGCCCAAAGAACGGGCTTACCCCTGGCCTTCAATCCAGGTGACAATGAATGCTGACAATTGTTGTTTGAGCTGCTCAATGTCATGTTGCAGCATGCACGGGAATGGAGGGTCAACCATTCCTGCTTGCAAGCAGGACGGGGACCAGAACTTGCAGGCCATCCACTGGCAACACACAAGCAGTTGGGACCTTCCTGGCTATAGATGGGTGTTGTAATTCAATGGTACAGAGCAGCTCCAGGTTTCTAGCTGTTGAATTGCAGGGGGACCTACTGTGCAGTGGCCGGCACTTCTAGTGACCCGCCACGCTAGTCTACACCAGTACAGCGCGGCCACGTGCGCTGCGGCACGTCTCCAGACACCCTCATGTGCCCTCGCATTGCAGCACACAAGCAATCTCCTCATGTCTTGCCACTGTGTTTACATGCATGCATGCACGTGTGTGTGTGTGTGGGGGGGGGGGGGGGCTGTGGTGAAAGGTGGTGAATGGCCTTGCCTATAGAATGCACCGCATCAGGCACTGGTGAACATTGTATCTGCAACAACAAGCAGGCGTTACAGACTACAACCACAGCTCTGAGCCAATTCTATTCCTGGGCTAATATTGGCAGGGTGGTGGTCTGTCGCAAGAGCCTCTGCATAGTGTCAGGAAAAGTCACCTGAGGGTGGCATCATGCAACAACAAGGCCAAGCAGTGACAAACAAACGGTATAGTCCCACTACCTATGGCTCAATCCACATGCAAGCAAACTGTGCTGACCAATCCATGACACAGCACACAGTAACATTGGCCAGTCTGCTGGCCCCATCAGATGGGCCAGTTGGACCAGAACTTATCGGACACAGCACAAGCTCAGACTTGACAACCCGGCGACTCGATGTCCACAGACCAAATTGACGCGGACAGAACCGTGACAGCCGGCAACCCCTGAGACCGGGGTGATCTGTGCAATGTACAGCACCAAGCACCCGCTCTGACACCTGCCCACAGCATGTCACAGCATGTCATACAATGCGCTGTTGGGTTGCACAAAGCGTGCACATACTGCCAAGGGGGACGCAATGCTGCCTGCTCACCCGCTGACTCGTGAGGCCAGACACGCATGCAGTGCCGCCAGGGGCCCGCCCATGCGTCCTTCCTTGGCCAAGGTAGCGGCCAGTCCTGCTGCTGGTTGACAGCACTTGCACAGTGGCCTCTCGGTGGCGCAAACCACACCCCGCCATGCAGTGAAGACAATCAAATGCACCTACCCCCTGAAAGAAAACCTGCCCTTCCAAAGGCCCCTTCATCCAAAGGAGTTGCTCAGAGCAATCACCAGATGACTGCTGTCACCACCAAGTTGTCAGCGCACCATGGCACCCCAAGGGCGGCCTCATCACCCAGCAATGGGTTATCATGGGTTACCAGGTCTACAAAGTGTAGACCACCTTGAAGCCGCACATCTGCAAGCCGCCAGAACAAGCTACCCGGTACCCCTACCCACATCCCACGACGCCACACTTCAAGCCCCAAGCACTATGTCTGCCCTGTCGTCCCTCAATCCCTTGGGGCTCTTTGGGCTCTTGGGGGTAGACCCCCCAGCAGCAATACTGCCACCACGCTCCAGCCTTGGCACTGTCTGCCCAGCCCTGGCAGGGCTCTGGGCCGACCTCCCTGCACTGTACTGCAATGAACCAGGTGACGGTGGCCGCCCAGGCGTCATCCCGGGGCTGCTCCCTCCTGCTCCCCCCGCACCCGCAGCAGCAGCAAGACCCCCCCGGTCTCCCCTCGAGGCCGACTGTGGCCGCCGCTCGTACCCCTGCTGGTGTGGCGACTGCCCCGAGTGCTGCTGCTGCCCTGGGCTGCCCGTGAAAGGGCCACCGGTGCTCAGGCGCCGCTGCTGCCCAGGGCTGCAATACGCGACTGCTGCCTGGCTCTGCACGAGATCCACCACCTCAGGGTTGTGGGCAGCGGTGCCTGCGATGCTGGTCACCACCCGGTTGCGCAGCCAGCGCTGATTGATGCCACCGTCGCGCCGTGGGCTGGTGCCATCCACTCCCCCAGGGCTTCCCTGCAGGTTCCGAGGAACCATGTTGTTGGGTCGGAGCCACAGGAACTCCGTAGCCCCCCCAGTGCTGCGAGTAGCATAGCGGCGGACCCCGCGTGCTGCAGCAGCGGCAGCCGCCCCTGCGGCGCCGGCTGCTGCTGCTGCTGCCGATGCGGACCCTCCTGCAGCTGCAGGCCCTGCCGATGGGGGCGATGGGAAAGGCTGGAAGCCTGCAAAGCTACTGTCACGCAGCTGGAGGCTTCCGCCTGCTGCCGGACTCCCCTCACCAGCTTCTGCGTCAAGGTCTCCCTCGGAGAAGTCATAGCTGAAAGGGCTGTCACCTTCGGTCCCGGAAGAGGGCTCGTACGAGGCATCGTCCTCCCCATCCTCGCTCCATGTGGCACCGCCATCCTCCCCATACCCTGCAAACGGCTGTATCTCTCCACCATACTGCGTGTCATACTCGGCACCCAGGTCATCGTCTCCCCACTCCCCGGCGCCCCCTCCATCTGAGTCCCAGTCTGAGTCAAGTCCTGGCTGCTGCTGCTGCTGTATGAAGGGGGTGTCAGGGCCCAAAGCAGCGCCGGCAGCCTGCCTTGTTGCCGACAGCAGCATTGCCAGCCCGATTGCAGCGGCACCGCATGCAGCGCACGCTAATGCCACAGCAGCAGCTACTGCTGCCCAGCCGCCCGGCATCCTGCCGCGGCTGCTACTGCCGAGAGGCACTGTGTCCACAACAGCCGCCTTGTCAGCAGCAGCTGCAGCATCAACTGAACCCCCATAGCTGCTCCCTTCACTCAAGCCCTGTGATGGCCCAGCTTCATCAAGATGAGGGACGCTGGCATCCCACCCAGCTGCTGCCTGTTGCGTGGCAGCAAGCAGCTCAGCAGGTGCAGCAGCGTCTGGTTCGCTGCCGCTTGCGACAGCATCAGCAGCGGACAGGTTTGCTGCAGGGCCGGTGGCTCCTTCAACACCGTGCAGCTGTTGCTGCTGGTCCTGATCTTGCTGTGCTTCAGTGAGGTGTTGCTCCTCCACACGGTCAAGAACAGCAGCACCATGCCTGCCAAAGAGCAACCCCTCCCCCTGCTGTCCAGGAGCAACAGAAGCTCCCTCAGGTGCTTCAACCTGGGCAGCTGGCACCAGCTCATCCTGCTGCTGCTGCTGCTGCTGCTGGGGGCCAGCTGCACAGCTCCCAGCTCAGGACGGCCATCGCCATCAACATCCCCATCAGCAGCAGCAGCAGGCCCGCTAAGCAGCAACCCCTCCTCCTGGTGTTCAGGGGCAGCAGACACCCCCTCAGGTGCGTCAGGCTGCACAGCTGGCACCAGCACATCCTGCTGCTGCTGCTGCTGCTGCTGCTTGGGGCCCAGCTGCAGAGGTCCCACCTCAGCACGGCCATTGTTGCTGATGGCCGTGCTGGGCTGCTTGCCACTTAGCAGCAGCAGGGCGTGCCATCCACGTGAGACGATGCTGCGCGGATGATTATCGCCATCCCCATCAGCAGCAGCACTGGAGTCTGTCAGCAGCATTCCCTCCCCCTGGTGTTCAGAAAGAGCAGCCACTCCCTCTGGTGCAACAGGCTGCACAGCTGGCACCAGCACATCCTGCTGCTGCTGGTCCAGCTGCACAAGTCCCAGCTCAGCACTGCCATCCTGATCAGCAGCAGCACCAGACCCGCTGAGCAACCCCTCCTCCTGGTGTTCCGGGGCACCAGCCACTCCCTCTGGTGCATCAGGCTGCACAGCTGGCTCCAACATGGCGCCCACCTCCTCGCCCTGCTGCTGCACTTGCTCCTGCTGGTGGTCTGGCTGCACCAGCCCCACCAGCGAGTCCCCATAGTGGTCATAGTACCCATGCACAAGAGGCTCATAGTCCCTGCCAGCTGCCTGACCCTCCAGTACCTCCCCAGGCTGCTGCTGCTGCTGCTGTTCCTGCTGCTGCTGTCCCTGCTGCTGCTGCTGCCTTGCTTTGCGCTGGCCATGGCCTTCCAGGAAAGCAATGAGCTCCGTGTCAGCGTCTGTGTCCACTTGCAACGTCTGTGCCAAGTGCAGCATGACGTCCACACCGCCCTCTGCTGCCCCGTCAGCAGCCCCAGCTGCTGCTGCTGCTGCTGCCTGATGCTTCTGGACAGCAGGGCTGCTCTGACCCTGCCCCTGTCCCTGCCGCTCAGTGTAATCCTCATAGTCATGGACCTCAGGCTCGTCTGAGGCTGCATAGCTGTTGTCTGCATCAGCAGCATGCGCCCCATCCTGCTGCCCATGCTGCTGCAGCTGCTCCTGCTGCCCAACTCGCTGTTGCTGCAGGAAGCTGATGAGGTCAGTATCAGCTTTGTGGTCAACCTGCTGAGCCTCTAGCTTCTGCACCAACTCCTGCACAGCAGCCTCAGCTGCAGCCGCAGCGTCCTGCAGCTGCTGCTCCTGCTGCTCGCCCGCCACGTCCCCTGCACCAGCAGCCACAGCAGCAGCGCCACCGTCCTGGACGCCGCCAACCGCAGCCGCCACAGCCGCTGCTGCTGCCTGGCTGTCTTGCCAGCGCTGCATGTCGGCTTGGAAGCGCGCCAGGAGCACTGCCATCTCCTCTTGCAGCTGTTGGTCTGCGGCATCAAGGACCGCCCTGTTGGCCTCCAACAGCTCCCGCAGAATGATGACAACACTGCCAGAGCTACTGCTGCTGCCGCTGCCACCGCTCGCAAATGCCTCGGGTCCCAGAGGACCACCCCCCTGGTAATGTTTCTGTTGTGGGTGCAAGTGGGGCTCTGAGCCTCCTTGTGCTGAAATGGGGCCACTGCCAGAGGGGGATGCTGCCGCTGTGTGTGCAGCCCTGCGCTCCTGCATGCGCCGCACACGTGCCTCCAGCTCGCGCAGCGTCTTGCGCATTGCTGCTGCCTCTTCTGCCTCATGCGTGGCCAGCTCCTGCTGGTGCTGCTGCAGCAGCTGCTGCAGCTCCTGCGCGAGGCTGTCCTGCTGGTGCTGGCGCAGGGATGCTGCACTCCCGCCGTCTCCGGCGGCTGCTGCTGGGCGCGCGGCTGGGTCAGCTGCATCCCCAGCTGTGACGGACCTGGGGCTTGGGATGCGGGAATCCTCCTGCTGCTGGTGCTGCTGCTGCAGCTGGCCGTACCATGCAGCAAGCCCCTGTCCTGCCGGCTGAAGGGCATGCTGGATCTTGTGCCACACAGCTGATGGCGCTTGCTGCACTGCTGCACCAGCAGATGCAGCAGCGGCCTGTGCTTTGTGCCAGAGCCTGTGAGTCTTGACGGCAGCAGTGGCTGTGGTTGCCATTACTGAGCCGACTGCCTTCTCCCGCAGCTGCTGGGACTTGATAGCAGCAGCAGCTGCAGCGGCTGCAGCAGCGCCATCATGCGTCTGCTGCCACGCCTGCTGCACCCGGCTTGCTGCAGCTGCTGTCTTCGCCGATGCAGCAGTCTGCGCGTGCTGCAACAGCCGCTGAGACTTGGCCACGGCAGCAGTGGCCGACGCAACACCACTGTTATACGTCTGCTGCCACGCCTGCTGCAGCACACTCGTGGTCTTGCTTGTAGCTGTGTGCGCCTGCTGCAACAGCAGCTGAGACTTGGCTGCTGCAGCTGCTGATGCAGCTGAAACAGTGCTGTGTGCCTTGTTCCAAACCAGCTCTGACCTCGCTGCTGCTGAGGCTGCCCCGTCAACCACACTCTGGAATGCAGCTTGCTGACCGGCTGCAGCCGCTGCTATCGCTGCTGATACAGAATTCTGCGTCTTTTCCCAGAGCCGATCTGACCTTGCTGCTGCTGTTGCTGTGCCGTCGACCATCGCTTTGAAAGCGGCTTGCTGTGCAGCTGCAGCTGCCCCCTCCACCTTTTGGTAGGTGTGCTGAGCGTGCCGCCAGACACTCCCACTGGCGCCCGTGCCGGGGCTGCCATGCTGGTGATGCTGTGGCAGGAAGCTGCTTGGGCTGCATGTGAAGCCACCAGGACTGCGTACAGGGAGCAGGCAGTGCACGGTGTAGGGTAACAGACATAACCATCAGCCTTGTGGCATATATGCCAGCTTTGAGGCCTATGCTAGCCAGAAGCAAGGCCACCCCTGGGTCATGCAGGTGAAGCAAGAAACTGTAGCTTGCACAGGGCTGAAGCTGCAAACCTGTGCTGTGCATTCAACACCATGGTGCATCTGCACCCTTGCTTGCTGACAGCCCGCCTCACCTGACACACAGCAGGGCACCACCAGTCAGCACCAGTGCCAGTATCGCCAGCAGAAGCCCTGAGCCCCAACTCCAACCCACTGCGCGCGCACGCAGCCTGCCGCTCCGGGTGCGGCTGCTGCCTGCCACTGCACCTGCTGCAGGACCTGCCTGCGCTGTTGCTGTTGCTGCTGCTGATGGGAATGTTCCTGTGCGGGACTGCTGCCCAGCAGCAGCAGCTATGGCATCTTCTGCTATCTGTTCTGCTGTCTGCTGAACAGCAGCTGCTGGGCCTGCCCCGGCTCCTGTCGAGTTCCGTTTCTGCTTCCGCCTGCGCCGGGCTTGCTGTCTGCTTCCCTCCTCCTCACCAACGCTGCCCTCCCCAGGGGCTGCTGCTGCCGCTGCTGCTGCTGCTGCTGCCGTGGACAGTTCATCACTGACAGTACCAATCACACTACTGCCGCCTGCTGTGTCAATGCCACCGGCTGATCCAGTGCTAGCAGACTGCCTGGCTGTGGGGTGGCTGCCATCAGCACCTGCCTCTGCAAGCTGTGCCCCTGCCTCACCAGCTGTTGGGACAACTGCTGCTGCAGCTGCTGAGGTATCTGCTGCTGCTGCTGCTGCCGCCGCACCACTGAGGCTCAGCATCTCAGCATGCGATCCATCCCCACTGCTGGTGATGTTGACCCTGTCCTGTCCAGGCACTCTCGTCGCAACAGCACCTTTTCCTGGTGCTGCTGTTGCAGCCAGCAACCCTCCGTCGCTGGAGAACACACCATACAGCAACTGCCGTGCATGCTGCGCATGCCCACCCAACCCTGACCCTGACTCAACCAGGGCAGTGCCTGCTGCGGTGTGTACAGCTGTGCTTGCAGGGGCTGCAGCTGCCACCAGCCTGCCTGCAGGTCTTGCTGATGCCCGGAACAGCTCCCAAGCCCTGCCTGGGCCAGCTGTGCTGCTGCTGCTGCCCTCAAAGGCCCCGGCACCACTGCTGCTGAGATTGGCACCTGAGACAGCAACAAACAGGCAAGAGCACATGTTGCAGAAGTAGTGCATGGGTGTCAGGTTCCACAGCGCGCGGCACACGGCCCAATATCAGTTCTGAAAAGTGTAGCATCTATGCCAGCTGAAGGTGACAGCCACCACCGGTGATAGTGCGTCAATGCATACCCACCGGCTGAACACTTGCCCCCCGTGAGGAGACTATCCATCAGCCAAGGCAGCGCGCAAACAAGCAATCCCCGCACCAGCATTTATGCAGCCCCCCAGCATCCCTGCCACACCCGCACCTGTGCTGCTGCCGCCATCACTACTGTTGCCGGCGCCAGGGGTGCTGAACCTGCTGCTGCCTGCTGCCGACGAACCGGCCGATTGCCGCCCAGACTGAGACGTTGCTGCGCGGATGGCCCAGGGGCTGCCTTTGTCCTCAGCTCCACCTGCGGGGGTCACAGTGGGGTGTGTGCAAGCGGCACAGCATTGCGGGCAAAAATGGCACGGCAAAGTACGCACACAGAGCACAAAGCACCCGTGCCACACAGAGCTCAGAGCACTCCTGCAACAAGAGCTTGTGACATAGGCAGGGTGCGCAGCCCCGGCACAGAGACTGTGAGTTGCAGCGCAGATTGCACACACGTTACTGTACACAACCTACACACAGAAATTCTTGCACAGTTGTGCATGCCCGCCAGACACAGCCGTAACACGCGCAGGCTCTGTATCTCTGTGGCAACCACTGCAGCAGCCAGCAAGCAAGTGTGCATATGCATCAGCCCCGCTGCTGCATCGGCCAATCATAATGATGCCCCTCTCACCAAGCGGCATTGACTGTTCACCTGTGTTGCTGTGCTGCACAACCAAAGTCTTGTCCTTCCGCCCAGAAGATTGTCCAGGCTGCGGCACTCGTCGGGGGCTCCCGGGGCTAGGGCTGCCTGCAGAAGCTGCAGCAGGTGCAGCGCCTGCTGCAGCAGCAGCAGCTGCTGCATACGAGAGGGACTGCGAG
This sequence comes from Desmodesmus armatus, assembly GCA_007449985.2. NCBI lineage: Eukaryota > Viridiplantae > Chlorophyta > Chlorophyceae > Sphaeropleales > Scenedesmaceae > Desmodesmus > Desmodesmus armatus. Next base: position 329,389 of record VIIQ02000761.1, read on the forward strand.
GCACTACCTGCTGGTGCTGCCACAGCAGGTACCATCGCCGCTGCAGTGGTAGCGGTTGAGTTGGCAGCAGGTGCTGCGGCAGCATCAGAGTCACCGTCAGCCTTATGCAGGCCTTCAGGCAGCTCAACTGCCAACTGCTTGCTCGCCGCTGCCATAGGCGCTGCTGCCCCGTCAGCATCAGTAGCCACAGCCTGCTCAGCCCCGCCTGTATCCCCTTCTGCTGCTGCCGCGGCACCAGCTGCATGTGGCAGGTGAGGGCCGTCCCCTGCTGGTGGGCTGTCCTGCTGCTGCCCCACTGGCCCTGCCACGCTTCCCCTGCTGGTCCCTGCAAAGTTTGCCTGCTCTGCTGCATCCACAGCAAAGGCCCTGGCCCCAGCGAGGACCGGTGCAGCAGTCGCTGCTGGGCCCTGGCTCTGCGTCTGCAGCAGGGCAGATGCATACGACACCCCTTTGGCAGCAGGCACAGCCGCTGTTGCTGCAACAGTCGCAGCAGCAACAGCATAAGCAGCAGCAGCTGCTTGGCCCTCTGCTTCCTCCTGCAGCTCTGACTCCCTGTTTGCCGCAGCAGGTTCGACGTCGTCGCTACTCCCCCAGCTGTCCCTGTCAGCAACAGCTGGTGGCAGTGGCTGCCCGCTGCCCTCGGCCGCCTCCTTTTCTTCAGCAGCCACAGTGGTGCTGCCAAGTACTGCTGGCGCCGCGGCCGTCTCCCCTGCTGACTCACTGCCGGTAGCTGCGGCAGCCACCTGCGCTGCGGACGCAGCATCCCCCAGACCCTCTCCCAGTACAGCTTGTGAGGCAAAGCCAGTGCCAACCTCTGCTGCAGCTGAGCCGTCTGACCCAACTGAGGCATCTGCTGCTGCTGCTGCTGAAGCTACTGCACTAACAGAGGCATGGGCTGCAACCATAGCTGCAGCAGTGGATGCACCAGGCAACTCCTCAAATCCGCCCAAGCCACTCTCCACAGCTGCAGCATCACCCTCAGCAGCAGCAACCGCAATACCTGCTGGAGCAGCCGCAGCAGCAACTGCGGTTTCTGCAGGAGCAGCTGCCTCACTAGCAGCAGCAGCAGCCGTTGTGTTGTCACCAACTTCTGCTGCAGCTGCGGTAGCTGCAGCTGAGGCATAGGTGCCCTTTGCTGCAGCTGTGGCGGCAGGTGCGGCATAGTCACCCTCTGCCACAGCTGCAGGAGCTACAGCAGCACCGGCAGCCGCACCAGCTGTGGCTGCACCTGCCGTGGAGGCAACAGCATCGCCAGTCACCGCTGCCACTGTGTCACTCAACAAGAGGCCCGACAATTGGAACATGCCATCGATCACCTGCAGACGGGCCTTGGTCTCAGGAGAGGCTGGCAGCCCGGTTGCTGGCAGCTCGCCTTGTGGCTGCAGGTGGTCACTACTGGCCTGCTGCTTGAGAGCTGCAGGGGCCTCTGCAGTGGCTGTGCCATCATGTGTGGCTGGTGCTTCTGCTGCTGTCTGGGCCTCTGTAGGCACCACCAGCACCGCTGTGTGTGACACAGCCTTGCTGGCAGCTCCCTGTGCGGAGCCAGCCCCGGCTTCAGCAGCAGAAGCTGCCGCCGTTCGTGCTGTGTCAGCGGGGGCCGCTGCAGCAGCTGTTGCCTCTGTACCAACGGGAGCTGCTGCTGCTGCTGCTGTCTCACCAGGAGCTCCTGCCGCTCCTGCTGTCTGGCCGACAGCTGCTGCAGCCTCTGTATCAGTTGCTGCTGCATCGGCTGCTGCCTCAACAACAATAGCTGCAGCAGGGGCTGCCTCGCCAGCAGCAGATGCAGCAAGAGGAGCGACCGCAGCTGCTGCAGCTGCAATGCCTGCATCTGTGGGCCTTGCACTGTCAAAGGTCGCCTCAGCAGCCTCGTGAACACTGTCAGCCCCTGTGGCACCCTCTGCCGGTGCAGCCCCTGCTTCAGTTGCCGTTTCACCAGCAGCCGCACCCGTCTCTGCCGCATTCGCTGCCAGCGCAGCTCCAGTTGCAGCTGCACTTGTGGCTGCTGCAGCAGCAGCAGGTGCAGCTTTGTTCTTCTGTTTCTTCAGGCGCTTCAGGAAACTTTTGCTGTACTGCTTGGCCCGACCGAGGGGACTGCTGGCTGCGGCGCGGGCAGCTGCCAAGGCAGCAGAAGCTGACGCTTCCTGCCCATCAGCGGCTGCTGCAGGTGTTGCCTCTGCTGCCGTCGCTGTGAGGCCCTCTTCCTCCTCCGCTCCTGCACCAGCCTCTGCACTTGTTGCGGCTGGCACTACTGCTGCAGCTGCCACTGCACTTGTTGCATCTGTCGCTGCCCCTGTTGCGCTTGCGGCTGCACTTGCTGCAGCGGTCTCCTCTTCTGCTGCAGCTGTTCCTGCGCTACCTGCAGCTGCCTCTTCTTCTGATGCTGCAGCTGCCTCCCCCCTTGCTGACTCTGCCCCCTGCTGCGGTGACCCAGAAGCAGATGAGGCTCCATCCGCTGGCTGCTCCACAAGAGCCACACCCACTGCGGCCGCCACGCCTGCGCCGAGAAAATCCTGACCTGCCACTGCAACAGCCACTGCTCCTGCAGGACTTACAGCTGCCTTGAACGCCCCCTCAGCGCCATCGCCTGCCTCAGCAGCTGCAGAAGGGTGCCCCGAAGCCGCAACAACGGTTGCTTCACCCTCTGCTCCAGCTTGCAGCTTGAATTCAGCCGCTGCTGAGGTAGGTGTGTTGTCAGACCCACTTCCCCAACTGCCCCTGTCGGCAGCGGCCGCTGCCAGCGGCCCAGTACCGCCAGCAGCTGTGGTGGCGCACACACCCCTTGCAGCATCAGCTACACCAGCAGCATCTGCCTTACTGTCTGCGCCAGGCAGCGCTTGTCCTAGATCTGCAGCTTGGGCCCCGCTGCAGGTGCTGGCAGCGGCACCCGCATCAGCTGTGCTTCTTGCAGCCTCGCAGCTGTTGCATGCTGGGGGTGAATCCAGTGTCTCTGGCAGGGAGTACTGGCACAGCTGCCGCTCAGCTGTGATGGCACTGGGGATTTGCAGCAGCACCTCCTCCCCCGCCCCCTGGGTCACAGTTGCAGGTGTGCCAAGTGCCCCTGGTGTCTCAGCAAGAGCCGAGACCGGAGCCTCATTGGAGCTAGGTGCAGCCTCGGCCTGCTGGGGCTGGTTCACACCTGCTGATGCTGTCTGCAGCTCCTGCTCCTGCTGATGCTGGCCCAGGGCAGCATCTGGTGGGTGCTGCTCCTGCTGCTGCCGAGGTTGCTCCTCAAGCACAGCTGTTGCCTGCAGCTGCTCCAGATGAGGCTCCGCCTCGGCCATAGCTGCTTCTCCCACTGATTGCCCTGGCTGCACGTCTGCTTCTGTAGCTGAGAGCCCTACAGGGCCTTCGAGCGCGGTTGCCTCAGCATGCTGACCAGTAGCAGCAGCTGCCCCGGCAGCGCTGTGCAGCGCTGTGTCAGCCGCAATCGTAATGCTGTCCGACGGTGACTGCTGCTGCTGTTGCTGCCACTGCTGCTTGAAGGCGTCAGCGTGCTGCTCTGGGGCCTGCTGTGCTTCTGAGACTGCTGGTTGCTGCTGCTGCACTTGGGGCAGGCCCTGTTCTTCTGCTGTAGCAGCAGAGCTGCTGCCGGCAACCCCAGAGGTCTGTGCCCACAGCTGACCCAACAGTACACCTTGCCCTGCTCCTGCATCGTCGTGACCTTGCCTGTGCAAGCCAGACTCGTCCTGCTGCTGCAGCTGCGGCACTGACTCCTCCTCGACCACACCGCAGCTGCTCTCGGCAGCGGCGGCAGACGCCTGAGCAAACAGAGCATCTTCCGGTACCTGGTCAGTCCCCTGCCTGTGCAATCCTGGCTGGTCATGCTGCTGCACCTGCAGCTGCGGCACTGACTCCTCCTCGACCACACCGCAGCTGCTCTCGGCAGCGGCGGCAGACGCCTGAGCAAACAGAGCATCTTCCGGTACCTGGTCAGTCCCCTGCCTGTGCAACCCTGGCTGGTCCTGCTGCTGCACCTGCAGCTGCGGAACTGACTCCTCCTCAATCACACCACAGCTGCTCTCAGCAGCGGCAGCAGCAGAGGCCTGAGCAAACAGTGCCTCTTCCGGTACCTGATCAGTCCCCTGCCTGTGCAACCCCGGCTGGTCCTGCTGCTGCACCTGCAAGTGCGGTACCGATTCTTCCTCCTCGACTGCCCCCCAGCTGCTGTCGCCTGCAGCAGAGGCCTGCATCAGCCATGCTGCATCCTGCACTGCGTCAGCCCCCAGCCACGATAGGCTCTGCTGCTGCTCCTGGGCTTCCTGGGCTTCCACTGGACCCATACACTGCTCTGAACCCTCAGTAACAGCTACCGAGGACCGGTCTGAACCCTCCTGCCACAGCAGGTGCTGGTCCTGAAGCTCCTGCTGTTCTGCAGCCGCTGCAGCTCCCCTCAGTGCTGGCTGTGCCAGCAAGACACTCTGCATGAGGCTGCCAAAGGTTGAGCACACCATCGCCGCCGCAGCGTTGCCTGCTGCCCTTGCAGCCACGACCGCGGCCACCTGCTCGGCCGCTGACATCGGCGTCCCGGGGTGCACATGCTGCTGCTCCTCTTGGTACTGCTGTTGGTACCCCTCCCGGTGCTGCTGCTGGTGCCCCTGTTGTTGCTGCATCCCGTCATCCAAGTCCAGCACAGCTACCTCAGAGCTCCTGACCAAGGCTGGGCGCACCTCACCACGAGTGCCAGCTGCTAAGCCAGCAGCTTCCACGGCTGTGCTGCTGCAGGGCATGACAGGCTGTTGACTCAGGCTGGTGGTGTGCTGTGGCTGTCGAGGGTACTGCTCCTCTTCAAGCGCCCTCAGGCCCTCCTCAGCATTGCTGAAGCTCCTGGCTCCTGATGCCCTGGTGGGCAGCTCCAGAGAAGGTCTGTAGCAGCTGGGCAGGCACACCTGGCTGCCATCGCTGCTGCCAGCAGCATCAGACGCATCTGCAGCAGCAGCCGGCACACGCGGAACTGCTGCTGCAGCCGCCTCAGCAGCAGCATCTGCAGGCGGGCTGCCACCAGGGCTGACTGCTGCTGCGCTTTCATCCCCACTGCTGCAGCTCAGGAAGTGCGCAGTGCCTGTGCTCCCCCTGGGGACCATGAGTCCGAGCGATGGCCTGTGCTGCCAGCTGGGCGCTGCTGCGGCAGCCGCAGCTGGATCATCCAAATCTGCTGCTTCACCACAGCTGTGGTGTGCCAGCTGCTGCTTCAGGCTGTCAGGCGGCTCAAAGTCACCCTGACGGCTGCCTGTTTCAGAGCCCAGACTTGACAAGCCGTCCGGCAGGTCAAGCGTGTCCCTGTCAGCATGCAGTCTCACACCCTCCTGCTGCTCCACAGGCTGCAGCCGGCTAGTGCCCCTGGCAGCAGCCCTGGCGTCCAGAGGGGGCAGCCCAAGGCTGATGCTGCTGTCACTGTGGCCCCCAGCCGAGCTGAACACACTCACAAAGCCCTCATCACTGGAGCTGTACACCCTGATGTCAACCCCAGGCAGTGACAGGACCGGCCGCTCCCCCTGCAGCTGCTGCTCAATCGGACCGCCCTCCTGCGCTGACCCCACCATGGCTGCAGCCAGGGCCGCAGCATCAGCACTCACATCATGCACATCAGCAGCATCCATGTGAAGCCCAGGTGCAGCTGCAGCGTCGGCTGCTGCGGTCTCTGCATCGGCTCCTGCCAAAGCAACAGGTGACACAGCAGTGCCTCCTGGGGGTGCCTGTGCTGCTGCTGCTGCAGCCGCCGTTGCGTCAGTTTCGTCCCGCTGAACCAGACTCCCCAAGCTCTGGCTGTCCACATCCCTGCTGAAAAGGCCAAGCGGCCCTCCTGCAGCTGCCGCATCGTCTGGCTGACCTACGGAACTCCCAGCAGCACCCCCCAGGTCCCTCTGCACGCTGCCAAACTGCCAGCTGCTGATGGGTGACCTCCTGCCTGCCTGTCCGGGGGAGCCCTTGACGTGCCGCATGGCCTCAAGGGCACCTGCTGCTGCCTGGACCACTGCTGCCTTTGCAGCCAGGATCTGCCTGGCTGCCTCTACAGAGGGGACATTGGGCCAGCACTGGCCAAACCTGCCTGCGGCGGCAGCACAGAAAGCTCACCAATATGACCTGTGGTGCCGTCCTGCTGCGGGATGCTGCGACAGTTGGCTGCTGCCTCGGCACCAGGGGCATCTGCGCTGCTGCCAGCCTCAGCACCTGCTGCACTGGGTGCTGCTGCTGCGGCGGCAGCAGCAGTAGCAGAGCGGTCTGCTCCCTCGGCAGATGACCGTTCCCCCAAGTTGCTTGGGCCCCGCGCACTGTGGGCCCTGGGCGTGCTGCTGCCGCTCCCCTGCGGCTGCACCCCTGCCATGCTGAGATGCAGCGGCCGCAGCCCCGGCAGCCGGGGGCTGCTTGCCGCGCTGCTGGCTGCACTACAGTTCTGGCCGGTACCCAAAGAGTCCCAGTTTACGACCGTGCTGCTGCTGTGCGGGTCCTGCACAGGACCACCCTCCGCCCAGGGCGCTGGGAGCCCATACTGCTGCTCGTATGCCGCTGTGCCTGGGGACACCGGGAGGTACTGCTCCATGTCTGGGTCGCAAGTGGACAGGTCACTGCAGAGGTCTTCTGGCAGGGCCTCACTGTCTGCGCGCCTCCTGACAGGGCTCCCTGTGCTGAGTGCAGCTGGCTGCACTGCAGGCGCAGCGGCTGCAGGGGTGAGGAACACCTCCCCAGCACCAAGGCTCAACGGGCTGCCGCTGCCGCACTCAGCTAGAGGTGTCATCAGGCCGCTGCGCGCATCAGCGCCAGCAGCCGCCGCACTGAGCTCGGCTGCATATGCAGCAGCCGTGACTGCTGCCGGCGGCGACTGGTAGATGCCAGCGGTGCTGCTGGCTGGGCTGCGCCCAATGCCGTTGCGTGGTGCGAAGAAGTTGGCAGGGCAGCTCGCCATGAGCACCGCACGCGCACACTCTCCGTTGTCCACCCACGCTGCACTGCTGTTGCCTGCTGCCGCGCCTGGACTGCTCTTGCTGACACAGTCGTAGTAAGGAGTGCCCTGCAAGGGTGTTGTGACCTGCTGCTGCTGCCCCGGCCGCCTGTTTCCCTGTGCAGCTGCAGGGCTCGTCCCACTGCCTGCGGCAGGGGTCTGCAGCAGCGCACCCTCGAGAGTAGAGCCCTGCAGGCTGCGTGCCACGCCTGCTGCGGCATGCTGAGGAGTGACCGCTAGCTGCTCAGGCACGCCATGGCCTGGGCCATGCTCACGATCAGCAGCAGGGCTTGCGCCTGCTCCTGCTTCTGCGGTAGCGATCAAGGGGCCACACCCTGCAGGGGCAGCACCACTGCTAGACCCCTCCTGCACTGCTGAAAGTGTGCTACCTGTGCTGGGTGTCTGCTGCAGGGAGCTCTCTCCATGCCGATGCACCTGCTGCTGGAACAACTTGTGCGACAAGAGCGGGCTGTCGCACTCCTCAGGCTGCCTTGTGGGAGATAGCGGCCGCGGGGAGCCAGTCGACTCAAGCGAGTCAACAACAGATGGAAGACTCATCTGTAGCTCCAGTGCAGCCACTGTAGCCGCAGCGGCACGCGCCCCTGATGGCGCTGCTGCCGCTGCAGCTGCCATGGCTGCTGCTGCGGCGCTGTCATAGCTGCTGCGCTGTGGTGAGGCTGGGCAGGCGGAGCGCTCTGCGCTGCTGCTGCGGTGCTTGTTGGGGCTCATGAAGCGCTTCAACCTGTCCATTGTACTCATGCGCTCGTCTTGGCTTGCCCTAGCACTGCCTGGTTCGGCGCTGTCTGTTGCGCTGGCACGCTTGCTGCCGGGGCTGCTGTGCGAGGCAGCTGGGGATGCCCTGGGGCGGCTGCGCTCAGGCCAGCGCCGGCCAAAGGCTATCTCCACCTGCTGTGGTGCCTGCTTTGGCGGAGACCGGCTGCGTCCTGCTGCCTTGTCTGCTGGCTTTGCTGCCTTGCTTGGGCTGGAGCCAACTGCAGGACTGACCCCCTTGGGGCTGGAGGGGCTGAAGCGGTCAAACAAGCTCCTGCACACGATACAAGGAAGGTGAAAATGGCACACGCGAACACGAGCCAAAGCCGCAGCAGTGTAGTGTGTGCTATCATGTATATGCAGGCTTCAGGTTGGCTGCTGCTGACCACGTGTCTGAGGGCAGCTGGCAGCAACTTTCAGGTTTGCTGTGCGCTGGGGCCTGCTGTGCTGGCTGCGTCTGCCACCGTGCGGTCCTGCCTACCTGCCCCTGCTGCGCCGCCCTGTGGTGTGCTCATCATCTGACTGAGGGCTCGGCAGTGCCCCTGCCTGTGGGTTTTGTTTGCTGGGGGGCGTCAGAAACAGCTTGGAATGAGCCCTATTGAGGATTGACTTGCTCTCAGGGTAGGTGAAGTGCAGCTGGGACTGCACTGCTAGCTGCCCCTGCTCAACTGCACGCTCATAGTCAGATTCTGTGGCCCGAGCTGTTACAAGGCCACTGCCTGTGTAGGTGTGCTGCTGGTTTGCTTGTATGCCCAGCACAGCCTGAAGGCTCTGCTCCAGGGTGCTTGCACCCTGCATGCAGCAGTGTTTGAAACGATTGATCGATGAGCTGCATGCACTTAACCATCTCATCAAACATCAAGGGAAGCATCTCTGCAGCATGCATCGTCATCCTCCCATGTCCGCACCTGCTGCTCATGGTCGTTGCTCTGCTGCTGTTGCTGCTCCGCTGGGGTGTTGACAGCAGAGCCTGCTGCAACAGCATCCTCCATGCCTAAACTAAAGTGTGATCAAAGCAGGCCATGTGGTGCAGTTGGCCCCAGACGTTCAGAGCAGTGCTGTTTGTTGGGTTGTGGTCCTCAGAGGACACTTGCTGCTGGCCAGGCGAGCAAGCGACACAAATATTATGCTTCGCAACAGTCATTAGCCTTGTCCGCATTGCGTTGAAATGGTAGTGGCGATCATCTGTCAACCTGGTTTGCTTCTTCGGTTTTAGTTTGATAACGGAAGCCAACACCACATGTGCGCGCAGGGCGCTTAGACCCGGAACTCACGCTTTTGTGAGCTGCCCAGATGCAAAGCTTGCCTAGGGCCAGATCGCTGTTGGTGGCTCAGCAGGGATGTGATGGAGCCAGGGTTGCCGTAGGGGTGCCGTTTCACTGTTACAAATAGTCACTCGTGAGAATCAGTGGAATGTTAATGAAAAACTTGGTCCCACAACACACCTCGCCTATAGACATGCCTATGTGAAACGGTGACAAGGGTGGTCTGCCAGTCACTGGCACTGAGTGCTAGGGCACTGTTGCAGCAGCTAGTACACCTCCTGGAAGGGCCCTGACACTGCTGACACCACTATTACATTATTGGGGAGGGCCTACCTAATCAAGCCAACCCAAACTCAGCCTTGATAGCAGCCAGCTGGGGCCCCACCAGAAGTGATCTGCAGCAGCTGATACTGACTGCTATCGAGCGTTTCATTGTTTCACTTTGAGAGATGATATATTATTTTGAAAGACTCTTTCATATTTCAGTGATTTTGCTTCACCCCAACAACTTTGGAATGGCACACCCCTAGCTGGAGTTGTTGTTGCTGTCGCTGGCAGTTCACTCGGTGTAATTAAACGCCCAAGATGTGCATTTCATCGCATTTCATTCCAAATGCCTATTGCATCCATTTGGTCCAACTCTTCAGTGAAATCAACTGCAGGCCCATGTATCAACACCCCCCGGAGGGGCGGGGTGCGTGCATTCCTCCCCCCTCCCCCCGGGAGAGGGACCCCCCCCCCCCCCCCCGAGGCCCAATGGGGACACTCCATTGGCCTTGCTTTGTTGCAAGTCCTCAATCAAGCAACCGAACACCACAAATCCAGGGTGTATTGCCGGTCGGACACTGCATCGCTGCAAATGTGCTTGCACCCACGCATGCCTTGCATCAATCAACATGCCATCGTGTCCGTTTCATCGTCATATCATGCCGCTTGTCTTGGTAATGCAACCAAAGCCGTCAGGGTTTCAAATCTGGCTGCTGCCATTGGGCAAAGCCCTTGCAGGACAAGTGGCACAAATTTTTTGGCGATTCGATGACACTGTCAGCTGCGGTCAGCATCGCAGCGGCGCTTACGGCATACTATGCCGTATACGGCGTATCAAACTCCAACGGCTATTACTTTGCAATGCCACAATCCTTCGCAGCCCTGACCTTACTAACTAGGAAGGAAATAGGATACTAAATATAGGATACTAAATAGGAAGGAAATAGCGAAAGTCCAGCGTGGGCAGATAGGGTGGTTTCATCCAATCTTCCTGCAAGTTTGGAATGAAAGCTCCTACCTTTACTTGGCTTGAGAGGTGTTTATTAGGAGTGGTGGTTAAGGCCGGGCAAAGCCTGCAGTTTCCTTAGCCAAAAGCAAAACGACAAAGCTCCCAATGCCAACAGTAGCTGGAGTTTATGCTCATAGCAGAGGGAACTGAACCGTGTTGTCGTTCGGTGATCAGATCAGGTTCAATTCAAAAAAATACAGTTGCAGTCCATTCCTTGCGCGGCTTTCTAGTGGTACAGAGTGCAGCTTACGGTGTGTTCCCATGCTGCACCACCAGCCATCATGGCTCTCCTTCGGCTGACAGAAGCACAGTGGAAGAGCAGCTTCAGGGGGTTGTCAAGGCATGCACGAGGCAACCCCACCGCAAGAGTCCCCACTAAAGAGTATCCTTGGCAAAAGGTTTTTATTCTGATACACGGAGAGCAGGATGATGCCGCCCCATTGCTTACAGCTGCAGTAGAAGACGTGCTCAACTGTGCAGCGGCGCAGAAGCACAGCCTGCAGGATGCCCTGAGCGCTGCACACAGCACCGATGACAAGCACCTTATGATCCTCAGGGTAGGTGCATGAAGAGCAGCAGGAGCACAGGCAAAGCTGCAGCCCAGCCTTTCAACCACCAACCACCACTCTTGCTGCTGTGTGTCTGTTCAGGCTGTTGCACGGTTCCTGATCAACCAGCCAGCCAACAGCCACTGGAGGGGCATGTTCAAGAACGAGAGGGACGAGGTGCAGGAGCTGGAGGAGACAGTGGAGTTCATCGCCAAGGATGTGCTGATGCCAGACCTCCCTCACTTGGTGGCGCACCTGGAGTTTGCGGAAAGCCAGAACATCACTACTGGTGGGTTGCACTGTGGGTTGACGGGGATAGACACGCACCGCCATGGGTGTTCAGTACTGGCTGAGCATCCCCTGACTGCCTGCTTCGAATGCTGTTATGATGATGCAGGTGCCCAGGCAGCAGGCGGGCCACCACAGCAGCAGCAGCCCCCACCGGCCGCAGCTGCAGCAGCGGCGGCGCCAGCAGCAGCGGCCGCGCCAGCAGCAGGGACCATGCCAGCAGCAGCAGCAGCGGCCGCGCCAGCAGCAGGGACCATGCCAGCAGCAGCCACGCCAGCAGCAGCAGCAGAGGCGCCAGTAAGCCGCAAGAGGCAGAGGCCCCTGTCTGAGTCACAGCTTGCAAACCTGCAGAAAAAGCCCTGCATAAACCCAGATTGCAGCCAGTTTCTGCCATGTGCAAGCAAGCTGTGCAAGGGAGAGAATGGGTGCGGGGCAAAGCAGCCGACCAAGAGTGAGATAGAGCTGCAGGAGCTGTCGGCGCCCATCGCCCAGTACACGGGCAACGGTCCCCTGCCTGAGGCACAGCGGAGCACTCAGTCGCTGGCCAACGTGACCAAGGCGCTGCAGAGGCCATCGCTGTTGAAGGAGGTGAGCACCACCTCACGGTTGCCTTGCCGACGGCGGGCGGTTGTGCGGCTGAGCTGATCGTGTCCAGGAGTGCCAAAGCTTCCACTGATCTGAACGGCTGCTCAGGAAGCAGCATCAGGTGTACTATGATGCGTCTCAGCGAGCTGCATGTGCTGAATATATGCGCATGTGCTGGATATATGCGCATGGTGTGTTTCCCTGTCGATGTGCTGAATATATGTGCGTGGTGTGTTTGCCTGTCAATGTACTGAATCTATGCGCATGGTATGTTGCCTGTCATGCAGCTAAGGGCAGCCGCCGAGGACACTGGCCTGGAGGTACGGCTCGAGGCTTCAGGCTACGTCAAGTCCTCAGCACCTGTCAGCGACCAGAACACAGTCCACCACGAGGGAATGTATATCTCGCCATTTGACACTGGCATCCCAGGCCTCCGCGTGGTGAACTATACCAGGTCGACTGGAGGCGTGCTGCGCAGCGCGGCGGAGCAGCCCTGCTTGGAGCCTGGTGTCGCCCCGCCCGTGCCCAAGGACATCCAGGCCCTGCGCTCTGCCAAGCAGACCATCATACTGCACACCAACTGGGTAGGTCACGTGGCTGCATGCTCACTGCTGACAAAGCTGTTGTGACTGTTCTTCTGTACTACCTGTGGCTCACAGCAGCCGCATGTTTATGGCATCCACAGCAGCAGCGCTGTGTTCAACATACACACAGCATCTGTGTGTTGAGTAGCTTGATGGCAGCAATGAATTCAGTGGGGCTTGACAGATAGTGCGTAGAGGTACTGCGCGCCAACAGCAACACTCCTTGCACTGCTTTGACCAAGTGCATGCCCTGCACTGTGCTGTTGCACTGCTGTCGTGTGTGCAGGCCCTGAAAGCTGAGTATGATCGTGTGAGCGGGGCAGCAGCAGCAGCAGCGGGTGCGGGTGTGGGCGCAGGCGGGGCAGCAGCAGCAGCAGCTGGGGTTGGGGCAGCACAGGCGGGTGGCGCAGCAACAGCGGGTGCAGGTGCAGGCGGGGCACCAGCAGCAGCTGCTGCTGCAGGTACTGACGCCGCAGCAGCAGCAGCTGGGGGTGGGGGAGCACAGGCAGGTGACGCAGCAGCAGCGGGTGCAGGCGCAGGCGGGGCACCAGCAGCAGCTGCTGCTGCAGGTACTGAGGCCGCAGCAGCAGCAGCAGCAGCAGGTGGTGGGGGTGGGCAAGCACAGGCGGGTGACGCAGCAGCAGCGGCTGCTCGTGGGGTGCCGGGTGTGCCGATGCAGCCACCTGCTGTAGCGGAGCTTCTGCAGAACTACATCCCGGCTAATCCTGACTTTGTGTTTCAGCTGCTGGGGCAGGAAGGTTTCACTATTCTGCCTGCAGATGTGGCCGGTTCGGACTCAGCCCTGTGTGACGCTGTAATCAGCGCCGGCCCAGGTGCCCTGCCAGTTGTGAGGCGTGATGCAAGTGGCCAGCCTATCGTCAGCATTGCCACAGGCTTAGCATCCATCTACAAGCTCACGTCCAGCAGCAGCGTGCAGTTGATTCAGGTGCCTCAGTGCTTGGTGGTGCCCAGCACAAACCTGTCAGCAGATGCTGGGTCCTGCAGCAGGTGCTGGGTCACTCGAACTGATTATGTGGTTGCTTTTGCAGGAGGTTGCAGCTGTGAGGTTGCACCAAGTGTGTGCGTGTGCGCCTGCATCAAGTACACATCTGCTCAACAGTACCATATTGTAGCATTCGGTTGATCCAGCACATGATGTTGTGGCCATGGGGTGTGGTTAGCGGCATGTCCGTATTTTTGCTTGGTTGACATGACCGATGTTGGCTGCTGTGCAGCGGCTCTGTTGAAGTTGTGTTTTGCTGTTGAGGGTAGTAGCTTGAGCAGCTGTGGGTGAGTATGCCACATGTAAAATGGCCATCTGTCTGCTGGTCCAAAATGGCATGGCAGTTGTGTCATGCTCCTGTTGAGCTTCTGGCGGGTGCTTTTGCCAGGGTGCGTGCCTGCGACGCGTATATTGCTGTAGCAAGCAAGGATGACGTAAGGGGTTGTCATTGTAACAGGTCAAGGCATCCAACAGGCTCCTGGACCAACAAGGGGTCAGCATGTGACAGTTGACTTTTGACTGAAGAAATGGCTTGCGCAGTTTATTGTCAGGTCAACGGTGTGCACAGCACATGCAAGGGCTCATCTGCCAGCCACAGTGTGTGCATGTCTGTTCATGAATTAGTTCAGCCCTGGTAGGTGGTGAGGCATATCAACTTGAATCTGGCTGGTTGTGCCACAGCAGTGCGGCCATACTGTATCCTAGAGTTGCTAAACTGATGACTGTGCCTTGTATTATCAACTAATCCATATACATGCATACAGGGCACCAGGCCTAAACCACAGCAAACGCTTCAGCAAGCACGCTTGGTAAGCCACAAGCCTCGGTCAATGGTGATTGTCCTATAACCAAGCATACACAAGTTCAGCAGGTACATTGTACATATAGGATAGATTTCAGCAGGTGCATAGTATATACAGCATTCATGTCTTCCCAGTCACAAGGTTGAGGACTAGGGTGGTGGGGTTGAAGGAGTAGGGGGGTGGGGTTCAAGGAGTAGGGTGGTGGGGTTTCCAGGGCCCACAGGTGTGATCAGGCTGGTTGTTTGTTTACTGTTCCAAGCTGCACCTTGTAGTGCTTCCAGATCAAGCCACACCACTTGGCACCAAGCGGCAGGCAGCGCTGCCTGTTGAGGGACCAGAGTAAGCCCTTAGCAATGGCTTTTGCACCATGTGAGGCTCTGCCAGTGATCCCTACCACAATAGCAGGCTGTTTCCAATGTTAACCCACATCCCCCAAAAACTTGAAATTCCCTGTACTTGGGGCCTCCAACCCCCCCTACGAGGCCACCTGTCGCATTGCTCAGCGCAGCGTGACACTGCCAACAACAAATCTGCAGGCAGAAACTGGAGGCCACATGTCACAGTTGAAGAGCCAGACATCAAGAAACAGTCCATTCACCCTCCCCCCCTCTCCCCCTCCCCCCCCCCCCCCACACACACACACACCACCACCACCCTTGGCACACAAGAGTTGCTTGCAACATCGCGGCCATGCCAGCGGGCTTTTGGGGATGCGCCCCCCTACAGTGTTTGTATCATAGGGGTTCAGGAGTAGGGTGGTGGGGTTTCCAGGGCCCACAGGTGTGGTGCTGGCTGTTGGTTACTACTTTAAGCTGCATCTTGTAGTGCTTCCAGATCAAGCCACACCACTTGGCACCAAGCGGCAGGCAGCGCTGCCTGTTGAGGGGCCAGAGTAAGCCCTTAGCAATGGCTTTTGCACCATGTGAGGCTCTGCCAGTGATCCCTACCACATTAGCAGGCTGTTTCCAATGTTAACCCACATCGGCCGAAAATTGAAATTCCCTGTACTTGGGGCCTCCAACCCCCCCTACGAGGCCACCTGCCGCAATGCTCAGCGCAGCGCAACACCGTCAACACGAAATCTGCAGGCATAAACCAGAGGCCACATGTCACAGTTGAAGAGCCAGACATCAAGAAACAGTCCATTCAATCCCCCCCTCTCCCCCCCCCTACCCCCCCCCCTTGGCACACAAGACTTGCTTGCAACATTGCGGCCATGCCAGCGGGCTTTGGGGATGCGCACCCGAACAATAATTGTATCACAAGGGTTAAGGAGTAGGGTGGTGGGGTTTCCAGGGCCCACAGGTGTGGTGCTGGCTGTTGGTTACTGTTTTAAGCTGCATCTTGTAGTGCTTCCAGATCAAGCCACACCACTTGGCACCAAGCGGCAGGCAGCGCTGCCTGTTGAGGGACCAGAGTAAGCCCTTAGCAATGGCTTTTGCACCAAGTGAGGCTCTGCCAGTGATCCCTACCACATTAGCAGGCTGTTTCCAATGTTAACCCACATCGCCCAAAAACTTGAAATTCCCTGTACTTGGGGCCTCCAACCCCCCCTACAAGGCCACCTGTCGCAATGCTCAGCGCAGCGTGACACTGCCAACACGAAATCTGCAGGCATAAACCAGAGGCCACATGTCACAGTTGAAGAGCCAGACATAAAGAAACAGTCCATTCAATCCCCCCCTCTCCCCCCCCTACCCACACCACCACCCCCCTTGGCACACAAGACTTGCTTGCAACATTGCGGCCATGCCAGCGGGCTTTGGGGATGCGCACCCGAACAATAATTGTATCACAAGGGTTAAGGAGTAGGGTGGTGGGGTTTCCAGGGCCCACAGGTGTGGTCAGGCTGTTGGTTACTGTTTTAAGCTGCATCTTGTAGTGCTTCCAGATCAAGCCACACCACTTGGCACCAAGCGGCAGGCAGCGCTGCCTGTTGAGGGACCAGAGTAAGCCCTTAGCAATGGCTTTTGCACCATGTGAGGCTCTGCCAGTGATCCCTACCACATTAGCAGGCTGTTTCCAATGTTAACCCACATCGGCCGAAAATTGAAATTCCCTGTACTTGGGGCCTCCAACCCCCCTTATGAGGCCACCTGCCGCAATGCTCAGCGCAGCGCAACACCGCCAACAAGATGTCTGCAGGCATAACTGGAGGCCACATGTCACAGTTGAAGAGCCAGACATCAAGAAACAGTCCCCCCCCCTCACACACACACACACACACACACACACACACACACACACACACACACACACACACACACACACACCACACACACACACACACACACACACACACACACACACACACACACACACACACACACACACACACACACACACACACACACACACACACACACACACACACACACACACACACACACACACACACACACACACACACACACACACACACTTGTTTGATGCAACCACCGCCTTTTGCTTACACGACGTGCTTTCAAAATGGCGGCCATGCCAGCGGGTTATTGATGCGCAGCACTGCCAACAGGTATCTACACGCTTGATCTACTGGCACACTGCACAGCTTTCACACGCGCTTATACCCAACTTTGCATCCTTGGATGGTTGTTGCATTGGCTGGATGCATTCCCCGTGTACACAAACACACACCCATGCTCTATGTGCGTGGTTCAGAAGGACGCAGAGTGCAATCTCTTTCCAGTTGTTGACTGCCTCCTTGCACACACAAGATGCCCTGATTGTCATTGACAGCAGGACACCAGGACAAGGCTCTGTATGACTTCCTTGATATGCAACTTGTTGAAGCTTGCTTGAGGCATGTTGATGTTGAAATGCACTGACATTTGCTGCCAATGAACAGACAATGTCCCACCCAATGCTGACATGTGCCACCTGCTTTGTCAGTATATTGCCACCACTCTCCCTTCACCACCTTCATCGGGATGCATTGCGTCCGCAGTGAAGATTACAACTTTCTGTCCCCCGCTACAATAAGTGTTGTGGTTCTGTACCAATCTGCTGTGTCAGGGCTTGGGGTGCAAAATGATCACCAACTGCAACAATGATACCAACACCCCAAGGCTTAAGAGTCCCAATGTCCGAAAGCCCATCACCTGCACCCTCATGACAGGCACACACATAAACACGCGGCCACATTGGCTCTGCGGCATGCCAATCACACCCAACATGCATCACAAACAACCATCCCACATACTCAAGCAACAGTATCAGCAGTCATCCTCACTGCTTTCACTGCCATTGCCGCTGTCGCTGTCTGCCAAGTCGACTGCATCGCAGCCCTCTTCATCACTGTACGCCAGCTCATCGTCAGACTCCTGTTCTTCAGGCTGTACATCTGCAGGCCCGTCAACACCTGAGGCCCCCAGGTCAGCCAGACGGCTGGCGTGTGCTGCAGCTGCATCTGCAGTGATGTATGGCTGAAAGGCGCTGTGCGCCCGACTAAGGTGACGCACTGCCTCCTGCTTTGCGCGCTGCAGCACACACGCCGCACCCTCACGTGCGCGCACATCACCAGCCAGCTCGTGACATTGTGGCAGGTACCGCCCTGTCACACAGTCCTGCTTGCAAGGCAGCAGCGCAGGCAGAACGACAGGCAGTGGGTTTTGCTGTTGATACTGTTGCATAGTTCAGGCAGTGCCTCAACACACCACGAAGAGCCAATGCATGAACATATACTGATGGGACCCAGCACTGACCACACGTACTGTGCATGACTGCTGCTTCATGCCATCGTACAAGCATAACAGCAACAGATCTGTACCTGCATGCCGCCAGCCTGCAACTGCTGCGGCAGGTCTGTTGCCGCCGCTGTTGGTGACAGCAGGATGGCAATGAGTCTGTCCTGCTTGTCAATGACTGTCTCCCAGTACTGCAAGTGAGCCTGCATTTCGCGCGGCAGCAGCAGCAGCTCCTCCTTGATGCGCTGCACCTCGTTGTAGGCATCACACACCTTGAGCGTCACCTCCATGCCGTACACTGACACCACCTCCTCCACTGCAGCAGCAGACAATGCAACAAAAAGCAAGCAGCAATCAAAAACAGCACAGCCTATGGCAGCAGCAGTACAGGCCAAAAAGCAGCACCAACAGAAACCTCAGGGCCCTCGACATCAGGAATACACAGCCCCCCAGGGGTACACATGCTGCACAGCCAATTCACCCACCACCCACGCACCACACACCTGCAGGCTCCACGCCATCCAGGCGCCTGTACTCATTTGCCCATGCATAGGTGCGCTGCTTGACGTCCTCCAGCTGTGCCACCTGGCGAGGCGTGCTGCCATAAGGGAGCAGTATGTTGTACTGCTCAACAAGGCTGCCGAGCTGCGTCGTGATGTCAGCACACTTCTTGCTGTGGCGCTTCTGCTCCTTGGGTCGTGCTGCACAACACGTACATGAACACCGGAACACAATTAGGCATCAGGCAAAGGCATCAGGCATGCTGACAGGCAGTGCAGATGTCGCAAATGTGCACATGCCTTGCGCATGCCGTGCCTTGCCACAACGTGGGTTTACACTTGACGGTTTCATAGCCAACATGCCGCTGCCAGCAAACGAGTTGTGCATGCCAGGGCTTAACACTATGATGCACCTGAGCGCTGAGTGATTGAATGACACCTCACAGGCAGTTCATGTGGGAGTGTGCCATACCTGCTGCAGCATCTCTCTTGCCAGCCTGCTTGCCCAAGTTGTAGCACGTTGCCTCAATCTTGTTCTGCATGGTGAGAATGGACGCCTCAGCAGCGGTGCTGAACAGGGCTTGGATGACCTGCGCTCAGTAGGGCTAAACACGTTGGCCAGGGCTGGCAAGCCCTGTGCCACTTGAGCCAGCAGCTGCTTGTACCTGAAGGTCACAGAACATGTCATGTCTCGTGTACACATACACAACATAGTTTCCGTGCAGTTGCAAAGCAGCCACTATGCAAGTAGGTGAAACAGGGCGGGGCAGGATGCAGGGGACAGAACCTTGACACAGATGGACACAGTGTGCCTGCCAGGTGGAGCCTCCAGGAAGTGTACAGGCTCCCTGTACCTGTTGTCGTTGCGCTCCTGCAGCACAGACTTGGCCAGCTGGTGAATCTTGCCGGTGCTGGGCCTGGCGATGCTGGCCACCATGCGGGCTACCTCCACTGGGCTTCTCCTGCTGCTGCTTGTGCATGTGGCTGTGAGCTGCTGTTCAGGAACCTGTCCAGCAGGGGCGCATCCAGGCGGCTGCGTGCTAGGGAGAAGAGCTCCAGCACCTCCTGGTGTGGGGCAGTGCCCTTCATCTCGGCTGCACATGAGACAAGCGCATTTATCAGTTAACTCCACCGGGGTGTACACGTTCAGGCAACAGTAGGCACACAGACAGTAGGCATACAGACAGTATGCCTACAAAAGACTGAGCTGGCCGTGACGCAGTTGCGGTCACCTGTTGCATGAGCCTTCAAAGCGTCCCGCATTCGCAGCACAAAGCCCGATCGCTGTTCTGGAGGGTGGTGTGAGACCGCTCAACTGCTGGAGGGTGCGCGGCTGGCGGCAGCATCTTCTTGTACTTGACGATCTTGCCGACCAGGAAATCAGCCTGCCCAGCACGCTTGCTGCGCCCGACCTCGACGCAGTGCTCAGTGATGACGTCCGTGGAGCCTGCACAAGGCACACAAGTGAAGAAGAGTGAGAAGCTGCGCAGCCGCCCAGCTGGGTTAAGGGTGGCAGCTCCTTGCCACGTGCTCTGTGTCAGTGCAGCAAGCAGCATACCTGCAACACTTTGCTGGCATGTGGTGCGTCCCAGGGGTGAAAGGCCTGAAAACAGCTGCTCCCCTGCCTCGCCAGCCGTCTTGCCGCAACCATCGACCGCACCAGGCTGATACAGCACCTGCAGCAATCAAATTCACATGCGATTATAAGTTGATGCACAGACATGACAACAACTATCAGTGACTGTACATGCAACATGCCTGCGTTTGGGACTCAGGTGTACCTGCAGCTGGCAGTGAGTGTTGCAGTGTGACTCCGGGTGTGCAAGTAACAACCCAACTTGGGTGCGCACCTGGCATGACTGCGCGTGCAGGCTGCCGTGGGCAGCAGAGTGGACCAGGCGGGTGCTGCAAATGTCTTGGCCGCTGCTGCTGAGCTGCGCCAGCCGATCTGACAGGTTGAGCACTGCTGCGTCTGCACCAAGCTGACCCGTGGAGCGCAGGTGCTGGATGTTGCTGTTGAGACGGTGCAACCACACTGCCCACTTGCACATGATGTCAATGTGCAGTTGGCGCAGCCCGACCTGCTGCGCAGCTGCTGCCAGAGCCAGAGTCAGCGCGTACGAGTAGCGCTCGCCAGTGCGGATCTGGTTGAGGGCTGCAACTGGACCACCATGGCGTGCATCCGTGAGGAAGTAGCGGCCTGTGATCTCCTGCTTCTCCCTGCGCCGTGACGAGTTGCTGGCTGCAGCCCAATGGCCGCCACAGTGTGTGTCAGCACGCTGCACAGTACGCCGCCAAACAGCAGACAGGCAGCAGAACAGCAAGCTGGTGACCTCTCCTTTTGCACAGTGCTGATGATGCAGTTGGTACCGCAGATGCAACCAGACCCACATACATGCAAGTTGCATCGGACAGTGAAGCAGGTACTTCACAGCATTGTGCAGGATACAATAAGAAGCAGCGTTTGAGACTGTTAGGTATCATGCGTGCATGTTAGAGTGCACACTTGATATGCAGGGACATGCAGCCCATGCTCAGCAGGCGCCTACCTCGTTCTTCAGGATCTTGCCAACCGCCTTCATGTCCTGGTCCACCAGCTCTGCAGGGACAAACAGGACGTCCTTGTAGTACGGCTCACGAGAGGCCTCCTTGTCACGGTCCCAGGTGTACAGCTTCTGGTTGCCGTCCCCATGTACAGCTCGCTCGCCAGGCACGCAGGCAGGGCACTCCAGATCCTTCAGCTGCCCCACGTGCATGCGGGTTTCCAGCTGCAGCTTCTTCCATTCAGCGTGTGCCACAGTGAAT
Source organism: Desmodesmus armatus (assembly GCA_007449985.2). NCBI lineage: Eukaryota > Viridiplantae > Chlorophyta > Chlorophyceae > Sphaeropleales > Scenedesmaceae > Desmodesmus > Desmodesmus armatus. The sequence continues at coordinate 350,440 of VIIQ02000761.1, forward strand.
GCTGCGCGATTGATGGGCAGCACCTGGGTTGGGGATTGTTGGAAACAGAGAAGGCAGGCACAGGGGGTGGTGTGTGTGTGTGGCTTGTGAGGGGCAAGCAGTCAAGGCACTGACACCACCGACTCACCGAGATTTCCTCAGGTGCAGGCAGCACGCATGCAC
>VIIQ02000762.1:0-14664 GCA_007449985.2 Desmodesmus armatus
AGGGTGGTCTGCCAGTCACTGGCACTGAGTGCTAGGGCACTGTTGCAGCAGCTAGTACACCTCCTGGAAGGGCCCTGACACTGCTGACACCACTATACATTATTGGGGAGGGCCTACCTATCAAGCAACCCAAACTCAGCCTTGATAGCAGCCAGCTGGGGCCCCACCAGAAGTGATCTGCAGCAGCTGATACTGACTGCTATCGAGCGTTTCATTGTTTCACTTTGAGAGATGATATATTATTTTGAAAGACTCTTTCATATTTCAGTGATTTTGCTTCACCCCAACAACTTTGGAATGGCACACCCCTAGCTGGAGTTGTTGTTGCTGTCGCTGGCAGTTCACTCGGTGTAATTAAACGCCCAAGATGTGCATTTCATCGCATTTCATTCCAAATGCCTATTGCATCCATTTGGTCCAACTCTTCAGTGAAATCAACTGCAGGCCCATGTATCAACACCCCCCGGAGGGGCGGGGTGCGTGCATTCCTCCCCCCTCCCCCCGGGAGAGGGACCCCCCCCCCCCCCCCCGAGGCCCAATGGGACACTCCATTGGCCTTGCTTTGTTGCAAGTCCTCAATCAAGCAACCGAACACCACAAATCCAGGGTGTATTGCCGGTCGGACACTGCATCGCTGCAAATGTGCTTGCACCCACGCATGCCTTGCATCAATCAACATGCCATCGTGTCCGTTTCATCGTCATATCATGCCGCTTGTCTTGGTAATGCAACCAAAGCCGTCAGGGTTTCAAATCTGGCTGCTGCCATTGGGCAAAGCCCTTGCAGGACAAGTGGCACAAATTTTTTGGCGATTCGATGACACTGTCAGCTGCGGTCAGCATCGCAGCGGCGCTTACGGCATACTATGCCGTATACGGCGTATCAAACTCCAACGGCTATTACTTTGCAATGCCACAATCCTTCGCAGCCCTGACCTTACTAACTAGGAAGGAAATAGGATACTAAATATAGGATACTAAATAGGAAGGAAATAGCGAAAGTCCAGCGTGGGCAGATAGGGTGGTTTCATCCAATCTTCCTGCAAGTTTGGAATGAAAGCTCCTACCTTTACTTGGCTTGAGAGGTGTTTATTAGGAGTGGTGGTTAAGGCCGGGCAAAGCCTGCAGTTTCCTTAGCCAAAAGCAAAACGACAAAGCTCCCAATGCCAACAGTAGCTGGAGTTTATGCTCATAGCAGAGGGAACTGAACCGTGTTGTCGTTCGGTGATCAGATCAGGTTCAATTCAAAAAAATACAGTTGCAGTCCATTCCTTGCGCGGCTTTCTAGTGGTACAGAGTGCAGCTTACGGTGTGTTCCCATGCTGCACCACCAGCCATCATGGCTCTCCTTCGGCTGACAGAAGCACAGTGGAAGAGCAGCTTCAGGGGGTTGTCAAGGCATGCACGAGGCAACCCCACCGCAAGAGTCCCCACTAAAGAGTATCCTTGGCAAAAGGTTTTTATTCTGATACACGGAGAGCAGGATGATGCCGCCCCATTGCTTACAGCTGCAGTAGAAGACGTGCTCAACTGTGCAGCGGCGCAGAAGCACAGCCTGCAGGATGCCCTGAGCGCTGCACACAGCACCGATGACAAGCACCTTATGATCCTCAGGGTAGGTGCATGAAGAGCAGCAGGAGCACAGGCAAAGCTGCAGCCCAGCCTTTCAACCACCAACCACCACTCTTGCTGCTGTGTGTCTGTTCAGGCTGTTGCACGGTTCCTGATCAACCAGCCAGCCAACAGCCACTGGAGGGGCATGTTCAAGAACGAGAGGGACGAGGTGCAGGAGCTGGAGGAGACAGTGGAGTTCATCGCCAAGGACGTGCTGATGCCAGACCTCCCTCACTTGGTGGCGCACCTGGAGTTTGCGGAAAGCCAGAACATCACTACTGGTGGGTTGCACTGTGGGTTGACGGGGATAGACACGCACCGCCATGGGTGTTCAGTACTGGCTGAGCATCCCCTGACTGCCTGCTTCGAATGCTGTTATGATGATGCAGGTGCCCAGGCAGCAGGCGGGCCACCACAGCAGCAGCAGCCCCCACCGGCCGCAGCTGCAGCAGCGGCGGCGCCAGCAGCAGCGGCCGCGCCAGCAGCAGGGACCATGCCAGCAGCAGCAGCAGCGGCCGCGCCAGCAGCAGGGACCATGCCAGCAGCAGCCACGCCAGCAGCAGCAGCAGAGGCGCCAGTAAGCCGCAAGAGGCAGAGGCCCCTGTCTGAGTCACAGCTTGCAAACCTGCAGAAAAAGCCCTGCATAAACCCAGATTGCAGCCAGTTTCTGCCATGTGCAAGCAAGCTGTGCAAGGGAGAGAATGGGTGCGGGGCAAAGCAGCCGACCAAGAGTGAGATAGAGCTGCAGGAGCTGTCGGCGCCCATCGCCCAGTACACGGGCAACGGTCCCCTGCCTGAGGCACAGCGGAGCACTCAGTCGCTGGCCAACGTGACCAAGGCGCTGCAGAGGCCATCGCTGTTGAAGGAGGTGAGCACCACCTCACGGTTGCCTTGCCGACGGCGGGCGGTTGTGCGGCTGAGCTGATCGTGTCCAGGAGTGCCAAAGCTTCCACTGATCTGAACGGCTGCTCAGGAAGCAGCATCAGGTGTACTATGATGCGTCTCAGCGAGCTGCATGTGCTGAATATATGCGCATGTGCTGGATATATGCGCATGGTGTGTTTCCCTGTCGATGTGCTGAATATATGTGCGTGGTGTGTTTGCCTGTCAATGTACTGAATCTATGCGCATGGTATGTTGCCTGTCATGCAGCTAAGGGCAGCCGCCGAGGACACTGGCCTGGAGGTACGGCTCGAGGCTTCAGGCTACGTCAAGTCCTCAGCACCTGTCAGCGACCAGAACACAGTCCACCACGAGGGAATGTATATCTCGCCATTTGACACTGGCATCCCAGGCCTCCGCGTGGTGAACTATACAAGGTCGACTGGAGGCGTGCTGCGCAGCGCGGCGGAGCAGCCCTGCTTGGAGCCTGGTGTCGCCCCGCCCGTGCCCAAGGACATCCAGGCCCTGCGCTCTGCCAAGCAGACCATCATACTGCACACCAACTGGGTAGGTCACGTGGCTGCATGCTCACTGCTGACAAAGCTGTTGTGACTGTTCTTCTGTACTACCTGTGGCTCACAGCAGCCGCATGTTTATGGCATCCACAGCAGCAGCGCTGTGTTCAACATACACACAGCATCTGTGTGTTGAGTAGCTTGATGGCAGCAATGAATTCAGTGGGGCTTGACAGATAGTGCGTAGAGGTACTGCGCGCCAACAGCAACACTCCTTGCACTGCTTTGACCAAGTGCATGCCCTGCACTGTGCTGTTGCACTGCTGTCGTGTGTGCAGGCCCTGAAAGCTGAGTATGATCGTGTGAGCGGGGCAGCAGCAGCAGCAGCGGGTGCGGGTGTGGGCGCAGGCGGGGCAGCAGCAGCAGCAGCTGGGGTTGGGGCAGCACAGGCGGGTGGCGCAGCAACAGCGGGTGCAGGTGCAGGCGGGGCACCAGCAGCAGCTGCTGCTGCAGGTACTGACGCCGCAGCAGCAGCAGCTGGGGGTGGGGGAGCACAGGCAGGTGACGCAGCAGCAGCGGGTGCAGGCGCAGGCGGGGCACCAGCAGCAGCTGCTGCTGCAGGTACTGAGGCCGCAGCAGCAGCAGCAGCAGCAGGTGGGGGGTGGGCAAGCACAGGCGGGTGACGCAGCAGCAGCGGCTGCTCGTGGGGTGCCGGGTGTGCCGATGCAGCCACCTGCTGTAGCGGAGCTTCTGCAGAACTACATCCCGGCTAATCCTGACTTTGTGTTTCAGCTGCTGGGGCAGGAAGGTTTCACTATTCTGCCTGCAGATGTGGCCGGTTCGGACTCAGCCCTGTGTGACGCTGTAATCAGCGCCGGCCCAGGTGCCCTGCCAGTTGTGAGGCGTGATGCAAGTGGCCAGCCTATCGTCAGCATTGCCACAGGCTTAGCATCCATCTACAAGCTCACGTCCAGCAGCAGCGTGCAGTTGATTCAGGTGCCTCAGTGCTTGGTGGTGCCCAGCACAAACCTGTCAGCAGACGTCCTGCAGCAGGTGCTGGGTCACTCGAACTGATTATGTGGTTGCTTTTGCAGGAGGTTGCAGCTGTGAGGTTGCACCAAGTGTGTGCGTGTGCGCCTGCATCAAGTACACATCTGCTCAACAGTACCATATTGTAGCATTCGGTTGATCCAGCACATGATGTTGTGGCCATGGGGTGTGGTTAGCGGCATGTCCGTATTTTTGCTTGGTTGACATGACCGATGTTGGCTGCTGTGCAGCGGCTCTGTTGAAGTTGTGTTTTGCTGTTGAGGGTAGTAGCTTGAGCAGCTGTGGGTGAGTATGCCACATGTAAAATGGCCATCTGTCTGCTGGTCCAAAATGGCATGGCAGTTGTGTCATGCTCCTGTTGAGCTTCTGGCGGGTGCTTTTGCCAGGGTGCGTGCCTGCGACGCGTATATTGCTGTAGCAAGCAAGGATGACGTAAGGGGTTGTCATTGTAACAGGTCAAGGCATCCAACAGGCTCCTGGACCAACAAGGGGTCAGCATGTGACAGTTGACTTTTGACTGAAGAAATGGCTTGCGCAGTTTATTGTCAGGTCAACGGTGTGCACAGCACATGCAAGGGCTCATCTGCCAGCCACAGTGTGTGCATGTCTGTTCATGAATTAGTTCAGCCCTGGTAGGTGGTGAGGCATATCAACTTGAATCTGGCTGGTTGTGCCACAGCAGTGCGGCCATACTGTATCCTAGAGTTGCTAAACTGATGACTGTGCCTTGTATTATCAACTAATCCATATACATGCATACAGGGCACCAGGCCTAAACCACAGCAAACGCTTCAGCAAGCACGCTTGGTAAGCCACAAGCCTCGGTCAATGGTGATTGTCCTATAACCAAGCATACACAAGTTCAGCAGGTACATTGTACATATAGGATAGATTTCAGCAGGTGCATAGTATATACAGCATTCATGTCTTCCCAGTCACAAGGTTGAGGACTAGGGTGGTGGGGTTGAAGGAGTAGGGGGGTGGGGTTCAAGGAGTAGGGTGGTGGGGTTTCCAGGGCCCACAGGTGTGGTCAGGCTGGTTGTTTGTTTACTGTTCCAAGCTGCACCTTGTAGTGCTTCCAGATCAAGCCACACCACTTGGCACCAAGCGGCAGGCAGCGCTGCCTGTTGAGGGACCAGAGTAAGCCCTTAGCAATGGCTTTTGCACCATGTGAGGCTCTGCCAGTGATCCCTACCACAATAGCAGGCTGTTTCCAATGTTAACCCACATCCCCCAAAAACTTGAAATTCCCTGTACTTGGGGCCTCCAACCCCCCCTACGAGGCCACCTGTCGCATTGCTCAGCGCAGCGTGACACTGCCAACAACAAATCTGCAGGCAGAAACTGGAGGCCACATGTCACAGTTGAAGAGCCAGACATCAAGAAACAGTCCATTCACCCTCCCCCCCTCTCCCCCTCCCCCCCCCCCCCCCACACACACACACCACCACCCCCCTTGGCACACAAGAGTTGCTTGCAACATCGCGGCCATGCCAGCGGGCTTTTGGGGATGCGCCCCCCTACAGTGTTTGTATCATAGGGGTTCAGGAGTAGGGTGGTGGGGTTTCCAGGGCCCACAGGTGTGGTGCTGGCTGTTGGTTACTACTTTAAGCTGCATCTTGTAGTGCTTCCAGATCAAGCCACACCACTTGGCACCAAGCGGCAGGCAGCGCTGCCTGTTGAGGGGCCAGAGTAAGCCCTTAGCAATGGCTTTTGCACCATGTGAGGCTCTGCCAGTGATCCCTACCACATTAGCAGGCTGTTTCCAATGTTAACCCACATCGGCCGAAAATTGAAATTCCCTGTACTTGGGGCCTCCAACCCCCCCTACGAGGCCACCTGCCGCAATGCTCAGCGCAGCGCAACACCGTCAACACGAAATCTGCAGGCATAAACCAGAGGCCACATGTCACAGTTGAAGAGCCAGACATCAAGAAACAGTCCATTCAATCCCCCCCTCTCCCCCCCCCCCTACCCCCCCCCCCCCCCTTGGCACACAAGACTTGCTTGCAACATTGCGGCCATGCCAGCGGGCTTTTGGGGATGCGCACCCGAACAATAATTGTATCACAAGGGTTAAGGAGTAGGGTGGTGGGGTTTCCAGGGCCCACAGGTGTGGTGCTGGCTGTTGGTTACTGTTTTAAGCTGCATCTTGTAGTGCTTCCAGATCAAGCCACACCACTTGGCACCAAGCGGCAGGCAGCGCTGCCTGTTGAGGGACCAGAGTAAGCCCTTAGCAATGGCTTTTGCACCAAGTGAGGCTCTGCCAGTGATCCCTACCACATTAGCAGGCTGTTTCCAATGTTAACCCACATCGCCCAAAAACTTGAAATTCCCTGTACTTGGGGCCTCCAACCCCCCCTACAAGGCCACCTGTCGCAATGCTCAGCGCAGCGTGACACTGCCAACACGAAATCTGCAGGCATAAACCAGAGGCCACATGTCACAGTTGAAGAGCCAGACATAAAGAAACAGTCCATTCAATCCCCCCCTCTCCCCCCCCCTACCCACACCACCACCCCCCTTGGCACACAAGACTTGCTTGCAACATTGCGGCCATGCCAGCGGGCTTTGGGGGATGCGCACCCGAACAATAATTGTATCACAAGGGTTAAGGAGTAGGGTGGTGGGGTTTCCAGGGCCCACAGGTGTGGTCAGGCTGTTGGTTACTGTTTTAAGCTGCATCTTGTAGTGCTTCCAGATCAAGCCACACCACTTGGCACCAAGCGGCAGGCAGCGCTGCCTGTTGAGGGACCAGAGTAAGCCCTTAGCAATGGCTTTTGCACCATGTGAGGCTCTGCCAGTGATCCCTACCACATTAGCAGGCTGTTTCCAATGTTAACCCACATCGGCCGAAAATTGAAATTCCCTGTACTTGGGGCCTCCAACCCCCCCTTATGAGGCCACCTGCCGCAATGCTCAGCGCAGCGCAACACCGCCAACAAGATGTCTGCAGGCATAACTGGAGGCCACATGTCACAGTTGAAGAGCCAGACATCAAGAAACAGTCCCCCCCCCTCACACACACACACACACACACACACACACACACACACACACACACACACACACACACACACACACACACACACACACACACACACACACACACACACACACACACACACACACACACACACACACACACACACACACACACACACACACACACACACACACACACACACACACACACACACACACACACACACTTGTTTGATGCAACCACCGCCTTTTGCTTACACGACGTGCTTTCAAAATGGCGGCCATGCCAGCGGGTTATTGATGCGCAGCACTGCCAACAGGTATCTACACGCTTGATCTACTGGCACACTGCACAGCTTTCACACGCGCTTATACCCAACTTTGCATCCTTGGATGGTTGTTGCATTGGCTGGATGCATTCCCCGTGTACACAAACACACACCCATGCTCTATGTGCGTGGTTCAGAAGGACGCAGAGTGCAATCTCTTTCCAGTTGTTGACTGCCTCCTTGCACACACAAGATGCCCTGATTGTCATTGACAGCAGGACACCAGGACAAGGCTCTGTATGACTTCCTTGATATGCAACTTGTTGAAGCTTGCTTGAGGCATGTTGATGTTGAAATGCACTGACATTTGCTGCCAATGAACAGACAATGTCCCACCCAATGCTGACATGTGCCACCTGCTTTGTCAGTATATTGCCACCACTCTCCCTTCACCACCTTCATCGGGATGCATTGCGTCCGCAGTGAAGATTACAACTTTCTGTCCCCCGCTACAATAAGTGTTGTGGTTCTGTACCAATCTGCTGTGTCAGGGCTTGGGGTGCAAAATGATCACCAACTGCAACAATGATACCAACACCCCAAGGCTTAAGAGTCCCAATGTCCGAAAGCCCATCACCTGCACCCTCATGACAGGCACACACATAAACACGCGGCCACATTGGCTCTGCGGCATGCCAATCACACCCAACATGCATCACAAACAACCATCCCACATACTCAAGCAACAGTATCAGCAGTCATCCTCACTGCTTTCACTGCCATTGCCGCTGTCGCTGTCTGCCAAGTCGACTGCATCGCAGCCCTCTTCATCACTGTACGCCAGCTCATCGTCAGACTCCTGTTCTTCAGGCTGTACATCTGCAGGCCCGTCAACACCTGAGGCCCCCAGGTCAGCCAGACGGCTGGCGTGTGCTGCAGCTGCATCTGCAGTGATGTATGGCTGAAAGGCGCTGTGCGCCCGACTAAGGTGACGCACTGCCTCCTGCTTTGCGCGCTGCAGCACACACGCCGCACCCTCACGTGCGCGCACATCACCAGCCAGCTCGTGACATTGTGGCAGGTACCGCCCTGTCACACAGTCCTGCTTGCAAGGCAGCAGCGCAGGCAGAACGACAGGCAGTGGGTTTTGCTGTTGATACTGTTGCATAGTTCAGGCAGTGCCTCAACACACCACGAAGAGCCAATGCATGAACATATACTGATGGGACCCAGCACTGACCACACGTACTGTGCATGACTGCTGCTTCATGCCATCGTACAAGCATAACAGCAACAGATCTGTACCTGCATGCCGCCAGCCTGCAACTGCTGCGGCAGGTCTGTTGCCGCCGCTGTTGGTGACAGCAGGATGGCAATGAGTCTGTCCTGCTTGTCAATGACTGTCTCCCAGTACTGCAAGTGAGCCTGCATTTCGCGCGGCAGCAGCAGCAGCTCCTCCTTGATGCGCTGCACCTCGTTGTAGGCATCACACACCTTGAGCGTCACCTCCATGCCGTACACTGACACCACCTCCTCCACTGCAGCAGCAGACAATGCAACAAAAAGCAAGCAGCAATCAAAAACAGCACAGCCTATGGCAGCAGCAGTACAGGCCAAAAAGCAGCACCAACAGAAACCTCAGGGCCCTCGACATCAGGAATACACAGCCCCCCAGGGGTACACATGCTGCACAGCCAATTCACCCACCACCCACGCACCACACACCTGCAGGCTCCACGCCATCCAGGCGCCTGTACTCATTTGCCCATGCATAGGTGCGCTGCTTGACGTCCTCCAGCTGTGCCACCTGGCGAGGCGTGCTGCCATAAGGGAGCAGTATGTTGTACTGCTCAACAAGGCTGCCGAGCTGCGTCGTGATGTCAGCACACTTCTTGCTGTGGCGCTTCTGCTCCTTGGGTCGTGCTGCACAACACGTACATGAACACCGGAACACAATTAGGCATCAGGCAAAGGCATCAGGCATGCTGACAGGCAGTGCAGATGTCGCAAATGTGCACATGCCTTGCGCATGCCGTGCCTTGCCACAACGTGGGTTTACACTTGACGGTTTCATAGCCAACATGCCGCTGCCAGCAAACGAGTTGTGCATGCCAGGGCTTAACACTATGATGCACCTGAGCGCTGAGTGATTGAATGACACCTCACAGGCAGTTCATGTGGGAGTGTGCCATACCTGCTGCAGCATCTCTCTTGCCAGCCTGCTTGCCCAAGTTGTAGCACGTTGCCTCAATCTTGTTCTGCATGGTGAGAATGGACGCCTCAGCAGCGGTGCTGAACAGGGCTTGGATGACCTGCGCCTCAGTAGGGCTAAACACGTTGGCCAGGGCTGGCAAGCCCTGTGCCACTTGAGCCAGCAGCTGCTTGTACCTGAAGGTCACAGAACATGTCATGTCTCGTGTACACATACACAACATAGTTTCCGTGCAGTTGCAAAGCAGCCACTATGCAAGTAGGTGAAACAGGGCGGGGCAGGATGCAGGGGACAGAACCTTGACACAGATGGACACAGTGTGCCTGCCAGGTGGAGCCTCCAGGAAGTGTACAGGCTCCCTGTACCTGTTGTCGTTGCGCTCCTGCAGCACAGACTTGGCCAGCTGGTGAATCTTGCCGGTGCTGGGCCTGGCGATGCTGGCCACCATGCGGGCTACCTCCACTGGCGCTTCTCCTGCTGCTGCTTGTGCATGTGGCTGTGAGCTGCTGTTCAGGAACCTGTCCAGCAGGGGCGCATCCAGGCGGCTGCGTGCTAGGGAGAAGAGCTCCAGCACCTCCTGGTGTGGGGCAGTGCCCTTCATCTCGGCTGCACATGAGACAAGCGCATTTATCAGTTAACTCCACCGGGGTGTACACGTTCAGGCAACAGTAGGCACACAGACAGTAGGCATACAGACAGTATGCCTACAAAAGACTGAGCTGGCCGTGACGCAGTTGCGGTCACCTGTTGCATGAGCCTTCAAAGCGTCCCGCATTCGCAGCACAAAGCCCGATCGCTGTTCTGGAGGGTGCTGTGTGAGACCGCTCAACTGCTGCTGGAGGGTGGCGATGGCTGGCGGCAGCATCTTCTTGTACTTGACGATCTTGCCGACCAGGAAATCAGCCTGCCCAGCACGCTTGCTGCGCCCGACCTCGACGCAGTGCTCAGTGATGACGTCCGTGGAGCCTGCACAAGGCACACAAGTGAAGAGTGAGAAGCTGCGCAGCCGCCCCAGCTGGGTTAAGGGTGGCAGCTCCTTGCCACGTGCTCTGTGTCAGTGCAGCAAGCAGCATACCTGCAACACTTTGCTGGCATGTGGTGCGTCCCAGGGGTGAAAGGCCTGAAAACAGCTGCTCCCCTGCCTCGCCAGCCGTCTTGCCGCAACCATCGACCGCACCAGGCTGATACAGCACCTGCAGCAATCAAATTCACATGCGATTATAAGTTGATGCACAGACATGACAACAACTATCAGTGACTGTACATGCAACATGCCTGCGTTTGGGACTCAGGTGTACCTGCAGCTGGCAGTGAGTGTTGCAGTGTGACTCCGGGTGTGCAAGTAACAACCCAACTTGGGTGCGCACCTGGCATGACTGCGCGTGCAGGCTGCCGTGGGCAGCAGAGTGGACCAGGCGGGTGCTGCAAATGTCTTGGCCGCTGCTGCTGAGCTGCGCCAGCCGATCTGACAGGTTGAGCACTGCTGCGTCTGCACCAAGCTGACCCGTGGAGCGCAGGTGCTGGATGTTGCTGTTGAGACGGTGCAACCACACTGCCCACTTGCACATGATGTCAATGTGCAGTTGGCGCAGCCCGACCTGCTGCGCAGCTGCTGCCAGAGCCAGAGTCAGCGCGTACGAGTAGCGCTCGCCAGTGCGGATCTGGTTGAGGGCTGCAACTGGACCACCATGGCGTGCATCCGTGAGGAAGTAGCGGCCTGTGATCTCCTGCTTCTCCCTGCGCCGTGACGAGTTGCTGGCTGCAGCCCAATGGCCGCCACAGTGTGTGTCAGCACGCTGCACAGTACGCCGCCAAACAGCAGACAGGCAGCAGAACAGCAAGCTGGTGACCTCTCCTTTTGCACAGTGCTGATGATGCAGTTGGTACCGCAGATGCAACCAGACCCACATACATGCAAGTGGCATCGGACAGTGAAGCAGGTACTTCACAGCATTGTGCAGGATACAATAAGAAGCAGCGTTTGAGACTGTTAGGTATCATGCGTGCATGTTAGAGTGCACACTTGATATGCAGGGACATGCAGCCCATGCTCAGCAGGCGCCTACCTCGTTCTTCAGGATCTTGCCAACCGCCTTCATGTCCTGGTCCACCAGCTCTGCAGGGACAAACAGGACGTCCTTGTAGTACGGCTCACGAGAGGCCTCCTTGTCACGGTCCCAGGTGTACAGCTTCTGGTTGCCGTCCCCATGTACAGCTCGCTCGCCAGGCACGCAGGCAGGGCACTCCAGATCCTTCAGCTGCCCCACGTGCATGCGGGTTTCCAGCTGCAGCTTCTTCCATTCAGCGTGTGCCACAGTGAATGCTGCGCGATTGATGGGCAGCACCTGGGTTGGGGATTGTTGGAAACAGAGAAGGCAGGCACAGGGGGGTGGTGTGTGTGTGTGGCTTGTGAGGGGCAAGCAGTCAAGGCACTGACACCACCGACTCACCGAGATTTCCTCAGGTGCAGGCAGCACGCATGCACACCATGATACAAGCACACATGCCAAGGTTCTTAGAACAATAGCCACTTGGTCTCTGGCATGTACCTAGACATCATCCAATCCTACCAGCCAACCGACCACTAACCGATCGCATTTCCTTACCGGCATGCTGCAGGTTGCTGCTGCCGCGTGCTCTACGCCTTTGAGGAACCCACTCAGCGTTGCTGCAGGGTTGCTGAGCCTGTGTGAGTCCCACTGCTGCAACAGGTCAACCTCCACTATGGTTTTCATCATGTTGCTGAGGGAAGCTGGCCAAGCACCAATCTGCAGGAAGTCCAGAGGCTGCTGCCACGTCACTGTGTCACACAGCTGGCACCGGAAGCTGACACGCAGTACCTGGATCACACCGCCTGTAGATACAAACACAAACACCAGCATCATCAGCATGTCCGTTCATGTACGTGCCAGGCGCACTGTGTTGCAGGGGATGAGCAGAGTACACCAACTAATCATGCTGACAGCGACAACAGCACTATGACTCACTGAGCACGCCCCATGCAAGACAGGTAAGTGAACAGTCTGGGAGGTAGGGTGGGTAGCAGGACTGGCAAAGATCCAAAGAACAACACTACAAAACAACAGGCAGGACCCAGGAGCGAACTAGGGCCGCACATCAGATGTTGGGTCACTGGAATCCACGGTTGTGCCCTAGTTGTCTGGCTGAACAGTCTACTGCGATGGGCATACACAAGCAGCAAATAAGAAAATCGGAGGGTACAGCTAGGCTGACAGACTTACGCCTGCAGATGTATGACATCGGCTTTGCCTCCTGTGCATGCACACCAAACTGCCCAGGGCACTCGCCGCCGCTACCGGCACACTGCGGTGCAACAGTGAAGTACGCTATAACAGCAAGGACATCGGCAGTGGCAGGGCAGCGCAGCAGGTGGAGAAGCGGTGAGCAGGGCAACCAGCAGGCACGCAAGGAAGAAGGCAATCAAGCAGTACAGTACACAGTACAGTACAGTACAGGTGATGAGGACAAGGTCCCAACCTCAGCGCTCGCCAGCGAGCCAAGGGCTCATGAAGGCGCCCACAGGGCCTGCTACTCAACGTACCCGAGCCTGTCAGGCCAGGTGGGAAAGCTATCAATATCGGCACCAAGCCAAGCAACCAAACAAGCAAGCAAGCAAGCAGCAAACACGCAAGCAGAAGCAAGCCAGTCATCAGCCTCTCAGCAGTGTACCTGATGCTGCTGCATATGGCAACTGCTGCCAGCAGCCGCCAGTGTGCCTCTCGCGCTTGTGCATGTGCACGCCTCTGTGCTGAGTTGCATCACAAGCCTCACAGAAGGCCGTTGTGCCCCCGCCAGGGTTGCATGACCAGCACCTGCAAAGCCAGCCGTCACAATGTCAGGTGCAAGAGCGACCACTGGGGGCACAGCATGCCCCCAATCTGCGCAGCACAGCTACAGGTGTACTGCTGTTGGCGCCAGCTTGCTGAAAGAGCGATGTGCGCGCACCTGATCTCAGCACAGCTGCCCTGGCAGCTGCTGCAGGTCTGCTGTGCTGGCGAGGCCAGCTGGTGCAGGGCTCTCTGCGCAATGTAGGGGGACTCCTGGCGCCACCTTGCAAGACTATCTTGCTTCTTCTTGGCTCGCTGCTCGCGCTTCCTTGCTGCTGTAGCAGCGGCCAGCTGCTCACCCGCTGGGATGGACTGCTGTATGCACTCTTCCAAAAGTGCTGCCTGCTCGTGCATATCGAACTGCTGCTGCTGGTGGTTGTGCTGCTGCCCCTCTGTTGCCTGTGCGTATTCACTGTGTGCATCCATGGGCTGCACCCCGGGCTGGCCTGCATCATGGTGAGGCTGGAACGTCTGTGCAGCAGCTGCCCTACCCTGATGCTGCTGTCCTCCCAGTCCCCCTGCAGCCCTGGGCCTGCTGCTGCTGCTGCTTTGTGCTGCCTGTCTAGAGGGCTGTGTCTGTCTGGAGGTCTGCCTGCGTTTAGGTGCTGGACAGCATGCTGCTGCAAACAGCTGATCCACTTGCTGCATATGCTGAACATGATCATCGTCCATACGTATTGAAACAGGGACAAGCCTATTGTCTACAAGAGGAAAGAAAAAGAGAATGCATTACGTGCGATACAGCTGTTCTTGGGACCAGCAGTGGGCCACTGCCAGTGGCAACAACCCAACTTTCAGGTTCGGAAGATAGGACGTGTGTGCCGAAACTCTTCAGGAGTTTTGGGATCTATCATCGAAACTTCGGTCAGACTAAGTTTGGACAAAATCGCCAAACTCCGTAGGCATCACTAGTGCCTTTCCACAACACAGTTCAGCACATAACACCTCGATCGGCATTGAGCTCTGTCAAGACCAAGCGTGTGCTCTAGCTGGGACCTGACCTAGTGCTTGGGAGGTCTTGCCAGCGTCGTTGTGCTGCAGTACGCAGCATGACGACCGCTCAAGGCCCACCTGGGCACCTGCTCGGGGTGGAGAGGAGCAGGAGGGCACCCGGCTGTTTGTGCCGAGCAAGCAGGTGTCCGCAAAGAACAATACAGCACACAACAAGCTCAAGTTCAGGTGCGTGGCGTGGCAGTGGCCTGTGTGGGCAGGACCCCTGTCTGCTGCTGTGCTGCACACCTCCAGCTGCTGCTGCCACAGGGTGCTGTCCACCTGCGTCCCTATGGCACT
>VIIQ02000763.1:0-47017 GCA_007449985.2 Desmodesmus armatus
TAAGTGTTCCACTTGCCAGATATCAGCACATGACACTCAGCATGGCAGCATGTGGTAACAAAGCAGTTCTGCTCCGACGTGGTGCCTGCACCTGACAGCCTGTTTCGAAGCGTCAGTTGCACGGTCATGCATGCTTCTTTTTCACGGCTCTGCTCAAGTCCAGAGGCATCAGTACCTCATCGTCGCCTGGGTCCCTTGATACTGATAGTTCCTGCACAGCCCTGACCTTATACAAATAGGAAGGAAATAGCGAAAGTCCAGCGTGGGCAGATAGGGTGGTTTCATCCAATCTCCTGCAAGTTTGGAATGAAAGCTCCTACCTTTACTTGGCTTGAGAGGTGTTTATTAGGAGTGGTGGTTAAGGCGGGCAAAGCCTGCAGTTTCCTTAGCCAAAAGCAAAACGACAAGCTCCCAATGCCAACAGTAGCTGGAGTTTATGCTCATAGCAGAGGGAACTGAACCGTGTTGTCGTTCGGTGATCAGATCAGGTTCAATTCAAAAAAATACAGTTGCAGTCCATTCCTTGCGCGGCTTTCTAGTGGTACAGAGTGCAGCTTACGGTGTGTTCCCATGCTGCACCACCAGCCATCATGGCTCTCCTTCGGCTGACAGAAGCACAGTGGAAGAGCAGCTTCAGGGGGTTGTCAAGGCATGCACGAGGCAACCCCACCGCAAGAGTCCCCACTAAAGAGTATCCTTGGCAAAAGGTTTTTATTCTGATACACGGAGAGCAGGATGATGCCGCCCCATTGCTTACAGCTGCAGTAGAAGACGTGCTCAACTGTGCAGCGGCGCAGAAGCACAGCCTGCAGGATGCCCTGAGCGCTGCACACAGCACCGATGACAAGCACCTTATGATCCTCAGGGTAGGTGCATGAAGAGCAGGAGCACAGGCAAAGCTGCAGCCCAGCCTTTCAACCACCAACCACCACTCTTGCTGCTGTGTGTCTGTTCAGGCTGTTGCACGGTTCCTGATCAACCAGCCAGCCAACAGCCACTGGAGGGGCATGTTCAAGAACGAGAGGGACGAGGTGCAGGAGCTGGAGGAGACAGTGGAGTTCATCGCCAAGGATGTGCTGATGCCAGACCTCCCTCACTTGGTGGCGCACCTGGAGTTTGCGGAAAGCCAGAACATCACTACTGGTGGGTTGCACTGTGGGTTGACGGGGATAGACACGCACCGCCATGGGTGTTCAGTACTGGCTGAGCATCCCCTGACTGCCTGCTTCGAATGCTGTTATGATGATGCAGGTGCCCAGGCAGCAGGCGGGCCACCACAGCAGCAGCAGCCCCCACCGGCCGCAGCTGCAGCAGCGCCCGGCAGGCAGCGGCGGCGCCAGCAGCAGCGCCGGCGCAGCGGGACATGCCCCAGCAGCAGCAGCAGCGGCCAGCGCCCCAGCAGGACCATGCCAGCAGCAGCCACCAGCAGCCCCAGAGCCCCTGTCAGCAGCAGCACCGCCAGCAGCAGCAGCAGAGGCGCCAGTAAGCCGCAAGAGGCAGAGGCCCCTGTCTGAGTCACAGCTTGCAAACCTGCAGAAAAAGCCCTGCATAAACCCAGATTGCAGCCAGTTTCTGCCATGTGCAAGCAAGCTGTGCAAGGGAGAGAATGGTGCGGGGCAAAGCAGCCGACCAAGAGTGAGATAGAGCTGCAGGAGCTGTCGGCGCCCATCGCCCAGTACACGGCAACGGTCCCCTGCCTGAGGCACAGCGGAGCACTCAGTCGCTGGCCAACGTGACCAAGGCGCTGCAGAGGCCATCGCTGTTGAAGGAGGTGAGCACCACCCACGGTTGCCTTGCCGACGGCGGGCGGTTGTGCGGCTGAGCTGATCGTGTCCAGGAGTGCCAAAGCTTCCACTGATCTGAACGGCTGCTCAGGAAGCAGCATCAGGTGTACTATGATGCGTCTCAGCGAGCTGCATGTGCTGAATATATGCGCATGTGCTGGATATATGCATGGTGTGTTTCCCTGTCGATGTGCTGAATATAGTGCGTGGTGTGTTTGCCTGTCAATGTACTGAATCTATGCGCATGGTATGTTGCCTGTCATGCAGCTAAGGGCAGCCGCCGAGGACACTGGCCTGGAGGTACGGCTCGAGGCTTCAGGCTACGTCAAGTCCTCAGCACCTGTCAGCGACCAGAACACAGTCCACCACGAGGGAATGTATATCTCGCCATTTGACACTGGCATCCCAGGCCTCCGCGTGGTGAACTATACAAGGTCGACTGGAGGCGTGCGTGCGCAGCGCGGCGGAGCAGCCCTGCTTGGAGCCTGGTGTCGCCCCGCCCGTGCCCAAGGACATCCAGGCCCTGCGCTCTGCCAAGCAGATCCTCATACTGCACACAACTGGGTAGGTCACGTGGCTGCATGCTCACTGCTGACAAAGCTGTTGTGACTGTTCTTCTGTACTACCTGTGGCTCACAGCAGCCGCATGTTTATGGCATCCACAGCAGCAGCGCTGTGTTCAACATACACACAGCATCTGTGTGTTGAGTAGCTTGATGGCAGCAATGAATTCAGTGGGGCTTGACAGATAGTGCGTAGAGGTACTGCGCGCCAACAGCAACACTCCTTGCACTGCTTTGACCAAGTGCATGCCCTGCACTGTGCTGTTGCACTGCTGTCGTGTGTGCAGGCCCTGAAAGCTGAGTATGATCGTGTGAGCGGGGCAGCAGCAGCAGCAGCGGGTGCGGGTGTGGGCGCAGGCGGGGCAGCAGCAGCAGCAGCTGGGGTTGGGGCAGCACAGGCGGGTGGCGCAGCAACAGCGGGTGCAGGTGCAGGCGGGGCACCAGCAGCAGCTGCTGCTGCAGGTACTGACGCCGCCAGCAGCAGCTGGGGTGGGGGAGCACAGGCAGGTGACGCAGCAGCAGCGGGTGCAGGCGCAGGCGGGGCACCAGCAGCAGCTGCTGCTGCAGGCTAGAGGGAGCCGCAGCCAGCAGCAGCAGCAGCAGGTGGTGGGTGGCAGCACAGGCGGTGACGCAGCAGCAGCGGCTGCTCGTGGGTGCCGGGTGTGCCGATGCAGCCACCTGCTGTAGCGGAGCTTCTGCAGAACTACATCCCGGCTAATCCTGACTTTGTGTTTCAGCTGCTGGGGCAGGAAGGTTTCACTATTCTGCCTGCAGATGTGGCGGTTCGGACTCAGCCCTGTGTGACGCTGTATCAGCGCCGCCCAGGTGCCCTGCCAGTTGTGAGGCGTGATGCAAGTGGCCAGCCTATCGTCAGCATTGCCACAGGCTTAGCATCCATCTACAAGCTCACGTCCAGCAGCAGCGTGCAGTTGATTCAGGTGCCTCAGTGCTTGGTGGTGCCCAGCACAAACCTGTCAGCAGACGTCCTGCAGCAGGTGCTGGGTCACTCGAACTGATTATGTGGTTGCTTTTGCAGGAGGTTGCAGCTGTGAGGTTGCACCAAGTGTGTGCGTGTGCGCCTGCATCAAGTACACATCTGCTCAACAGTACCATATTGTAGCATTCGGTTGATCCAGCACATGATGTTGTGGCCATGGGGTGTGGTTAGCGGCATGTCCGTATTTTTGCTTGGTTGACATGACCGATGTTGGCTGCTGTGCAGCGGCTCTGTTGAAGTTGTGTTTTGCTGTTGAGGGTAGTAGCTTGAGCAGCTGTGGGTGAGTATGCCACATGTAAAATGGCCATCTGTCTGCTGGTCCAAAATGGCATGGCAGTTGTGTCATGCTCCTGTTGAGCTTCTGGCGGTGCTTTTGCCAGGGTGCGTGCCTGCGACGCGTATATTGCTGTAGCAAGCAAGGATGACGTAAGGGTTGTCATTGTAACAGGTCAAGGCATCCAACAGGCTCCTGGACCAACAAGGGGTCAGCATGTGACAGTTGACTTTTGACTGAAGAAATGGCTTGCGCAGTTTATTGTCAGGTCAACGGTGTGCACAGCACATGCAAGGGCTCATCTGCCAGCCACAGTGTGTGCATGTCTGTTCATGAATTAGTTCAGCCCTGGTAGGTGTGAGGCATATCAACTTGAATCTGGCTGGTTGTGCCACAGCAGTGCGGCCATACTGTATCCTAGAGTTGCTAAACTGATGACTGTGCCTTGTATATCAACTAATCCATATACATGCATACAGGGCACCAGGCCTAAACCACAGCAAACGCTTCAGCAAGCACGCTTGGTAAGCCACAAGCCTCGGTCAATGGTGATTGTCCTATAACCAAGCATACACAAGTTCAGCAGGTACATTGTACATATAGGATAGATTTCAGCAGGTGCATAGTATATACAGCATTCATGTCTTCCCAGTCACAAGGTTGAGGACTAGGGTGGTGGGGTTCAAGGAGTAGGGGGTGGGGTTCAAGGAGTAGGGTGGTGGGGTTTCCAGGGCCCACAGGTGTGGTCAGGCTGGTTGTTTGTTTACTGTTCCAAGCTGCACCTTGTAGTGCTTCCAGATCAAGCCACACCACTTGGCACCAAGCGGCAGGCAGCGCTGCCTGTTGAGGGACCAGAGTAAGCCCTTAGCAATGGCTTTTGCACCATGTGAGGCTCTGCCAGTGATCCCTACCACAATAGCAGGCTGTTTCCAATGTTAACCCACATCCCCCAAAAACTTGAAATTCCCTGTACTTGGGGCCTCCAACCCCCCCTACGAGGCCACCTGTCGCATTGCTCAGCGCAGCGTGACACTGCCAACAACAAATCTGCAGGCAGAAACTGGAGGCCACATGTCACAGTTGAAGAGCCAGACATCAAGAAACAGTCCATTCACCCTCCCCCCCTCTCCCCCTCCCCCCCCCCCCCCACCACACACCACCACCCCCCTTGGCACACAAGAGTTGCTTGCAACATCGCGGCCATGCCAGCGGGCTTTTGGGGATGCGCCCCCCTACAGTGTTTGTATCATAGGGGTTCAGGAGTAGGGTGGTGGGGTTTCCAGGGCCCACAGGTGTGGTGCTGGCTGTTGGTTACTACTTTAAGCTGCATCTTGTAGTGCTTCCAGATCAAGCCACACCACTTGGCACCAAGCGGCAGGCAGCGCTGCCTGTTGAGGGGCCAGAGTAAGCCCTTAGCAATGGCTTTTGCACCATGTGAGGCTCTGCCAGTGATCCCTACCACATTAGCAGGCTGTTTCCAATGTTAACCCACATCGGCCGAAAATTGAAATTCCCTGTACTTGGGGCCTCCAACCCCCCCTACGAGGCCACCTGCCGCAATGCTCAGCGCAGCGCAACACCGTCAACACGAAATCTGCAGGCATAAACCAGAGGCCACATGTCACAGTTGAAGAGCCAGACATCAAGAAACAGTCCATTCAATCCCCCCCTCTCCCCCCCCCCTACCCACACCCCCCCCCCCTTGGCACACAAGACTTGCTTGCAACATTGCGGCCATGCCAGCGGGCTTTTGGGGATGCGCACCCGAACAATAATTGTATCACAAGGGTTAAGGAGTAGGGTGGTGGGGTTTCCAGGGCCCACAGGTGTGGTGCTGGCTGTTGGTTACTGTTTTAAGCTGCATCTTGTAGTGCTTCCAGATCAAGCCACACCACTTGGCACCAAGCGGCAGGCAGCGCTGCCTGTTGAGGGACCAGAGTAAGCCCTTAGCAATGGCTTTTGCACCAAGTGAGGCTCTGCCAGTGATCCCTACCACATTAGCAGGCTGTTTCCAATGTTAACCCACATCGCCCAAAAACTTGAAATTCCCTGTACTTGGGGCCTCCAACCCCCCCTACAAGGCCACCTGTCGCAATGCTCAGCGCAGCGTGACACTGCCAACACGAAATCTGCAGGCATAAACCAGAGGCCACATGTCACAGTTGAAGAGCCAGACATAAAGAAACAGTCCATTCAATCCCCCCCTCTCCCCCCCCCTACCCACACCACCACCCCCTTGGCACACAAGACTTGCTTGCAACATTGCGGCCATGCCAGCGGGCTTTGGGGGATGCGCACCCGAACAATAATTGTATCACAAGGGTTAAGGAGTAGGGTGGTGGGGTTTCCAGGGCCCACAGGTGTGGTCAGGCTGTTGGTTACTGTTTTAAGCTGCATCTTGTAGTGCTTCCAGATCAAGCCACACCACTTGGCACCAAGCGGCAGGCAGCGCTGCCTGTTGAGGGACCAGAGTAAGCCCTTAGCAATGGCTTTTGCACCATGTGAGGCTCTGCCAGTGATCCCTACCACATTAGCAGGCTGTTTCCAATGTTAACCCACATCGGCCGAAAATTGAAATTCCCTGTACTTGGGGCCTCCAACCCCCCCTTATGAGGCCACCTGCCGCAATGCTCAGCGCAGCGCAACACCGCCAACAAGATGTCTGCAGGCATAACTGGAGGCCACATGTCACAGTTGAAGAGCCAGACATCAAGAAACAGTCCCCCCCCTCACACACACACACACACACACACACACACACACACACACACACACACACACACACACACACACACACACACACACACACACACACACACACACACACACACACACACACACACACACACACACACACACACACACACACACACACACACACACACACACACACACACACACACACACACACACACACACACACTTGTTTGATGCAACCACCGCCTTTTGCTTACACGACGTGCTTTCAAAATGGCGGCCATGCCAGCGGGTTATTGATGCGCAGCACTGCCAACAGGTATCTACACGCTTGATCTACTGGCACACTGCACAGCTTTCACACGCGCTTATACCCAACTTTGCATCCTTGGATGGTTGTTGCATTGGCTGGATGCATTCCCCGTGTACACAAACACACACCCATGCTCTATGTGCGTGGTTCAGAAGGACGCAGAGTGCAATCTCTTTCCAGTTGTTGACTGCCTCCTTGCACACACAAGATGCCCTGATTGTCATTGACAGCAGGACACCAGGACAAGGCTCTGTATGACTTCCTTGATATGCAACTTGTTGAAGCTTGCTTGAGGCATGTTGATGTTGAAATGCACTGACATTTGCTGCCAATGAACAGACAATGTCCCACCCAATGCTGACATGTGCCACCTGCTTTGTCAGTATATTGCCACCACTCTCCCTTCACCACCTTCATCGGGATGCATTGCGTCCGCAGTGAAGATTACAACTTTCTGTCCCCCGCTACAATAAGTGTTGTGGTTCTGTACCAATCTGCTGTGTCAGGGCTTGGGGTGCAAAATGATCACCAACTGCAACAATGATACCAACACCCCAAGGCTTAAGAGTCCCAATGTCCGAAAGCCCATCACCTGCACCCTCATGACAGGCACACACATAAACACGCGGCCACATTGGCTCTGCGGCATGCCAATCACACCCAACATGCATCACAAACAACCATCCCACATACTCAAGCAACAGTATCAGCAGTCATCCTCACTGCTTTCACTGCCATTGCCGCTGTCGCTGTCTGCCAAGTCGACTGCATCGCAGCCCTCTTCATCACTGTACGCCAGCTCATCGTCAGACTCCTGTTCTTCAGGCTGTACATCTGCAGGCCCGTCAACACCTGAGGCCCCCAGGTCAGCCAGACGGCTGGCGTGTGCTGCAGCTGCATCTGCAGTGATGTATGGCTGAAAGGCGCTGTGCGCCCGACTAAGGTGACGCACTGCCTCCTGCTTTGCGCGCTGCAGCACACACGCCGCACCCTCACGTGCGCGCACATCACCAGCCAGCTCGTGACATTGTGGCAGGTACCGCCCTGTCACACAGTCCTGCTT
Organism: Desmodesmus armatus; assembly: GCA_007449985.2. Taxonomy (NCBI): domain Eukaryota; kingdom Viridiplantae; phylum Chlorophyta; class Chlorophyceae; order Sphaeropleales; family Scenedesmaceae; genus Desmodesmus; species Desmodesmus armatus. Next base: position 7,692 of record VIIQ02000763.1, read on the forward strand.
GCAAGGCAGCAGCGCAGGCAGAACGACAGGCAGTGGGTTTTGCTGTTGATACTGTTGCATAGTTCAGGCAGTGCCTCAACACACCACGAAGAGCCAATGCATGAACATATACTGATGGGACCCAGCACTGACCACACGTACTGTGCATGACTGCTGCTTCATGCCATCGTACAAGCATAACAGCAACAGATCTGTACCTGCATGCCGCCAGCCTGCAACTGCTGCGGCAGGTCTGTTGCCGCCGCTGTTGGTGACAGCAGGATGGCAATGAGTCTGTCCTGCTTGTCAATGACTGTCTCCCAGTACTGCAAGTGAGCCTGCATTTCGCGCGGCAGCAGCAGCAGCTCCTCCTTGATGCGCTGCACCTCGTTGTAGGCATCACACACCTTGAGCGTCACCTCCATGCCGTACACTGACACCACCTCCTCCACTGCAGCAGCAGACAATGCAACAAAAAGCAAGCAGCAATCAAAAACAGCACAGCCTATGGCAGCAGCAGTACAGGCCAAAAAGCAGCACCAACAGAAACCTCAGGGCCCTCGACATCAGGAATACACAGCCCCCCAGGGGTACACATGCTGCACAGCCAATTCACCCACCACCCACGCACCACACACCTGCAGGCTCCACGCCATCCAGGCGCCTGTACTCATTTGCCCATGCATAGGTGCGCTGCTTGACGTCCTCCAGCTGTGCCACCTGGCGAGGCGTGCTGCCATAAGGGAGCAGTATGTTGTACTGCTCAACAAGGCTGCCGAGCTGCGTCGTGATGTCAGCACACTTCTTGCTGTGGCGCTTCTGCTCCTTGGGTCGTGCTGCACAACACGTACATGAACACCGGAACACAATTAGGCATCAGGCAAAGGCATCAGGCATGCTGACAGGCAGTGCAGATGTCGCAAATGTGCACATGCCTTGCGCATGCCGTGCCTTGCCACAACGTGGGTTTACACTTGACGGTTTCATAGCCAACATGCCGCTGCCAGCAAACGAGTTGTGCATGCCAGGGCTTAACACTATGATGCACCTGAGCGCTGAGTGATTGAATGACACCTCACAGGCAGTTCATGTGGGAGTGTGCCATACCTGCTGCAGCATCTCTCTTGCCAGCCTGCTTGCCCAAGTTGTAGCACGTTGCCTCAATCTTGTTCTGCATGGTGAGAATGGACGCCTCAGCAGCGGTGCTGAACAGGGCTTGGATGACCTGCGCCTCAGTAGGGCTAAACACGTTGGCCAGGGCTGGCAAGCCCTGTGCCACTTGAGCCAGCAGCTGCTTGTACCTGAAGGTCACAGAACATGTCATGTCTCGTGTACACATACACAACATAGTTTCCGTGCAGTTGCAAAGCAGCCACTATGCAAGTAGGTGAAACAGGGCGGGGCAGGATGCAGGGGACAGAACCTTGACACAGATGGACACAGTGTGCCTGCCAGGTGGAGCCTCCAGGAAGTGTACAGGCTCCCTGTACCTGTTGTCGTTGCGCTCCTGCAGCACAGACTTGGCCAGCTGGTGAATCTTGCCGGTGCTGGGCCTGGCGATGCTGGCCACCATGCGGGCTACCTCCACTGGCGCTTCTCCTGCTGCTGCTTGTGCATGTGGCTGTGAGCTGCTGTTCAGGAACCTGTCCAGCAGGGGCGCATCCAGGCGGCTGCGTGCTAGGGAGAAGAGCTCCAGCACCTCCTGGTGTGGGGCAGTGCCCTTCATCTCGGCTGCACATGAGACAAGCGCATTTATCAGTTAACTCCACCGGGGTGTACACGTTCAGGCAACAGTAGGCACACAGACAGTAGGCATACAGACAGTATGCCTACAAAAGACTGAGCTGGCCGTGACGCAGTTGCGGTCACCTGTTGCATGAGCCTTCAAAGCGTCCCGCATTCGCAGCACAAAGCCCGATCGCTGTTCTGGAGGGTGCTGTGTGAGACCGCTCAACTGCTGCTGGAGGGTGGCGATGGCTGGCGGCAGCATCTTCTTGTACTTGACGATCTTGCCGACCAGGAAATCAGCCTGCCCAGCACGCTTGCTGCGCCCGACCTCGACGCAGTGCTCAGTGATGACGTCCGTGGAGCCTGCACAAGGCACACAAGTGAAGAGTGAGAAGCTGCGCAGCCGCCCCAGCTGGGTTAAGGGTGGCAGCTCCTTGCCACGTGCTCTGTGTCAGTGCAGCAAGCAGCATACCTGCAACACTTTGCTGGCATGTGGTGCGTCCCAGGGGTGAAAGGCCTGAAAACAGCTGCTCCCCTGCCTCGCCAGCCGTCTTGCCGCAACCATCGACCGCACCAGGCTGATACAGCACCTGCAGCAATCAAATTCACATGCGATCATAAGTTGATGCACAGACATGACAACAACTATCAGTGACTGTACATGCAACATGCCTGCGTTTGGGACTCAGGTGTACCTGCAGCTGGCAGTGAGTGTTGCAGTGTGACTCCGGGTGTGCAAGTAACAACCCAACTTGGGTGCGCACCTGGCATGACTGCGCGTGCAGGCTGCCGTGGGCAGCAGAGTGGACCAGGCGGGTGCTGCAAATGTCTTGGCCGCTGCTGCTGAGCTGCGCCAGCCGATCTGACAGGTTGAGCACTGCTGCGTCTGCACCAAGCTGACCCGTGGAGCGCAGGTGCTGGATGTTGCTGTTGAGACGGTGCAACCACACTGCCCACTTGCACATGATGTCAATGTGCAGTTGGCGCAGCCCGACCTGCTGCGCAGCTGCTGCCAGAGCCAGAGTCAGCGCGTACGAGTAGCGCTCGCCAGTGCGGATCTGGTTGAGGGCTGCAACTGGACCACCATGGCGTGCATCCGTGAGGAAGTAGCGGCCTGTGATCTCCTGCTTCTCCCTGCGCCGTGACGAGTTGCTGGCTGCAGCCCAATGGCCGCCACAGTGTGTGTCAGCACGCTGCACAGTACGCCGCCAAACAGCAGACAGGCAGCAGAACAGCAAGCTGGTGACCTCTCCTTTTGCACAGTGCTGATGATGCAGTTGGTACCGCAGATGCAACCAGACCCACATACATGCAAGTGGCATCGGACAGTGAAGCAGGTACTTCACAGCATTGTGCAGGATACAATAAGAAGCAGCGTTTGAGACTGTTAGGTATCATGCGTGCATGTTAGAGTGCACACTTGATATGCAGGGACATGCAGCCCATGCTCAGCAGGCGCCTACCTCGTTCTTCAGGATCTTGCCAACCGCCTTCATGTCCTGGTCCACCAGCTCTGCAGGGACAAACAGGACGTCCTTGTAGTACGGCTCACGAGAGGCCTCCTTGTCACGGTCCCAGGTGTACAGCTTCTGGTTGCCGTCCCCATGTACAGCTCGCTCGCCAGGCACGCAGGCAGGGCACTCCAGATCCTTCAGCTGCCCCACGTGCATGCGGGTTTCCAGCTGCAGCTTCTTCCATTCAGCGTGTGCCACAGTGAATGCTGCGCGATTGATGGGCAGCACCTGGGTTGGGGATTGTTGGAAACAGAGAAGGCAGGCACAGGGGGGTGGTGTGTGTGTGTGGCTTGTGAGGGGCAAGCAGTCAAGGCACTGACACCACCGACTCACCGAGATTTCCTCAGGTGCAGGCAGCACGCATGCACACCATGATACAAGCACACATGCCAAGGTTCTTAGAACAATAGCCACTTGGTCTCTGGCATGTACCTAGACATCATCCAATCCTACCAGCCAACCGACCACTAACCGATCGCATTTCCTTACCGGCATGCTGCAGGTTGCTGCTGCCGCGTGCTCTACGCCTTTGAGGAACCCACTCAGCGTTGCTGCAGGGTTGCTGAGCCTGTGTGAGTCCCACTGCTGCAACAGGTCAACCTCCACTATGGTTTTCATCATGTTGCTGAGGGAAGCTGGCCAAGCACCAATCTGCAGGAAGTCCAGAGGCTGCTGCCACGTCACTGTGTCACACAGCTGGCACCGGAAGCTGACACGCAGTACCTGGATCACACCGCCTGTAGATACAAACACAAACACCAGCATCATCAGCATGTCCGTTCATGTACGTGCCAGGCGCACTGTGTTGCAGGGGATGAGCAGAGTACACCAACTAATCATGCTGACAGCGACAACAGCACTATGACTCACTGAGCACGCCCCATGCAAGACAGGTAAGTGAACAGTCTGGGAGGTAGGGTGGGTAGCAGGACTGGCAAAGATCCAAAGAACAACACTACAAAACAACAGGCAGGACCCAGGAGCGAACTAGGGCCGCACATCAGATGTTGGGTCACTGGAATCCACGGTTGTGCCCTAGTTGTCTGGCTGAACAGTCTACTGCGATGGGCATACACAAGCAGCAAATAAGAAAATCGGAGGGTACAGCTAGGCTGACAGACTTACGCCTGCAGATGTATGACATCGGCTTTGCCTCCTGTGCATGCACACCAAACTGCCCAGGGCACTCGCCGCCGCTACCGGCACACTGCGGTGCAACAGTGAAGTACGCTATAACAGCAAGGACATCGGCAGTGGCAGGGCAGCGCAGCAGGTGGAGAAGCGGTGAGCAGGGCAACCAGCAGGCACGCAAGGAAGAAGGCAATCAAGCAGTACAGTACACAGTACAGTACAGTACAGGTGATGAGGACAAGGTCCCAACCTCAGCGCTCGCCAGCGAGCCAAGGGCTCATGAAGGCGCCCACAGGGCCTGCTACTCAACGTACCCGAGCCTGTCAGGCCAGGTGGGAAAGCTATCAATATCGGCACCAAGCCAAGCAACCAAACAAGCAAGCAAGCAAGCAGCAAACACGCAAGCAGAAGCAAGCCAGTCATCAGCCTCTCAGCAGTGTACCTGATGCTGCTGCATATGGCAACTGCTGCCAGCAGCCGCCAGTGTGCCTCTCGCGCTTGTGCATGTGCACGCCTCTGTGCTGAGTTGCATCACAAGCCTCACAGAAGGCCGTTGTGCCCCCGCCAGGGTTGCATGACCAGCACCTGCAAAGCCAGCCGTCACAATGTCAGGTGCAAGAGCGACCACTGGGGGCACAGCATGCCCCCAATCTGCGCAGCACAGCTACAGGTGTACTGCTGTTGGCGCCAGCTTGCTGAAAGAGCGATGTGCGCGCACCTGATCTCAGCACAGCTGCCCTGGCAGCTGCTGCAGGTCTGCTGTGCTGGCGAGGCCAGCTGGTGCAGGGCTCTCTGCGCAATGTAGGGGGACTCCTGGCGCCACCTTGCAAGACTATCTTGCTTCTTCTTGGCTCGCTGCTCGCGCTTCCTTGCTGCTGTAGCAGCGGCCAGCTGCTCACCCGCTGGGATGGACTGCTGTATGCACTCTTCCAAAAGTGCTGCCTGCTCGTGCATATCGAACTGCTGCTGCTGGTGGTTGTGCTGCTGCCCCTCTGTTGCCTGTGCGTATTCACTGTGTGCATCCATGGGCTGCACCCCGGCTGGCCTGCATCATGGTGAGGCTGGAACGTCTGTGCAGCAGCTGCCCTACCCTGATGCTGCTGTCCTCCCAGTCCCCCTGCAGCCCTGGGCCTGCTGCTGCTGCTGCTTTGTGCTGCCTGTCTAGAGGGCTGTGTCTGTCTGGAGGTCTGCCTGCGTTTAGGTGCTGGACAGCATGCTGCTGCAAACAGCTGATCCACTTGCTGCATATGCTGAACATGATCATCGTCCATACGTATTGAAACAGGGACAAGCCTATTGTCTACAAGAGGAAAGAAAAAGAGAATGCATTACGTGCGATACAGCTGTTCTTGGGACCAGCAGTGGGCCACTGCCAGTGGCAACAACCCAACTTTCAGGTTCGGAAGATAGGACGTGTGTGCCGAAACTCTTCAGGAGTTTTGGGATCTATCATCGAAACTTCGGTCAGACTAAGTTTGGACAAAATCGCCAAACTCCGTAGGCATCACTAGTGCCTTTCCACAACACAGTTCAGCACATAACACCTCGATCGGCATTGAGCTCTGTCAAGACCAAGCGTGTGCTCAGCTGTGGACCTGACCTAGTGCTTGGGAAGGTCTTGCCAGCGTCGTTTGTGCTGCAGTACGCAGCATGACGACCGCTCACAGGCCCACCTGGGCACCTGCTCGGGGTGGAGAGGAGCAGGAGGCACCCGGCTGTTTGTGCCGAGCAAGCAGGTGTCCGCAAAGAACAATACAGCACACACAAAGCTCAAGTTCAGGTGCGTGGCGTGGCAGTGGCCTGTGTGGGCAGGACCCCTGTCTGCTGCTGTGCTGCACACCTCCAGCTGCTGCTGCCACAGGGTGCTGTCCACCTGCGTCCCTATGGCACTTCGATCAGGCCTGCTACACCCTCGTAATAGTCTTGTTGCTGTTCAAAGATGGCCCAACAGACGATACAAGGCATGCATGGCTCCCAGTTGCACCATCACACGCCAGCTTTGGATTGTCTGCTGCTGCATGGTATCATGCGTTTACATGCAGGCAGGAAGGCCAAGCAGCACCTCATGAGCTGAGGGAGCTTGAGAAGGAGGACCTCAAGGTCCGTGCTGCCTTGTACAGCTAGTGCACTTTCCTGCAGGCCTCAGCACAGTTGCGGCAGCGATTCATTGTGCTGTGGTCTCCAGGTCCTGTCAGCCGTGCCGCCTTATACAGCCAGGACATGAAGTTATCTTCATGCAGCCCTCAGCACAACAGCAGCAGCAAGTCAGCTGCCAGCATAGTGCAGGAGGCAGCAGTGCAAGTGTCCACGAACTGCCTGGTCTTAGTCTGTGCAGCATGCCCCTGTCACCAGGGGACTTTGCAAGTGCCAGCCTTGCAGCAGCTTGGCTCAGGTGTCTACCTCATAGTGTCCTGCCTTACCCCCACCCACCGAGCCAGCATTGTCATGCAAGCAGCAGCAGCGCCAACCCTGCAGCCTGACACGCACAAACACATGGCATCAGTCACATGGCTGCTCATCACATGGCAGTGCCCATATGATGTTGCTGCTGCTGCTGCTGCTGCTGCTGCTGCTTACATCGTGCTGCTGCTGCTGCTGCTGCTGCCGCATTTGTGCAGGCCAAGCTTGAAGCCAAGGAGCGGGAGCACTTCAAGAAGAAGGGCATCAGCTTTGACGGTGAGGCAACCCTGCTGCTGCTGCTGCTGCTGTGGTAGCTTCTGCTGGATTAGCTATACAGCTGGCCCCCCCAGCATCAGCTGATCAACGGCACCCCTCGTGTCCGATGCAACTGCTGCCTGTTTGTGTGGGGCAGCTCATGCCGCAAGGGCATCACCACCTGACTCGTGTGGTTGTTGGTTGTTGCAGCACAGCTTTTGTGGGGATAGGTAGTCCACTGGTGCTCAATATGCATGTATCGCACAGCTGTGACCAACTAGCAAGCAGCACATGCAGTTACACGCACTGGTACTGTTACACATGCTTGTCCTGTCCATCTGTCTGCCTGACTCCCTGGTTGCTGGTCCGCTTGTCTGTCATGTGTCCTGGCCCGATTGTCCTGTTGGGCCCACAGAGCAGCGCAAGCAAGATCTGCAGTTGCTAGAAGCAGCGCCGCCAGATGAGGGGGGTGGCGGCAGCGGCAGGGCGCTGATGCCGTATGCAAAGGACGCAGACGACGTTGATCCTGACGCAGACGATGACGACAGCAGCAGCGACGAGGTGAGGCAGAGGCGGTTTATGGGGGGGGGGCTCGGACGGTGGCGGCAGCGGCAGTAGCTGGGCCCGCAAGCCATACGCAAAGGACACAGAAAAGACAGATCCACACACAGACAATGACGACAGCAGCAGCGACGAGGTGAGGCAGAGGCGGATGGGGCGTGGGGTCGGTGGGGTTTGGGGGGCTAGCGGCAGTGGTAGTGGCAGAGCGCTTGTGCCATGGTGGCCCCAGGGAGGGAGAGGGGTGGCGGCAGCGGCAGGGCGCTCATGTCGTATGCAAAGAATGCAGACGATGTGGACCCAGATGCCGGTGATGATGACAGCAGAAGCGACGAGGTGAGGCAGAGGGGCGGCCTTGGGTGGGGTTGGGGGTGGCGGCAGTGGCAGTGCGCTCATGCCGTATGCAAAGCACACAAGCGATATTGATACCGATGCAAACGATGGCGGCAGCAGAGAAAGTACGAGGTAAGGCAGCCGCTTCATGGGCGTGGAGGTATGTGACAATGGCATCCACATTAATTGTCTCAAAAGCCATATTACTAATGAGCGATATTATGCTGCAGCAGACAAATGCACTGGTTTGGTTGGCACCGTCTGAATAGCGAACCGCCAGACCAGTTGCAAACCGTCACATACCTGTGTAAGCAAACATCCAGAAGTTGGTTGGTTGCGCTGTGCATGCTGCAGGATGACGACAGTGACGACGAGGCAGAGTTGAAAGCAGAGCTGGACCGGATCAGGGCTGAGCGGGCAGCAGAGGCTGAGAAGCGAGCAGCAGAGGAGGAGGCGAAACGGCAGGAGGCGATACGCGCAGAGGTGCTGGGTGGCAATCCTTTGATGGCAGGGGCGGAGGTGGACTTTGGGATGAAGCGCAGGTGGGTTCAATACTTTGAGAGCTGCCTGCTCTTGTGCGCATCGTTCAAGTGCGTTGTTTGGGTCAGAAGGTCATAGCTGTTGTACTTTTGTGTGTAGGGTGTGTGTTAGCACAGGGATTACGTGTGTGTTGGGGGGGGGGGGGGGAGGAAGGGGGGTTACAGGGGACGGGGAAGCGAGCGGCAGAGGAGGAGGCAAAACGGCAGGAGGCGATACGGGCAGAGGTGCTGGGCGGTAACCCTCTGATGGCAGGGGCGGAGGTGGACTTTGGGATGAAGCGCAGGTGGGTGGAAAGGTTGGGGCTGTCTGCTGCTGTGCACATTGTTTATGTGCATTGTTACACATCAGTGGGGTTTAAGGGTTGTTTGTTGGGTTGGGGGGAGGGGGCCGGGAGTTGCAGAGGCTGAGAAACGAGCAGCAGAGGAGCAGGCGAAGCGGCAGGAGGCAATACGAGCAGAGGTGCTGGGCGGTAACCCTCTGATGGCAGGGGCGGAGGTGGACTTTGGGATGAAGCGCAGGTGGGTGGAAAGGTTGGGGGCTGTCTGCTGCTGTGCACATTGTTTATGTGCATTGTTACACATCAGTGGGGTTTAAGGGTTGTTTGTTGGGTTGGGGGGAGGGGGCCGGGAGTTGCAGAGGCTGAGAAACGAGCAGCAGAGGAGCAGGCGAAGCGGCAGGAGGCAATACGAGCAGAGGTGCTGGGCGGTAACCCTCTGATGGCAGGGGCGGAGGTGGACTTTGGGATGAAGCGCAGGTGGGTCGTTGGGCAGGGAGGGCGGGCGTGGATTGGGTTTGATGGATGTGTTTAGTGGCTGTATGCGTGTGTTAGCAGCGGGAGAACATGCAAGTCAAACCAGAAGGCTACTAGGCTAGTGTGCGTGGGCTGGAAGGGGGGGGTGCAGCAGTTGCTTGCTGGAGGTATCGCGCTCCAGTGAGGCAAAAACTTTATGCACCCTTGGTCATTGAGGGGTAGCCGGTGCGGTGACTAGTTTAGGTTTGGGCTGGCCTGCTTTGCTCAGGCATCGCATCTGACTGGCTAGTTCCGTGTGGGTGCATCTTTGGATGATGTTTCCTTTTGCCTCTTTGCTAGCACAGCATCTGCATGCTGTTCTAGCATACACACATCATACAATTTACCCACACAGCAAGCTGTGCCCCTGTCCTGTGCGCTGCAGGTGGGATGAGGATGTGGTGTTCAAGAACCAGACGCGGGGTGAAGTGAAGGCTCCCCGCCGTTTCATCAACGACACAGTGCGCAGCGACTTCCACAGACGCTTCCTGGAGCGATACATTCGGTAGCAGCACTGCTCTACACACGTGTTGCGCGTGTGTGTGCTGTCGTGGTTGAGGATGCTGTGCGTTGCGTCACGACACGAATCGACGGTCGACTGGACAAGCAGCAGAAGGCTACTCGCCAGACACACCTGCCTTATGGCATGTTTGGTAGCAGTGGCCAGGTGCACATCTGTGTGGGTGCGGTATGTGCTGACATGCATGGGCGCCTGTTGCGCCGTGCTGGTGATTGCAGTGCTGTGCTGTGCTGTGCTGTGCTGTGAGTTTGCAGACGGAATGAGAAGCAGTGAGGTTTGACCACGCCCCCTGAAATGTTCTGTTCTGCGGCAGCGCTTGCCATGTTCTCCCATGTACTATAGATGGGATTATGGGCACGCCTTGACATCGACCACTGCACAGCATGGCACTGCACACGCAGTGAGTGTTTGGGACGAGTGTATATGTACATGTGCCGTTGTGTGCCTTGGCAGCTGTGGGGCGGCGGCTGCAAGTTGTACCTTTGTGTTGCGTCCAATTGTGCGTGCTTGGCAGGCATCGGATGACCCACCCCATGGCTTGACGCCTATCTTGGTCTAGTGGGCCTGGTGGTGCATATGTAGACGTTGCGGAGACTCTCTCAGGTATAGCTGGAGTGGCCCTGAAACCTTGCCTGCTGCACACCTGGTGCTGTTCAGCTGTCGACGCGGCTGTTTTTCCAGTTTGCAAAGTCGGATTGCCCATCTCCCTACTGAATGATGTGAGACCTACCAGTAACCATCACGTCTTGGTGTCCCGTTGAGGCCATCACATGCCAGGAATGAAGCCACCACAATCAGTGGCCCTGTCAGCGCTAGCAGCCCCTGTCGTCCATGTGCCCCAAAGGGCAGCGAGTCATGAGTCGTGACAAGGCTGAAATGAGCAGGCCCCTGAACAGGAAACGGGCCCACAAGAAATTATTACTTCCTGGGAAATGCCAGGATTGAAAGCAATAGCCATGCAGGTCCAGTACTGAAACCTGCTGGGGTACAACAAGTTTGTTTCAAGACCATGCAGTATCTCCTGTCCCGCCTTGATGGTGCAACACAGATTTCGTTTTAAGTTCACCGTAACTGGCTGTTTGTTTCAGTCGCTTATCGATCCTTCAAGCAGACGAGTACATTTTGAGCGCGCAGCAGAAATGGCGCAGCCCGGCTTTGGGAATCTGTGGCAGAACACGGAGAAGTCAGATGTAGTCATCGTGCTTCAAGTACCTACAAATCCAGCTCCAGCTGGCGCCCCGGCCCGTGACAACACCAACCACCTGGCGCTGCGGAGGTTTCCGGGCCACAGCGAGGTTCTGAACAGCAGCCGCTATTTCGCAAAGAAGGCAAGAAGTTCACAGTGTTCGATACAGTTAGGCAGGCCTGGCGTCACAGTCACTCTGCCGGACCCATGGTATGAACCAGCAGCACTGGCACTGCTGGCGGGGCTGTACCAAGTCAAGCCCTGGCCCCTGCTGCTGCAAGAGCTGACCCTGGAGCAGCTGCACCATGCATCAGAGCTGGCCAAAGAGTGGCAGCTTCTAGGAGATGGCAGCTTCACATCTGCACTCAGGCAGGCAGTAGCCAACTCAGAATCAGCAGCAGCAGCAGAAGCAGAAGCCTTTGAGGAGCAACTGAGGCAGCAGTCAGTGCCCAAACGCATGCTGCCAAAGTTTGAGCAGGCGCTGCTGAGCAGGTATGGAGATCTGGAGGCAGTGTGGGGCCCTGCAGGCGCCTCAAGGCAGAAGTCACTGCTGGCACTGCCCCTGTATGCCATGGAGCTACTGCTGGCATCAGACAAGCTCAAGGTGAGGCCTCACAGCAGACTGGTGACCAGTGGGCTAGTATGCCAGCATACTATGATGCCAAGCCTTGAAGCAGCTACTAGGCTGAGCCTAGTGGCGCGTGGTGCTCATGCCCCTTCAGAGCACAGCGCATGCGACACGCTTGTTGCCACACATGCCGCTATGCATCATCACTAGAGTCACAATGCTTGAGCCTCGAGACCTTCGAGCTTGTGACACCAACTTTCCAACGTCGTTTTCAACATTATAGGATGCCCAGCTGAGTCATGGCTGGCATGATGACTCATGCTGAGCAGATTGGACCGCTGTTACCGCTGGCAGCGGCTGCCGCACCACTAGGCACAACACCAGGATTCGCGCTTGTCGTACCGTACGACGTAGTACAACAACATGTTGTTTTTGATGGTCGTGAAATTCACTCAACCACAACCATCCATGCCGCATGTCTGCGCAGGTTGCCTCAGAGGACACAGTGTTGTACACAGCCCATGCCTATGCCAACAGAACCACTTGGCAAAGCCCAGGCTCTACCCAGGGTCAAACAGACCTTGTCCCCATCAGCTTTAAGCTTGCACCCCTGATTCGATACCCCCACCTCTCGCAGTTCTGGCTGTCAGCATCAGTGCTGTCTGATGATTCAGGAAAGCTGCTGCTGCGCAAGCTGCAGGCTCAGCCCCAGCTGAAGAAGCTGCTGCTGCTGAAGACGGCCCGCAGCACGAGCCCATGCGGTGAACTTCGCCCGAAAGATATTTCATACAGAATCCCAGATGTTCCTGCCAGCTGGCTGCTGCCCGAGCGTAACATCCGTGACGTCAGCAGCGTGGACGTGACGTGGGAGCTGGACGTGTCGGCGATCAGGACAGCAGCACTGAACAGCGCAAAACGGCAGCTGAAGGCCATCCTGAGGTCGCCAACCAGCTGCTTGCTGGGCGGGGTGCGTTGGGGTGTGAGGCTCTACTGCGACTGGGACGCGAGCAGGCAAGGCAGCACCATCGACCTGTACACATGCGCGGACCCACTGCCCGCTGGTGCAGCTTGCCGTTGTACGTACACACTGAAGTACATCGCAACAGATAAGTGCGGAGTGAAGACCGCAGAGGGAAGCCGCAAGCAGACCAACCACTTTGAGTCAAACGAGCCCTGGGGATGGGAGGACGTGTTTGGGCTCGGGGTCATGCGGGGGGGGGGGGGGGGGCTTTGATGAGGCGGCCTGGGCTGCCAAGAAGCTGCCAGCAGAGGGCAGGATTGCGTTGCAATTGACGATCGAGGATGTGGGCATGTGAGCCTCGGTGGGACAAGCAGGCTGGGCTGCAGCCGCAAGAGAAGCCTTCCACACCGGGTTTAGCTTTGGTCACCGGCTTGCAGCAACGTGTGCCACGCTGTTGTGAGGCAGCATCCTTTGAATCGGATTGCCCACTGGTGTGTCTGGGGTCACTGTTCACCGCAGCGTGTTTGGAGTTGGGGACTTTGTTGAGGCCGGGCCTGGGCTGCCAAGAACTTGCCGGCAGAGGGCAGATAGCGGTGCATGTGACGATTGCCGATCTGAGACTCTCATCGGATGTGGGTATGCGAGATTGTGCAGGCCGCCTGCGCAGGGCTGCTGCGGCACTTGTGGGGTTGGCCCCTCAGGCTGACACTCTGGGGTCACCCCAGCAGTGCTGTGGTGGTCGCCATTCTTTTGAAGTAGCACTACATTTGCTGGCAACCAAGTGTCCCTTTACAGGGATTCAGTGTGTTTGACTTGGCGGCCATATCTGGGGGTTGAGACGGCCCGGGCTGCCAAGGAGCTGGACAAAGATGGCAGTATTGCGCTGCGCCTCATGACCTGCGCTTTGCGGCATGTGAATTGAGCAGCACACCGCAAGTCAGAAGGCATGGTTGAAACTGGCCCAGTTGTCCAGCAGCCAAACCCCGGGGTTTGGCTGCTGGACAAGCGACCCATAAGTGGTACACTGTGCCCTTTGGAATTTGAGGTTTGCTGCCACTGCGTGGCACTGTATCAGGCTGTTGACGGTGTTGAGGTTGCAGCTGTGAGGGCCGTGTGAGTTCACATGTATAATGACATTATGAAGTTGCTGCTGTCGCTGTGAATTATTATGTAAAGGGCCGCTGGCTCCGTGGCAAGATCCACAGCGAGCCTTGTAAACAGTATGTATGGCAGCAGATGGCAGATCAATGAATGACCAGGCAGTGCCAGTCACTGGCAGCAACAATACATGGTTTACCGCTCAGCGCAGTGCAAATTGCTGGTGCCTGACAAACTATCCAAGTGACACAGTGCAAGCCGGGGGGCAGGGGGTGCAAGACCAGCCAGCTGATTTGCACAACTCAGAACTCACTAGAAACCCAAAACAAACACGGCTAGCAGAGCTCTCTGACAAGTTTGCTGGAGATCATGATCAGCTCAGAAACCCACTGAAAACAAAGTCATGTACACCCTCCAGTAGCCTCTGACACCACACCTGTATGAAGTCCAGGCACCTCGAAGCACTTTCAACAGGCCAAGGAAATGGTAGCACTAGTAGGCTGAGGTCAACTTGTGGTGACTGTCACCCCCGTGACACCCCCGTGTAGTTGGGGCCAGCAGGCAGGAAGTGCAGCAGTCAACAGTCTGACTGCAACATCCAGGCAGGCAACATGTACAGCCGGACGACTGCAACCGCGCACTGCACCCGCGGCACTACAGCCTGTGTTTTGTACCTCCGGGCAGTGCTATCTCACGCAAGAACAATGCTTCTCACAAAGAACAACCGGTGCTCGCCCGCTAGGGCAAGTCACAGACTGTCAAAAATGGTGCAAGATGTCTTGCACAAGTCAGCTTAAAAAACGACGGGGTCCCAAGCCGTGATTTTCCTACAGTTCAATCCACCAATGTAAAGCCAGGGTCTCAGTGCTGCACCAGGCATCAAGGCTGCGCTGCAAAACGAAACTAACTGATGGTGAAGTGAGCCTTTTGGGCATGCGAACTTCTGGTGGCACACAACAACTGTCTCAATGACAGCCTAGTGTGTGCAAAAGGCTTCCAATACTGCCTACCCAGACAGTTCAATGGCGACATCACCAGGCCGCCTGGTGGCTGGTGACCAACATAATTGAGTGATGCTTGTCATTAGGGGACCGTCGCAGTGCAGCTGCTTGCCATGCTCAGAGCCCACCCCAGTGGGATCCCCCTGCACCCCCCTGTGCCCCCCCTACTGCTGCGAGATGCTACTAGGCAGTTTGAAAGCACTGCTGCACTAGGTCACTGAGTTTGAAGGGAGGGGAAGGGGGGTGGGCGAAGCCCCACTGGGATACCCGTCCCCCCCCCCCCCCCAGCCTGTGCTGTCCCCCCCCCCCCCCCCCCCAACTGCTGTGACATGCTACTAGGCAGTTTGAAGGCACTGCTGCACTAGGTCACTGGGTTTGAGGGGTGGTTGCAGGGGGAAGGGCTTCGCCCACCCCACTGGGATCCCCTTGCACCCCCCCCCCCCCCCAAAACAGCCTGCGCTCCCCCCCCCAGACTGCTGCGACATGCAGCTAGGCAGTTTGAAAGCGCTGCTGCACTAGCTCACTGAGGTTGAGTGGTGATTGATGAAGAAGGGGGGTGGGCAAGGAGCAGGAACCACACCCCTGGCGTTCCCCTGCCATGCCAGTCTACAGATCTCCTGTCACCATGTGCGTTTTGGGAAAAGAGCTCCTTCGAGCTCGGCCGGACCGCCCCTTGATCTTAAGGTTACGCGGCGTAACTTACGCCAAAATCAACTTGACATAAGCCAGCGGCCATCCTATTAGGTAGGAAACATGCTGGAGGTACAAGGAGAGCTCCCAGCCCCGAGGTGGCACCGAAACACTTTTGATTTTGATAACAAAATATGCCAGTGGTGTACGCAAAGACCTCTATGCCTCCTACGGAAAGTCAAAGGTAAACCGTCGGTTCGAAGTGACAGTGGTGCACCCCCTTCTGGTGCAACCCCCCTCCTGACCTGCAACACAACCCTTGCACCATCTCGTCTTGCATCCCTGCTGTTTCCGCAAGCTGGCTATGCCTGTAGTGCTGCCCCAATCCCGTTGCAGGAGCCTGTTGCAGGGATGCTCAATACGTAAATACGTATGGTATTCCATACGCGTACGTTGTACGTAATACGCTGGTGGGGGTAGCACTACGTGGCCAAAATACGTGTCCATACGTGCCCTGATGTTTTGAGGCCTCAACACTGCCACAGCCGTGCTGGTGCTGGCCAGAATGGTTCCAATGCTTTCCTGGAGTTACAATGGCCCACACATAGCCAGCTTAGTGGCCGTACCCTGTCCCCAGCGGGGGACACAACCTGCTCCCCCCCCCCCCCCCCCACACACACCCCACACCCACACAGACTCACACCCCAGCCACTACGGGAGAAACCGCCTGGTTGCGGGGTGTAAATGTTCTGCAGCGCGGGTAAAGTGCCTGTACATGCTGCGTAAACTCCAACGGGCGGCGTAAACTCTGCTTCCAGCTATAGCCATTGCTGCTGCAACGACATAATTCTGCAGCTGTAGCCATATGCTGCTGCCGGCAGCAGTGACCACAACCTGCATGGCCTTGACGCACTAGCAGCACGTTATGCAGCCTAGACCAGCATCTTACATGGTGTTGTTCGAGTCAGAGCTCCGGTTCCTGCAGGCTGAAGCTTTGCTAGCTATAGCTCAGCTGTGTGGCTGCTGTGATGGCACTTCAGGGTGCTGTTCACACTGCTTGTGGATCAAACTGCTACGTAAGAGCGGATGAAAGCGACGAAACACATAGCATATGCACAATGCAGGCCGCAAAGCCGCTGATCATGCCTCTGTCGTTCCTCGACTACCTTACGTAAACATTGTGCAGCATGCTGCGTAAACACCTTTCGAAGGTTTACAGGCAAGCGCCAATGCTTACGCTAGATGTAAACAATCTACGTGCCTTTACATAGGCTTTCGCAGCTTGTATTTTGTTTACGTCGCGGCAGTTGGAGTAAATTTTTTACATCTGTGAAAACACCCTGTAAACGCCTGCTTACGCGTGTTTACACAGAGGGCAACTGGCGGACTTGTCCCGTAGTGAGCACACACTCAGCAAGGCCAAGCGGCACAGCAAGGTACACTGCTCAATCAGCGATCCCCTCATTATCAACTGTTTGCACTTAAATTTGGTATACTTTGGTGTGTGACCCTTAGTTACGATAGAGGTGTGGTCGAGCACATCGCCTGACGAGTTCGATCAGTCGCAGCAGCAGCGGTGGCGCCCTTTGAAGCCATCAGGACGCTTGCAGACGGTTTGAAAGCTAGCAATGGAATTTTTAAGCAATGATGTGCGCCATTTTGCTTCAAATACGCGGCCATACTGTTACTTGGCTACAGCCTTTGACCAGTGCGTGGACTTTGCCTTGAAAGGGACGTACATTTGGCGTATTTGGGCACGTAGGACGTATTGTACGCGCATAGTACGTAATACGGTGCCTGAAATGACGTATCGAGCATCCCTGGCCTGTTGTGCATGGGCCGTTTGAGCATGTGCATGTTGACCTCTGTGGTCCCTTTGACACCCCTATAGTGGATGTGCAGGGTCGTGTTTCCATGCCAGAGAAGCCGGTGAAAGCTTATGTTGTTATTTTTGATCGATTACTTTACCAAGGCGGCTGAGTTTGCTGTCATTTACGACAAGAAGCCTGCCTCGGTTGCTCGTGCCTGGTACTATGCCTGGATCTGCAGGTATTTTGTGCCTAGCCACGTCACGTCAGACAACGGCACTGAGTTTGAAACAGAGTTTGTGCACTTGTTGGCGCGCTTGGGCATTGAGCATGTGCGCACAACTGCTTGTCATCCTGCAGCCAATGGTGTGGTTGAGCGCTTGGTTGGCACTTTCAAGTCCATGCTGCTGAAGCATGTCAATGATCACCCCGTGCATTGGCTACAGAGCATGCCGGTGGTGCGTCAGCAGTATTGGGCGAGGTTGCATTCTGCTTTGGGTATGTCGCCCTTTGAGATGGTGTTTGGCAGGCAGCCTATGCCAGTGCTTCCCATGGGTCAGGTTCTGTTGTCTGCTGTCCGTGCTGGTGTTTCTTTGGCCTCAGATCTCTCTTTGGAGGATGCTGAGTGCCAGGCTCCCTTTGAGCATGTCCGGCAGCTGCGTGAGCGCATGCTGGCCGTTGACAAGGCTGTGTTTGATCAGATTTGTGAGCAGTTCCGGCAGAATGCTGCCGCGTGGCCGCTACGCGGTGCTGGGTTGCGTAAGTTGCCAGACTTGAAGGTGGGTGATTTGGTTTTGGAGGTGCTGTCGGGTCCTGTGGCTGCCTTGGACAAGGCTGTGCTGGGTCCCTTCAGGGTTGTGGAGCTTCGCGATAGTGGTGTGGTTGTGCTTGCCACGGGTGACACCCGTTTCAAGGACACCGTGCTGTTCAAGCGCACTGATGTGACATCACTAACCTTGCCCGCTACCTGGACAAGTCTTCTGTTCGGGCTGCCGCAGCCGAAGTTGGGCATGGCTGGTTGAACCGGGGTTGGCTTGGTTGTGGCGGTAACAAATCATGGCACTACATTATGTAGTGCTACATTGCCACACATGGTGCTGGGGTGCTCTTGTGTGTCAGTTGTGTTCAAGTGTCACTCCTGTCACACATCTGCAGCGCCGCTTGCCCTTAGCCCGCTGCTCACCCTTGCAGCACCGTTGGGAGTGTTTGTTTTTTTGCGTTGCTAGTGTGAGAGTAGGTGCTTTGGCTTGGTTTGTGGTTTGTTACCGTCACATCCTGTTGTGTTGCCCCGTGTCCGGTTGGTTGTTTCGTCTGTGGGTTTGTCTGTCGTTCCGGCTTTGTTCTTCATTCGGTTGTCTTCCTGGATGTCAATTCGGCTCGTTTGTCTCAGTCTTCCTCCTGGAGGGGGAGGGAGTCTAGGCCTGCACGCCCACTGCAAAGTGATGCGTCCTGCTTGCGATTTGAGCTAGCCTGAGTCAGCAGTCGGTTCCGAAGCACGGGCAGTACACAGGCCAAGCAACAACCAGCTCTAGACTTGCCATCCAGTCAGACACGTTGCGAGTGTGGACGAGTCGCAGAATCATGGCGCTGAGCGTCGTGGTTGCCGTGCTGTTGTGCGCTGAGCGTGCAGAAGCACAGAAAAAGATTGAAGGAAGAAAAGAAAGCAATGTAACAAATCATGGCACTACAGCTGTGTGTGGCCAGCCAGTGGGATTGCGCCCCCCCCTGGTAAAAGAAAAAAGGGCCGCTAGCTTTGTAACAAGATCCCCAGCAAGGTTTGCATTGAGTATACTGTTTGCCTGAATGATGATGGCTGCAAGTGCCAGTCTAGCAACAAACAACAGCTCAGTACAGTACCAATCACACCACGTTTGCCGCAGTTGCGTGCACCCCACCTTCCAGGTACAAGTCAACTTTCACACATATGCCGCAGCCGACCTCCACCCTAACAAAGCAAGCACGAGAGTGGGTGGGTGTGGAAGACCAGGAATTGGGCAGTCAGCCAACCAGGCAGTACAACTATTACTGATACATAGTCTGTACAATCTGCATACAGTCTGTATGCATGATCTGCACGTACAGATCAGGGATGATGCACACCCAAAATACGACATGGCTGGCAGAATCCTCCCTCATGATCAATACCGTGACCCACTGAAACAAAGCCCTGTACACCCTCCAGTCGCCTCTGAAACCACATGACTATAGGCTCAAAGGCAACTCGAAGCACTTCCAGCAGGCCAAACAAGTGGTGATACTAGGAGGTCGTGCCTCGGACACCAGGCTGCACCGGCCAGCTGGCGGTGGGGACACTGGCCCCCAGGTGATGACCAAGCCCCCGCGGCACTACAGTGCCCGACTCACACAATATTACCTCACAAAGAACAACCGATCCTCGCCCACTAGGGCAAGTCACAGACTGTCAAAAAAGCTGCAAGATGTCTTGCACAGGTCAGCTCAAGAAAGGGGTGACAAGCAGCATCTATAGTGTAACAAATCCACCAAAGTGAACCCTGGGGTTCAGTGCTGCACCAGATATCAAGACTGGGTTGTATGACCAAACTGTGTAAAACAGCCTTCCATTGCTGCCCACACAAACAACAGAATAGTAATGCACCAGGCCACCACCGTCATTGTGTACTGCTAGTCATTACGAGACCAACGCAGCTGCTTTGCACGAGCTCAGAAGCAGCCGTCAATGCCGCACACCATGTCCAAGTCATCCCGTGTGATAGGGACAGCCCACCTGCAGCAGCAGCAGCAGCAGCAGCAGCATGGCAGTTGCATCAGTTGGCTAGGAGGGACGCAATCACAGCTGTCTCACCGCAAGGGTCAGTATCATGATACTAGATCCTGATCAGGTACGTGATGGCTTCCCGGAAGCGTGTCCCGGAACTGTGTCACACAGCCAGTATCAGGCCGCACACTCTCACCTTCCCAAGTGCCATGTAGTTGTGTGTGCGCATAATGTCCCTGACTGCCCCGCTTGGATTATTCTCAGGTATGCAATGATGCAGAGCAGATATCAGCAGAGCCAATCCCCCACACCCTCACCTGCCCAGGTGTGCTGTGTAGTTGTGTGTGCGCACCACACCCCTGATGCCCTCCCTGGTGCCATCAGGGAAATCAATGATTGTCACACCAGCAGCATCAAACCTGATGACAACAATCACACAACACAATTGCTGCTTCAGTATCATCATCAGTACATACACCATTTACCAACACAGTGCCGCAGCAGCACAATGGTGCACTTGGCCCCGTCTGAGTGTTGCAAGCCGTTGTCGCTACTATAGTATATACTATTAGCGGAGAGGCGGTAAGGGAGGGGGGGGGGGGGTAAGACAGGCAGTAAGACAGGGGCCGTAAAGGAGTGGGGCAAGGAGTTAACTCAGGCCAACTACTCGCCCCACTCCCTTACGGCCCCTGTCTTACTTCCTGCCTTACTCCCCCCTCCCTCCCTTACCGCCCCTCTTCCCCCCTCTTCACACGCAGCCCTTATGAGGTGATCACCCCCCCCCCCTCTTCCACACAAAGACTGGGCTCTGCACTTGTGATTGACATGTCATTCATTTTTAGCTGCTGACACCAGCAAACACCCCCGCCTCTGGCCTCCCCCACCCACCCCCGCACCTGTTGCGCTCCCCCTCCCTCCTCCACACAAAGACTGTGCCTCAGGGCTGAACTTGTTATTGCAATAACAATTGGATACAGATGCTGACACCCGCCAAACCCCCCCCCCCCCCCGGACCTGCCCCCCCCCCCCCCCCCACCCCCCACCCACCCACCCCACCCCACACACATAAGAACTGGGCCTCAGGGCCGAACTTGTAACTGACATATCAGTTGGGTATGGATGTTGACACCCGCCAAACACCCCCCCCCCCCCCCGGGACCTGCCCCCCCCCCCCCCCCCCCCCCCACCCCACCCCACACATAAATACTGGGCCTCAGGGCCGAACTTGTAACTGACATATCAGTTGGGTATGGATGTTGACACCAGTGACACCACCGGCATCAATATCCATAACCAACCGTTGATACTCTCAGTCACAAGCCCAGCTCTGGGGCCCAGACAATGTGTGTCGAGGGGGCTGTTTGGGTCAACATTTTTGTCCCCTGGGACATGTGAACCTACGTTTTGTTGGCCCTGTCTGATGATTGCAACTCCGATAACAGCCGCTACTGCCCCCTCCACCACCCATCCTTAACTGCCCTGTAGTGCAGGGTTGCTGCACTGTGTAGGTGTAGTGCCAGCGGCCTTACGCTACAGCCCCTCTCTTACTCTACCCCCCCCCCCTACCTCACACACACGCACACACACAGACACACTGACGTTTCCCTCATGCCGCACCCCCCCCCACACACCCATAGGACTGGGCGTCAGCCTGCAACTTGCGGTTGAAATATCAGTTAGAACCGCCACCATTGACCCATCTCCCCACCACCATTGGGGACCACCACCACCATTGGTCAACGGGCGTCAACATGTATAACCAACGATGATACTGCCAACCCCCAAGCCCAGCCCTGGGCCCAGACCTTGTGTTTGAGGGGGCAATGTGCGTGACTAACTGTGTTCCCCCACCTTGATTGTTGCTGTGTTGAATTGCTTGGTTTTCTTTGCAAAGCATGTGTCTGCCGCCACTGAATCTCACCATGCGATCGCAAACCCAATACGAACATCACAATGACCCAATACAACACACCTCACAAGGACCCACCAACTGCATTGGTTTGTGGTGACCCCCCCCCCCCCCCCGATGTGTGACCCACGAGTTCTACAGCCTTGCGACCCCCTCCCCCCGGGGGGCCTTGCACATTCAACCACCCTATTGGATCGAAACCTATAGGTTGAGAGCCTAATACGTTGCTAAGGTCACACCCTCACATGGCAGCCAAAAAATTGTCTACATTCCGTTCCCAAAAGTGCCGCACGCAGCCCTGGCGGGGTGATTCTGAATAAACATAGGATAAAGATCATATTGAGAATAGTGAGAAACGTGGTCTACGCTGGTGCTGGGATATCGCAACTGCCATCAGCCCATTCCAAAAGCATCGCAAACTGGACACCCCACACGATATACATGTGTATTTATCGAGAACATCTGGCCCACGTGTGCCCATTGAAACTGCGCTGTTGCAAAGTACCCCAAACTATATACATGAACAGTATCCTTGCATGGCAACGAACGTGAGCTGAGCCTTTGAGAAGCATGTACATTACATTAATTGCATCGTATCCCCTTTTGGTAAGGCATGAACGCGCCCTGTAGCTTCGAAATTGTGAGGACAGGCGATCGGTTACGAGATGCGCAGACAACTGTCATCCAACGTTGGACCGCGCATGACTGACTTTTGCGATCAACTACGCAAACCGCAATTTGCGGTGCTGCTGTGTGATCGAGAGTGCATAAAAAGCCCCGCTTTGTTCATGTTAGCCTGTCAAGGGGCAGCAGCTGAAGCTGCAGGCGCAGCAGCACCCCAGCTGCGGCACAGTTGCTGTTGCAGACGTGACAGGAGCAAAACAACTGCACTACGCCTCCTCCAACTTCTAGAGCTCAACTCAATCTGCTATGTTCATTCCAGCCTGACACATGGGAGCAGCTGGTACCGCTTGCAGCGGCAGCAGTGCTGGGCACCCCAGCAGCAGTACCCCAGCAGCAGCAAGTGTGCAGCAGCAGCTTGACAGCAGCAGAAATGCAGTAACCCCTCCCCTGATCCCCCAAACAAAGTTGGGCAGGGTTCGATCCAGCACTGACGCCACCTGGGCGTTAGCCGTTCTATGTAAATATACCTCATGCGTGGCAGGCCATCTAGCCTGAAAGCCAGGTAGTGCCTGATCTTCATTTCTTTGCAGGCAGCACAGTTAATTTATATAAAGCCATGAGCACCCCACTCTGCAGCTTGATCGTCAGCCCCCCCCCCCATCCTTGGAGTACCCCTCTCTTACTCCCCCCCCCAGCCCTCTCTTACCCCCCCCCCCCTGCCCCTTTCCCTCACCCCGCCCCCTCCATAACACTGGGCCTCAGGCCTGCATCTTGTATTTGAGGTATCAGTTGGTTACAAATGCTGACACCCCCATCATCAAGGGTGTGAACATATATAACCAACGGTGTTTCTCAGTCACAAGTACAAACAAGTCGCCCAAGTCTGATGTCAGGGGGTTGCAGCTTGACACCAAATTATGCAAATACAATGGCATTCCACTTCACAACTGTGCTGAATGGGCCTGATGAAGCCTGCATGCCCAGTGTTGCTAGCAACAAAAACAAAAACAAAACAAAGTTACACAGCCCTGTGAGCAGTAGGCATCCAACACCAACACATCCCAGCTCCCCCACCCCCCCCCCCGCCGCCGCGCCCCCGTCCAATAACCCCACACACACCTCATGAGTGGGAGGCCCTCTGGCCCCAGTGACAGGCAGTGACTGACCAGTGCTGCTGCTGTGGCTGCGTGACACACCACCACCACATTGCTGCCCCCGTTGTGGTCGACAGCATCCAGCAGCTTGTTCCACGCAGCACCTGCACATATGCGGGCGGGGGGGAGGGGGGCAAAGTGAGACAGAAGCGGCGTCGTTACAAGTTTTCCAGCAGGTTCCTTGTGCACGTGACACAAAGTGACGCAATATGATGGTGTTGACATATGAGCAATGATGAGGTGTGTGTGGAGGGGGTTCTAGGGGGTGAGGTGGGGTGTGGTGCGCTGCTGCTGTTCCCCTCCCCCTTCAACACATTCCTGCCCCCGTTGTGGTCGACAGCATCCAGCAACCTGTTCCACGCAGCACCTGCATATGAGTGGAGGGTCGAGCAAAACATTGTGATAAGGTTGGACATGTGTTGGGGTGGAATGGGGGGGGGGTGCGGGGAATGGAGGTGACGGCGTGTCTTGGAAGCACACACGACGAGTGGCATGCACACCCGGTGTGCGTGGGAAACCAGAACAGTGTGTTGACTACCAGCTCAACTGTCCAACACCCCTCCCCACCCCAGCCCCCCCCCCGGGGGTAAACCACGATCTTCTGCACGAACCCCTACCTGTCCTGCACCAGAACTCCCCCAGGTCCTCCCGCATGGCCGCGATCAATGCAACAAAGGTTTTGGGTCCGACCCAAGTGACTTCAAGGCCCCAAAACAAGATGTCCCAACCAGAAAACCACCACATTTCCACCCCCCCTACCTGTCCTGCACCAAAGCTCCCCCAGGTCCTCCCCCATGGCCATGGTAGTACTTGCATGACACACAACGCAAACACCATGTGGATCCCCCCCCCCCCAGGACCTGGAGGCCCCCCACCTACACACACACACTCTGAGGGGCAGACACCATCATGTGACCTGACCCCCCCCCCCTTCCTCAAGCACCCCTCCCTCCCCCAGCAGCACCCCCCCACCTGTCCTGCACCAAAACCCCCCCAGGTCCTCCCCCATGGCCATGACCCACCT
The DNA here is from genome assembly GCA_007449985.2 of Desmodesmus armatus. Classification (NCBI taxonomy): domain Eukaryota; kingdom Viridiplantae; phylum Chlorophyta; class Chlorophyceae; order Sphaeropleales; family Scenedesmaceae; genus Desmodesmus; species Desmodesmus armatus. The sequence goes on from VIIQ02000763.1 coordinate 32,140, forward strand.
TCTCCAGTCACTGAGACGCGCATACAACAACTGGCTGTCTGTGCACGCCAGTTGTGCCTGGGAAAAGATACCAGTGTCTTGGTCACCACTTGTTTCACCACCTCAACTGCCCCCCCCCCCCCACACACACTCGACGCACTGCTCGGTACTGACCGTTACGTCACTGTTGCTTGCCTATCTAGTAGGACAGTCTTAGTGAGCTTGCATGTATCCAAGTACTCCCTCTGTCGACACATACCCTTTCACCACTCAAAGCCCAGCACCACAGAAAATTACCCCCTCACATACCTGTTCTGCACCAGAATTCTCCCAGGTCCTGCCCCATGGCCATGGTGTCAGCCTCCCCCTCAGGAACAGGACCAGCAGCACTACTTTGACATGCCACACTCAGCTGAGACACCCTGTGATCCACCCCCCCCCCCCTTCCCGACCTGCCCCACTCCCCCCCATCATCGCGCACACTTTCTGAATGTGTCCACCCTCCCCCCCCTCCCCCCCCCCCCCCACCACCACCACCCACACACACATCCTCTATGCCAAACACGCTCCCATACCTGTTCTGCACCAAAATTCTCCGAGGTCTTCTCCCATGGCCATTGTGTCAGCCTCCCCCTCAGGAACAGGACCAGCAGCAGAAGCAGCAGCAGCAGCAGCGACGGCTGGCAGACCACCACGGTCAGCAACCTGCAGCAGCAGCAGCAGCAGCAGCAGCAGCAGCAGCAGCAGCAGCAGCAGCACACATATTGATACAATGACACTGGAGCCAGGCTGCTTTTCAAAAGACCTCTACAACCACCATATGTGGACCCTGCACATTTGCAAGTTCAAGTGGCATGCTTGTGCTGGCCAACAGCTGCAGCTTTTGCGCCAGCCTCGCCTTGCAGCACACACATCAGCGTTGCTGCTGCTACTTGATGACTACTACTACCCCTTTACTGGATCGTCACTAAGTCAGGGCTGTGGTCACTGTCATATTAGTGTGTTACTACCATTGTGCTGTCAGTGTGACTCTTACTGGTACATGCATTCACATCAACACAAACTAGGTGTCGCAGGGCCTGTTTCTAACAGACCTTTCTCCATACAAGACACACACAGTCTGGTGCAGCGCAACGTACAACCCCCCCCCCCCCCCCACACACACACAAACACACACCCCTCCCCCCCACCCACCAGCCTATGTGACTGTCCCTCCCACAGTCCCACATCCAGGTTGCGCAGTTCAGACATCACCAACACTCGGGGAGGCTTGAACGCCATGCTGGCAGCAGCAACGGGGGAGCCTGACGCAGCAGCAGCAGCAGCACCAGCAGTGGCAGGAGCAGCAGCAGCAGCAGCAGCAGCAGCAGCAGCAGCAGTAGCAGTGGCACAAGCAGCTCAAACACCAAAGATAAGAGCCAGATGCAACATTTAGCAGGCGCAGCACAAGCAGCACTACTGACCCGAGTAGTTTGCTGGCAGTAACAAAAAAAATGAGAGTGCGGTGTGCTTTCTATTGGCTTTTGTTGGGGGGGGGGGGGGGGGGGTCGCTCACCTGCTCTGCTAGCCTCCACCTGTAGCTGAGCAATGAGCTGGGCTGTCGACAAGCAGCGGCGTGCAGGAGCAGTCATCACAGTGTGAACCTGTGCAACCAGCAGCAGCAGCAGCAGCAGTCACAAACAGGAGTACACGACTGCGACCGAAGCGTCAACACAGCAAGTGATGGAACAGCATACTGCCGCACGATGTGCCGCACCCCCCCCCCCCCCCCCTCTCTCGCTGCCACACCACCCATCACTCCAAACTACAGCCCACCTTCATATCGAGTAGAAATTCGGCCACCTTGCCAGCTTGTACGTTACCCAGCCCGCTCAGGGCCTCATCCCTGTTGCCCAGGATCAAACCCTTACTGTCTGCAGGCAGCGACAAGGGAGGGGGAAGAGGAGGTGGGGGTCAGGGGTCGGGGGAGGGGGAGGGGTGTTGTCATGCAGCTGTATTCCTCCTATACTTGCCAGCTAGACAACCTCCTGGGGTTACACTCACAGGAGCCCCCTTGCAACAAACTGCTTGAAAAGCAAGCTAAGAAGCGAGGTCGAAACCTTCGGGGCTGTAGGCAACACTGCCTGTGCCAGCCCCTTGCAATCTGCTCACTGCCGACCCTGGACGCCCTTGCTTGATACAAGCAACTGTACGTGTACAGGCTGTTTACCAGCCGTGACAACAACAACAACAGGAAACAACGGCACCCAAAACAGCACAGCAGCTGATGCACCCCGCCTGCACACTGCTGATCCCATCATGCCCTTGCTTCAAGACAAGCTGCGATGAAAAATGCACAGGCTGTGTACAAGCAGCTGCAATGCACCAAGCACCGCCAGAAGCCAGGTGACACAGCCACAGCCAGAATGCCATGTGACACAGCACAGCACAGCACAGCACAGCACAGCACAGCACAGCATGGGGAACCATCGGATAGTTATCACCCACCTGCGTCAGTTGCTGCGTGTCGCACAAGGATGAGTCGCCCACAGGGGGGCCGACCACCAGCATCAGCAGCATATGGTCGGCCGGGACTCTGCAGCAGCAGCAGCGGCAGCCGTGGCAGCAGCATATGCAGTGTGCAACAAAAGACGCTGTGACAATGCTGCTTGATCAGGACACACTGGACTCTGTGACAAGGTTCTTGGCTGTTTGTTTATCATCCCTGTGCCAACACCTTCGCCCCAACCAATCCCTGTGCTAACCCCCCCTCCCCCCTCCTGCCACCCCCCCTTCCCACACCCCCCCTTCCTGCAACACATACCTCTCCTGCACCCCATCCCCCCCTTGTTACCCCCCCCCCTGCAATAACCCCCCCCCCACCTGGTTGAGTCTGTCCAGTGTTACCCTAGGTGGGCTGTCGGGTGTGGGCCCAGGCTGGAAGTCCAACACACTCGTGGCAGCATTGCTCTGCAGCAGCGGCAACACACAGCCAATACATGGTGAGAGAGCAAATATGCAGTTTTATGCAGTTGACACTGTGATGCAGACCCCTGCACATACACGACAGCATAACGTTAGGACTGTAGGGTGCGGACCGCTGCAGTTTCACGCCGGGAGTTGCTGGCCAAGGGAACGGGGGGGGGGGGGGGGGGGGGGGGGGGGGGGGGGGGGGGGCGTGTGGCTGGAAGTGCAACACACTCGTGGCAGCATTGCTCTGCAGCAGCAAGGACAGGCACGCACGGCGAGCGAAGGTGAAGTGGTGAGTGATGCAGAGTTGTTGTTGTGACACAGACCCCTCAAAGAAAGGTATGCACAGCAGCCCGATGTTAGTGCTGGAACCTCACGCAGGCGGAGTCTAACAAGCAGTTTGTCAGTTGCAAGGTAACATCAGAGGGGGGCGGGGCGCTGGAAGAGACCCAGCTGAACCAGCGTCAGCGCCAAGAGCTGATCTGCAGTCAGTAAGTGTTTGTTACAAAGAGGCCCAGCCGACCCAACGCGTGCCCAGGGACCCAACCCGCAATAGTCAGTCAGTGTTCATTAACAAAGAGGCCTCAAGGACCCAGCCGACCTGATGCAAGCCTCGGACCCAAAAAATGCGGCGCCCTTGTAACTCAAGCCTACTCAGAACAGCTCAACCACCTGTGGCACACAAGCTGTGCCAAGGGACCCAGTCTGAGCCACAAGACACAATTCGTGTCAGTCAGTCACTCTTGAATGAATGAAGGTGTTACACGGGTTTCTCAAGCAACTACGTTGCAACTGAACCCAGCCACGGATGGACACAACCAGCACGGAAGGGGGCCGTTCGGACAAACCCCACCATCAAAAGCTCGTCACGCACACTCAGTGTGCTTCCAGATTGCGAACACAGAGATATAATACACTGGAAGGACTGAATGGCGCCAACGGCAGTCAGTCACTCACTCACTCTCACTCATTGTTCGTTACATTGAGATCCCCGAAAGACCCAGCCCACACCATGTAAGCTCAGGGACCCAAACCGTCAGTGTTGAAGGCGCAGCCGAACCAGTACTCCCAACCCAAGTTTGCTGAGAGCCAGTCTGTGGTATCAACCATTGGCCGCCGTAGTGTAGTGGTCATCACCCTGGACTCTGAATCCAGTAACAGCGGTTCAAATCCGCTCGGTGGCTAGCCTTACCATTACTGCTTGGGGATGCAGAATCCACCATCTTTCTTCCCTGAATAGCAGTGGCAGTGTGTTCACACATCTGCCTATGCAACTCAGCTGTGATCACCCTGAATGGGTTACCCAGGAGGATTGGTGATGAGTTTGATAGTATTGTGCCCCTTGCATTTTGCAACTTGTCTGCGCAAGTCGCCATGCAGCCAACCACAGCTAGTCCACCTCCGCCTACTTTTACTATGTGGCAGGGGGATGCCAACCCATCCAACATAGTCCCTCCATGAACCCTTGAAGTGTTGCCTTGTAAGCCTCCCCCCCGCTGCCCCCCCCCCCCCCCCCCCGCCTGTGCAGCGGTTGGCCCAATGCCCTTTCACTCAGTTGTGGGCAACCGCCAGCGCAGTCGTAACCGTCACACTACCTGCTGCTACTGCTGCCAGCCGTCGCCCCAATGCCGCCACTGCTGCCAGCCGCCGCCCCATTGCTGCCACTGCTGCCAGCCGCCGCCCCAATGCCGCCACTGCTGCCAGCCGCCACCCCACTGCTGCCACTGCTGCCAGCCGTCGTCCCACTGCTGCCACTGCTGCCAGCCGCCACCCCATCATGCTGCTGGGGACTGACTACTTTTCCAAGGCACATCAGCACTTTGCCGCAATTCCCATTTTCAACCCAACACCTCTTCTGAAAAGGTGCCTCCCCCAAGCCCCCCCCCCCCCCCCACACACACAAGCTTGCATGTATCCAAGTACTCCCTCTGTTGACACACACACACACACACACACACACACATACCTGCAGTAACCGCCTGAAGTAGGCAGGTGGCAGCCCCAGTGCCGCCCCGATCATCGCCTGGTTGACTGCATTGTGAGCTACCACCAGTGCACACCTCCAGTCATCGCCATCGCTGCCACTGCTGCCAGCCGCCGCCTCACTGCTGCCACTGCTGCCAGCCGCCGCCTCACTGCTGCCATCTGCCGGTTCATCTGTCTGCAGCGGGTTGAGTATCTCTTGCCACGCCAGGCTGGCCCTGTAGTAAATAAAACCACACATGTTGGTGTGCATCTTGACTTGAATTTTAATGCTGCCTCCACTCCCATTCGCGTATTTAACCTGTACCAGAGCTCCCTGACTGGTGCATCGGCGTCAATGCTTTTCCCCCCTTCTTCCCCCCTCCCCTCCTGGATTGCCCTCCTTCATGCAGCCCCCCCTTCTCTGCTAGCCCCCCCCCCCCTCCCTCTCTCTGCTAGACACCCCCCCCCCTCATGTCATCACCTGTACCAGAGCTCCCTGACTGGTGCATGGCCATCAATGCTCTTCCCCCTTCTCCCCCCCCCTCCTGCAGCCCCCCTCCTCTGCTGCATGGATATCCCCAAATACAATCACATGTACCAGAGTCCGCGGACTGGTGCACGGCTGTGGAAGCCCCCCCCCCCCCACCCCTATCCTCTGCTGCATCCCCCCCCCCCCTCCTGCCCCCCTCCCCCCCCCGCCTCTAACACAATCACCTGTACCAGAGCTCCCTGACTGGTGCGTGGCCGTCGATGCTGAATGTGTCTGCCTGCTTCTGCCAGGTGCGAAACGCATCACCAAACTTCGCCTTGCCCTCGTCCTTCAACAAACCCTGCGAGGGGGAGGGGGGGGGGATGGTGTAACAACATCTGGTGTGAAGCACGTTGGGGTGATGCAGTGCCCTTTGAAATCGGCCATGGTGGTTGCAGATGCTGCAGACGTGGCAATTTGGCCTTGCGCTCGTGTCCCTTGCCCCCCCCCTCCCCCGCACACGTTGACCACCTCAGGCAGCCCCTGGACTGACTGACTTGATCCCCTCCCCCAGATGTGCCCCCCCCCCTCTCTATTATGCAGATCACCCCAACCTTCTAGCCACTTCTGCTGAAGGGCTGCAAAAGCTCTGAGCTTCATTGCTGAGCTTTCGTGATCACAGCCAAATACATCATGTGTGGGCCACTGCCTTTGGGGCTCAGCACAATATTGCAAGCTGGTAAGCATCCGCACCTCGAGAGTGCAAATGCTTACCAGCTTGCACAATTGTGCTGAGCCCCAAAGGCAGTGGCCCACACATGATGTATTTTACAAGGGAGTCCCTTGTTTGTTTGGCGGGTGCCGCAGTGTAGTGCATGCACTGTGTGGTGTGCAACTGATAGTTTGTCAAGCCTCCTTGCCTCCGCACTCCCTGCGTGCATCTGCTTGCAGCTGCATTGGAGGACACCCCCCCCCCCCCGCGCGCGGATGTGCCCCCCCCCCTCACACACACAAAAATGCTGGACCCCTCATTTCTCACCTGGAATGAGTAGCGGTCGATCTCTCGCAGTGCCGGCAACATAGTTGTGGGCAGCTCCTGACCAGCATATGATGTCAGCTGTCTGCTTGGCACCCTTACAAGCCCCCCCCCACTGCAAAATTGCAACAGGCTGCTTCTAATCGACACCTTCTAACCATGCACCATCAGGGTTTGACCCCCCCCCCCCCCACACACACACGCACATGCAGTCTCTCTGTCGACACACACGCGCACACACCTGGAATGAGTAAAGGTCGATCTCTCGCAGTGCTGGCAGCATGGTTGTGGGCAGCTCCTGACCAGCCCCTATGATGTCAGCGGTCTGCTTAGCACGCATCAGCGGACTCACAAACAGGACGTCGAAGTTGTCGTTGCTCAGCTGCAAAGACACAGCAGCAGCAGCAGCAGCAGCAGCAGCAGCAGCAGCAGCAGCGTGGAATGTGCGACCCCAACCCTACCAATCATCATTCAGTTGCCAACGCTGCCAGTATTGTTGTGCATCATGACCTTCATCAGGATTCCGCACCCGCTGCACCCTCCCTCTTCCGTCTGTTGCCGTCAGCACACCATGTCTGATAGTTGCTTTGCAACTTGTGACACTCTTTGTTTGCCAGCAGGAAACCGCTGCTGCCAAGTGTGTCCTTCAGCCCCCCCCCCCTGCTGCTGCTGCTGCCGCTGCTGCTGCTGCTGCCGCTGTCGTTGCTGATGTGCCTTTTACCCCCGTGCCCTTTTCGTTCCCTCAACCACCCACCCATTCACCCACACACCATATCTCGCGTGGTCTCTGCCTGTGCAATGCCCTTGTTGGTCAGCTCTGAAAAGTCGCTGCTGACTTGAATGCGCCCTACGAGTCCCACTGCTGTGCTGTGCCAACTGCTGGGCACGCAGCCTGTACCCCCCCCCCCCACCCCCTCACCAACACACCTCAAACAGCCCCCCTCCTGGTGGACCCCCCCCCCCCCCAGGACACAACCACCCACCATGTCTCGTGTGGTTTCTGCCTGTGCGATGCCCTTGTTGGTCAGTTCTGAAAAGTCGCTGCTGCCCTGGATGCGCCCCTCTGCATTCCAAGTGCTTTGGCCGTGGCGCACCAGCACCACACGTTTGCGGCTGCTGATAGCGGGTAGCCGCAGTGGGGGGAGGTCCTATTGGGGTGCAGGGTGGGTGCAGCAGCAGCAGCAGCAGCAGCAGCAACAGCATAAGCAGCAGCGAAGGGGGGGGGGAGGCGTGTTGACCCATGAGTTGCAACCAGCCGCTTGCGCTCAGCAGGACAGGAGTGTGGTGTGCAGCAGCTACAGGAGTAAGTATGCCTAAGACAGGTTGGAGGACAAGTGGTGTCATCTTGGACTTGCCCCTGCTGCTGCTGCTGCTGCTGCTGCTGGTGATGTTCACGGTGCAGCTCAAGGCGTATATGAGCCTTAGAAAGAGTGAGAGGTCACAGCTTGAGACTGCAGATTGTGTCAGCTGCGTGGCTCCCCACTTCCCATAAGCCCTGCGCTCGAGCTCCCTCTGCGGGTTGCTGAGCTGTACTGAGCCGTAAGCAAGGTGTGCAATATTGCTGCTTGATATGCCAATTTAAAGACATGTCATTCTGTCAAATTTGATCCACAGCTGCTGCACAATCAGACACACACTCTATGGAGCTGCTGGGATCCTGCAGCAGACGGTGTTGCTCTGGCTAGCCTGTGCCATAGCTGAGTGTTTCCCCCTTGTTCGTTGCTATCCCCGCAACAAAAGGTTCAGTAACACTCATATAAGGTTGTGAGCAATCTATCATCAGCGTTTGGGAGCTGCTGCTTGAGTGGGGCGGGTGGAATTGGGCTGCAACAGCAGCACACACACCTTTCTGTCATCCAAGCTGCTGAATTCGTCCTTCCAGGTCTTCGTCTCGCTGTCGACAACTGATGCAGTAGCGTAAACCCTAATGGTGCGTTGACGTGGCTGCTTGCTGGGCGCAATGCCAGCTTGCTGAACGCGACAGTGCCGGGACAGTTGCATCTGGACTTGCACCCAGCAGTGTGAGCAGCGATGAACACAAAGCGGTGACTTATGAGGGTGAAAACCGTTGGTTTTTGTGGCAAAGCTTTGGCTCGAGGATCGGAAGGAAGGAAAGGAAGGGACTGGCACGGTGATCCAGGTGGTTGAGACAGGGTCTAGCAGTTCCCTGTTCTTACTGAACATCATCCATCATATTTTTTGCAATCCTACTGGGAGAACTATCAGTCTTCACGGCTGTTCACTCAGTACTCGCTACCAGTCCAGGGAACATTGATCAGCTGGGTGCTGTCAGTGATCAGCTGGGTGCTGTATCAAACTTGCTGTGAAACGAAGCATCATCTTCTGTAGGCCTACTGTAATGACCACCAGTCATTGTGACACTTCTTAACCTCGTCAACTGGTCATAGTACCCACCCCGCAACGTCCAGTGGAACCAGTGCAGCCCAGCACCCTCCTCCTAGCCAGGACAGCACAGCTGCTGCTGCCATGACAGACCTGACCGTTTTTGCGGAGCCTGGTTTCGATCCGAAGGCATGGATCAACGCAGCATGTGTTGGTAGGGCAGCAGACGAACCCCTGGAGCGATTTCTGGCAGAGCTTGAAATGCGGCTGCAGGTGAGTGAGAGTGGGGGTTGTGCTGATGGGACGGGGAGCACGTTTGATTGGGTTGGCCTTGTCGGTTTCGGCACCCCAACCTTCAGAATTGCAGTCTTCACTGCTGTCGCGGCACTTTTCTCTGTCTGAGAGGCCGTGGTTTCGTGGGAGCGTGAAGGGGGCTGTGTGGCGTGTGCTGGTGCTTGGGTTCCTACAGCAAACTACTTGCATTCGCCCCATACATGCATGCTTGTCATACCTGTTTAATTGGGTAGGTTGACAGGCAGGCCAAGTCCATGACAGTATAGGCAGCTGGTGTATAAAGTACCATAAGTAGGCTTGTTTCTTATTCTTGAATGCGCATGTCTGCTGCTGTTGGGTTGTTTCCCTTATGTGTCCTGCAGTTGGGCAGTGAGGAGGTTGAGTCATCCTTGACTGAGGTCAGCACAGCAGCACTCAGGAGGGTGCCCTTCGCACAACAGGAGGTGTCACGGCTCAAGGGGGACGTGGCAGCACTGCAGGTAAGGAAAATCATGTTGCCCCCCCTCCCTGTGTGTTCAGGCTGAAGTCTTTCCGGTGCCTCCAGACCACGGTTGCCATTGATGCAGAGGCAGCAGCAGCAGCAGCACCAGCACCAGCACCAGCCCCTCCCCCTTTTGGCACACCACAATGCAAGCTCAATGTGTTAGACAACACGGTGCACCAACTCATGCCCCCCCCCCCCCCCCACACCCCCCCCCCCCCCCCCGTTCATCCCCCTCTCACGTATATACAGGCAGCTTCTCGAAGCCTCCTGACCACTGTTGCTATCGATGCCAACGCAGCAGCATCACCAGCAGCACCCCTAGCAGCCCTGCACACCGCCCGCACCGGTCTCTTGCCTTCTCCCCCTTTTCTTCACTTTTTTCTCCTGTTGGACAATCCAAATCAATGTGTCCTGCTGTTCATTCACTTCAACACAGGCTGCTTCCAGGAGCCTTCTGACCACAGTTGCTATCGATGCCGACGCAGCAGCATCAGCAGCAGCACCCCTAGCAGCACTCCACACCGCCCGCACCAACATGGAAGCAGGCTGTGCCACATTGCGCGAAGCTGCAGAACTGTCTGGGGCGTTCAGGCGTGTTGAGGAGGTGTTTGCGGCTGGTGACCTACCCAGGGTGGCTGACATGCTACGCAGCATGGCGAGGAGGTGAGTGTGGACCCAACATTAAGATCAATATTTACATGGTTGGCCAGTGGGTGCAAAGCATGAATCACTGATCCAACCAATGATGATGTTTCCAGGGTCAGTCGGTGGCAGGGGGCTTGTGAAGGACACCGACTTACCTTGGAAAATACAATGCTGGATCAGATACGGCTGGGTGGGGTGTGCGACAGCTGTGCAACAGCGGCACATGTGTACACACAGGCTCCGCACATGCCAAGCCTGCAGCCCACTCGTCACCTAGCCTGGCATTGGTTTTCTGTTGCTGCTGCAGTCTTGCGCTGGTTGGTGATGTTCCTGAGTTCCGTGAGGGCAAGGGCAAGCTGGCTGCACTGGAGGACAGACTGCAGCGGAGGGTGGAGGGACGGCTGGGGGAGGCACTGCAGGTGTGTCGGGGGGGGGGGGGGGTCGGACGGGTTGTGGGTTTTTGGAGGGCGAGGGGGGGGGGGGGACAATGGAAAACTGCACTGGAGGACAGACTGCAGCGGAGGGTGGAGGGACGACTGGGGGAGGCACTGCAGGTGTGTCGGGGGGGGGGGGATTCTTGCGCCCGTTCGCGCGGGGAGGGGGGGGGGGCTGTCAATGTGGGTGGGGGTCGGAGGAGTTGTGGGTTTTTGGAGGGCGGGGGGGGGGGGGGGCACAATGGAAAAACAGGCAAGCTGGCTGCACTGGAGGACAGACTGCAACGGAGAGTGGAGAGACGACTGGGGGAGGCACTGCAGGTGTGTCTTTATGAGTGCGAGGTGGGGGGGGGGGGCAGTGGGTATTACTTGGACTGATAGGAGTTTTGTAAGGCACAAGAGCATCGGGGGGGGGGGGGGGGGCAGGGAGGGGGGCACAGGGAGGGGGGACTTTCAGCACAATGGGGCAAGGGCAAGCTGGCAGCACTGGAGGACAGACTGCAGCGACGGGTGGAGGGACGGCTGGGGGAGGCACTGCAGGTGTGTGTGGTTTTGTGTTTGTGATCTGGTTGTGTAAGAAGTGGTAGGGCAGGTGCCTGAGACGGCAAGCTGGCAGCATTCGAGGGAAGGCGGAAGCGGCGAGTGTGGAGGGGCGACTGGGGGAGGCACTGCAGGTATTTGGGTGGGGCCGAGTGGAGGGGAAACTGCAAGGAAGATGGGAAGAAGCCAAAATGGGCAAGCTGGCTGCCTGGAAAACAGAACGCAGCGGACAGTGCACGGACCATTTGTGGGGCGCTGCTATTAAGAGGTCAAGAGGCTTTTTCTTGGTGCAGTTGCTGACATATGTACACCCTGCTTGTGTGTTGCACTGCAGTCCAACAACGGGAATGAAGTGGCTTCACTTGCAGGGCTGCTGCTGGCGGTCGGCCGCTACAACAGCCTAGAAGCAGCATACATCTCCAGCCGCCTCCCCCTCATCTCCGCAATGTGGGACGAAGCGGCAGCAATGCTCGCCAGTGGCAGCAATGCGGCACAGTCGCCGGCGGCTGCAGCAGCAGCAGCAGCGGGTGGTGCGAGTGCTGGGGGTCTAGCCGGCGGCTGGCTGCTGCTGCTGTATAACAATCTGATGGGGCTGCTGGAGGGGGATGCAGTGTGGTTGGGCAGCTGTTTGGAGCAGCAGCGGCAGCAGCTGCTGTTGGCGGTGATGGCGGCTGGGTTTGATAAGGTGGGTGACGCGGGGGGGGGGGGGGGGGGGGGGGGGGGGGGGGGATATGGGGGGATGATGTGCCCTGTGGGTGCTTGAGGTGTAAAGGCCAGAGGGATGTCCTTCACATGTTGGTTTGGCGTGTGGGGGCATCAAGTGCTGTCATCTGTGCTTTGTGTGTGCTGGGGCTGCGAATGGGTTGGTGCATTGTCATGTGTTTGCCACAGTACATTGTTGTGTGGTTGGGTAGCTGTATGGAGCAGCAGCGGCAGCAGCTACTGTTGGCGGTGATGGTGGCTGGCTTTGATAAGGTGGGTGACGCGGGGGGGGGGGGGGATATGGGGGGATGATGTGCCCTGTGGGTGCTTGGGGTGTAAAGGCCAGAGGGATGTCCTTCACATGTTGGTTTGGCGTGTGGGGCATCAAGTGCTGTCATCTGTGCTTTGTGTGTTGGGGCTGGGAATTGGGCTGGTGGATTGTCATGTGTTTGCCACAGTACATTGTTGTGTGGTTGGGGAGCTGTTTGGAGCAGCAGCGGCAGCAGCTACTGTTGGCGGTGATGGTGGCTGGCTTTGATAAGGTGGGTGACGCGGGGGGGGGGGGGGGGGGGGGGGGGGGGGGGGGGGTCCCTTGTGTGGGGGTGTCAGCAGCGAGATTACGTGTGAACCATCTGGTGTGTGTGTTAGCACAGGGATTACTTGTGTAGCTAGCATACTATGAACATGCAAGTTACATGCAAGCAGTCTATGATGCATGCCAACAAAGTGTGTGTGGGGGTGGGGGGTGGGGGGGGGGGGCTTTGCCTTTCCAAGGTTGGTTAGTACAGGGATTACTTGTGTAGCTAGCATACTATGAACATGCAAGTTTCATGCAAGCAGTCTATGATGCATGCCAACAAAGTGTGTGTGTGGGGGGGGGGGCTTTGCCTTCCCAAGGTTGTTAGGTGTATCAGCATCAAAGTGCTCTTACGGCTGCCTTCTTGCTGCTGCCTTCTCACTACTGTTGCTGCTGCTGCTGCTGCTGCTGCTGCTGCTGCTGCTGCTGCTGCTGCTGCTGCTGCTGCTGCTGCGCATTAAACCTGCTGCAGCTGAACAAGCTGATATCAGCCAAACTGTCAGGCATCTCCACCACCCGCCTGCTAGGCAGCATAATGGGAGACCTGCAGCAAGCAGCACGGCGGCTCAGGGAGCTGCTGGCGAGTATAATTGCAGCACCAGCAGCAGCAGCAGCAGCAGCAGGAGCGGCGGCTGGGGCGGCGGCTGGGGATGCCGCCATCGCTGCCGGTGCTGCTGCTGCTGGTGGTGCCAATGGGGGTCTGCTGAAGCATGGCAGCAGTGCAGCGGTGTTGACAGCAGCAGCAGCGGCTGAGGGCGGGAAAGGGTCAGCAGCCGCCGCTGCTGCTGCTGCTGCTTTACAGTCTGAGGTGAAGCTGCTGAGGCTGCTGCTGGATCCGCTAGAGGCACAGGTGGGGCTGTTGTTTGGTTTCTGAGTGGTAACTTGGGGAGGTGACAGCATGTGACACGATTACGCGACAGCTGCGTCATCACGTGCCCGTGTGATGGAGATACGCTCTTGCTCGTTGTTGTCACACCTGAAAGCTGTGGTTCATTTTGTTGTGTGGGTCTTCACCAGCTTCATCTTTGGTGGATAGCTGCACAGCTCTGCAAGCTTTCGTGCCGCCTCACAGCGCACAGCAGCAGCAGCAGCACCAGCAGCAGCAGCAGCGCACCAGCAACCGGCAGCAGCAGGAGGGGATCAGCCAGAATCACATGGTGATCTGGAGCTGGAAGCCGACCTTCACCTCCCCCCCCTCCCCCTTGACACTCCCCCCCCCCACACACACACACAATCACACACAGGTGTCTAAGTACCTGCAGTTAGAAGAGCCGGTCTATTCTGCCCAGCTGTCGGCCCCCCTGCCGGTACCCACAAGCTCTGCTAGGCAACACCACCCACACCAGCAACCGTCAGCAGCAGCAGCAGCAACAGAGGAGGATGATTTGGAGTCTGATGTTGCCCTGAAGCTCAATAAACCAAACTGAACTTTACCTGCCCCTCCCACACACAGGTGTCAAGTATCTGCAGCTTGAAGAGCCTGTCTATTCTGCCCAGCTTTCGGCCCCCCTGCCAGTCCCCACCAGCTCTGCCAGGCACCACCAACAGACCTCAGCAGCAGCAGCAGCAGCAGACGAGGATGATTTGGAGTCTGATGTCGCCCTGAAGCTTGATGCTGCTTGCTCCAAGGCGTTTGACTGCCTAGCTGGAGTGCTGCAGCGCTGTGTGGTGCTCACAGGTGTGTCCATATTGTCAAGTATCGTCTGGGCAGGGGGATGTGGCCGGCAGGGTGTGTGTGTGGGTGGGGGGGGGGGGGGGGATGAAAGAGGGGTGTGCAGCACTGTGCGGTGCCAACAGGTGGATATGTGTTTGCTCAATGTATGCATTCTTTTGTGTTTGACTGCCTGGCTGGGGTGCTGCCGCGCTGTGTGGTGCTCACAGGTGGGTCCATATTGCTTCATGTCATCAAATGTTCGTGGTGGGGGGGTGAATGGTAGACACATCTGCACACATAACTGGCTTTGCTGCCAGGATGGAGCCGGCCGAAAATGCCGAAAATGTTTGTGGGCGGGGGGTACGCGGCGGCCGGGAGGGGGGGGGGGGCGCATCCAGGGGCTGTGCGGTGGTCACAGGCCAATCCAGACGAATTATGTTGCGTACTGCTGGAAGTGTCCTGTGGAAAAGGGGGGTTGCTGCTGGATGATGATCTTTGTGTCATCAAACAGTGTCCACTAGATTGGTCTAGTGCGTCAGAATGTAGCCAAGCCTATTTGTACCGCTGCCAACCACATCACTGTGTGTGCTGCCTGTTGTGCAGTTACCACCTCTTGTCGCATGGTCTCACACACTGTCTATTCATTCACCATAAATTGTTTGTGGACGGTGTGGAACGCTGGCTAGCACTGCATGCATGCTGCATAGTATGCCCTATGTTTGCACACACACTCTTCTGCCTGTTCATGTGTACGCAGGGGGTACTGAGTTGCCGCAGCTGCAAACTTTGCAGCTGCGGCAACTCAGT